>OZ007502.1:120120466-120607966 GCA_963931805.1 Microdon myrmicae | reverse complement strand
CTTTTCTCAGATTATATCGGACACCGGAATCGGACTATAAAAAGTATTATTCAAATGAAACTATATATAATGAAGCGTACATAAATAGGGTGGACAATTTTATGATTAAATTAATCAGAGGACATATTGCGAGAGCAATAAGCTCGTCCAATGACCTAATTTTCGGGGCATATTATCCAAACACTCTGTATTAGGAGAGCGTGCGTCGCAACGGCTTTGTTCCACTAGAGACGTTCCTTGACCTGGACATGAAAGGGCTTATACAGAATAGATCCGAAATTCCGCTGATCTATCATGTAAGTAGATCATTTGTAGACGGGCGATTGTGCTACGACCGGGAAGTAACGCGCACCGAAGAAGAGCTCTTGCGCTTCAGTAGGGCTAACTCCCACAGAGACCGTGACGATCGTATTAGACAGCGTCAACAGTTCTGGTGGTTGAATGGTTCTGGTTAAGTTAAATTTTTAGAAAAAAACAAAAAAAAATGTACACAAAGTTTTTCAAATTCCTCTTTCTTTCTCAAATAATTATAAGTACTGCCACAAAGTTCTGTCGCCGAAAGGCAAATTATACAATAGTTATGTCATGTTTAGATTAGAGCGTCTGCGAAGGACAACTACCCACACGAAGCAGAAGTATGTCAAGGCAGTGAATAAGCTTCCAGTTGTAATGGGCTAAATAAGAAGAGAAAAATCTTTCTAAAATTACTCGGCTTTTTGATTCCCTTCTCTCTGTAATTCAGCAAATTCAAAAAAATATCTTGCAGACTAGTCTGTGTTAGTGTGTAATCTTCAATATTCAATTGCTTCTTTTTTCCTTCTATTGTATTGAAAATATCACTCCAGGTTATTTTTTCTTTAGGTATGTAGAACGTTATTAATCCGTATTGTTGATCTCTGTAGGACAAAATAGAAAATTATTATTATTAAAGAAATTGTTCCAAAACTTACCCTACAGTGGCTCCTTCGAAAGTAGATAGAATAAATTCCTTGACTATCACTGAGGTTTGACTGAGTCCATTACTAAGTTTGGTCTTTAAAACAAATCCTTTTGTGAATTTATTTTTTGTATATTGAATGGAACCCAAGCACTTGAATTCACCATTAACCATAATAGTCAAACGTGTGCACAATGCTTCACTTTCTTCCATACTGTGTGAAGTTGCTTTGCCTGAGTTACGTAGATAACATACGAAATTCCAAATTCGTCGTCGAGATTCAGGATCCATTCCACAAGTTGGTTCATCAAGAAGTACTACGGTTTTATTACCAATCACGGCTATCGCTGCAGTCAGTTTCCTTTTATTCCCTCCGCTATATTTTCTAGTGACTATGTCCAAATAGTTTTTGAAGCCGAACGAATCTGCTAAGTGTGTAATAAGCTTATGAGTATCCCTTAATCGTATACCATTAAGAAGGCTGTATATCGTGAGTGCCTCCCTCCCAGTTAGGTTTTCGAAAATGCCATCAAATTGAGGACAATATCCGAGATTGCGATATAAATCTTTAACATCTCTTGTCAAATTAATTCCATTAACAAAAGCACTCCCTTTGGAGATAGATTCATCACGAGTTAACATTTTCAAAGTTGTGGTCTTGTCCGCGCCATTCACACCCAAGAGTCCAAAGCACTCACCTCTAGTTACGACATATATATTATGATCCGATATTTTAATCAACTTATTATTTTGTCTACCTAGGTACTGCTACTGAAATTTGATTGACGGCTAAATATTTGCAATAGTACTTGGTTAATTTATCCATAACTAAGCCATGACTGTTAATTTCTGTGCGACTCATGTTTTCAATGCGTTTTCGTTCAGCAAGAACATCGCTATCAAGTTGTTCAAGTTGTTCTTTTTTCCACGATAATGACATCCTGTAAACAATTCCCACAATAACAATTTACCTTTATAAAATCAACTCACCTGAAAACCCATCCAAATATCTGTTTAATTTTCCGAGCACATTGATATGCTTGTAACAGTAACAGTATTATCCATACGAATGTACCTACAGTTAAATAAATAACTTCTCGTCGAATGCTGGGTCTCTGTCGATCAAAATATGTCACCTCTCCTAAAAGATCAGATGCAGGAAACAGAAGAAATATATACTAGATCAGTGGGAAGCGATTCAAACATAACTTAGTGCTACATTCTGGAATTTGAAATATTAAGTCCATTGCTTGCTTACAAAAACGTTTTTTCAGACCAATTTCATAAATTTTATAGAGAGCACTTAACAACGAAGCTTGTGGGACGATCAAGATGTATTCAACAACGCCCACATTTTCCTTCATCTTTTCGAGCATAATCAATGTGATGACTAAACCTTCTAAAGAGATTCTTATAACAATCGATGGTCTTGGCCTGTATAAATGGATACGTACCAATTATAACTTGCGTACTAAGTATGGCAGTAAATCCGTCTACTGGCTCATCCCAAATAAACGAACCTAAGTACATCAACGGGAGAACGTTTATTACGTAAAACATAAGCACAAGGAAACACATTGCTGAAAAAAAAACATTTTTTTAAAATTCAATTTAAGCAACACGACGGATTTTCATGAGTTGTTATAAGCACGAGCACTCTTTATGTTGAGTTTGCAATAACTCTTTTTATTAAAAAAACACATATTTCTTAATTGAATACTTCGATTTAGTTAGATTATAAATAAATGGTTTACTGTGAAGCTATGATGGGCCACAAACGGAGGATGAGGAAAGTAAGCTAAGGCTGGCTTCACACTAAATACTCTACAACTTCCCCCCCTTAATTTGGCGAATCATTGTGTTCCTTTATTTATATTATAAGTATATGTTTTTAATCTATTAGTCTACGCAACCTTATAGGCCATGATTTGTTTTGCATATCATTATCACGACTAGAGTTAGTACCGGTTGTTACTTCACGGCATAAATCCTAACTGTGCCGAAGTATACTCGTATGCTTTGCCTGGTACAGTGTTATTGCGTTTGCGACGATAGTGAAGAATGCGTCATTCGAAACGACGCTATGATGGTTAGAATCACTGAAAGATTGAACCAATGCAAGTACACACAATTATTGTGGAATTGCTGATGCGTTTGGTTATTCGATTTCCTTTCTGTGTTGTTCTTCACTATTTGTTTGTGTACTGTGTATGTATCTGTTAGAAACGCCACAGCGTAAATTACTTGTATCTTCAGACTCTGCTGTTAGTAAGTGTTGTTTGGATTCTATCATCTCTAAACATACTTCTGTATTTGCCGGAGACTTGCGGGGTTAAAAGTTATGATGCCGACAAGGGCACTAGTTCACAATCCCCCAACGATAGCGTCGTAAATTGTTCGCAGAAAAATCCAAGAGAAGTGAATAAATAACAATGCACTGTGTTGTTCTTTTCTTTTCTGGTGAATTCTTTTTTTTTTTTTTTTTTTTGCTTTAACTTTTATTTATATAAAGTATCCTGGCATAACACGTGTAATTTACAATTCACTGGTGATAGTTTGGTTTAACTTCAATTTAATTTATATACACAATCCCGATAAAATATTATTTACATAAAAATATCCTGGCACCACTCGTGTAGTTTACACGACGAATTTAATGAAGAAAAGTATAATTTAAGTGTACAGTGCATCTAAAATAAACAATAAATGTAAATTTAGTTTTTAGAACGCCATTCTAAGTGATTCCAGTTGCAACAAATATAAGCGAATTAGCGAATGCATTTCTGCTGGATAGTTTCGTGCAAAAAGAAGAACTTAATATAAAGTAAAAGAAATTGACTCAGGGATTAATAAAAGAACTCATAAACAAAAATATAATAAAAAGGAAAAACTTTAAACAACTAAACCAGTGCCTTTTATTTCTCCTTTTTCGGCAAGGTGCGTTCGGATTAACAAGTGTCGGGGGATTTAAGTGAAACCAGTGTCGTACGTCGGCATCATGACTTTACCCCCACAAACTCTTACAACTTTGTTTAATTTGGTCAATTGTGGTAGTAATGTGTTTTTGGAAGATCAGTTTTTTTATCTAGAGGAATATCTACACACACCCCCAAATCACTAGGATGAAGCCACAAATTTTGCAATTGATTTTCACTCTTTACACTACCTGTGAATAGGTACGTATTTTCCTAAAAGAAATTCATAAAATTAAAGGTTAATTAAGAAACGACCTTAGGAATTTCCCAAAATCAAATAATAAACAAATGTTGCTGTTAAATAACATAATAAATAATAAACAAATGTTGCTGTTAAATAACATTCGTTGACTCGTGGTATATTCATAAAAAAAAAGCCAAAAGCACAAAGAATTTAATATATTATATGGACAATGCGTAGCCCTAAAGTATGCAATTAACAATATATCCATATAAAAACTCAAAATTGTGGCGCTAAAAATAGGCTATATTCAATATATATATAGCAAAAAGCTCGATAGTCTAGAGATCAAAAGCATTAAACCATTTCAGCATAGAGTTTCTGCCAGGTGGTATATATATTCATAAAATTAGATTTACTGTCAAGTGGTATATTCATAAATCAATACTCCTCAATAGTATACTGGTTAGTATACCCGCCTGTCACGCGGGAGACCGGGGTTCGATTCCTCGTCGGGAGCCTCTGGCGCAAGACTAATGACCTTGCCCGAAAAAAAAAAAAACAAATCATTATGGAAAATTTAACAACTTGCTAAATAAGGCCAAGACCGGTTCCAGGTAAATAAAAAGGAAAACAGCCCCCAACAACTGAGACAACCCATCCGAAAGTCTAGCGATCAAAGGCACAAACCATTAGCAAAAGCACAAACCATTTCAACCCAGATTTAATGCCAAGTGGTATATATATTCATAAAATTAGATTTACTGCCAAGTGGTATATTCATAAAAAGAAAAAAACAGCCCCCCAACAACTGAGACAAAAGCCAAAAGCAGTTATAATCACCAAAAAATGCTCATATATTAAGAAACAGCTTAGAGTTACTGAAAAAGCCCTCGACAACCGAGACAAAAGCCAAAACCAGATAGAATCACAAAAAAATTTCCAAATATTAAGAAACAGCTAAAACATACACCCATTTCAAGATAGAATCACCCTAAAAATTCCCATATATTAAGAAACAGCTTAGATTTACTGAAAAAAGCCTTCGACAACCGAAACAAAAGCCAAAAGCAGATAGAATCACCAAAAAATTTCCATATATTAAGAAACAGCTAAAACATACACCCATTTGAAGATAGAATCATCCTAAAAAATTCCTATATATATTACTCAAACCGAATGACTAAATAATAATATATTCACTACCAAACAATCATGAATCACCTATCACATATTCACACACAATTGAAAAATACCAACTGCTCATGTCACACAATTAACCTTGAACGCTAATCACCCAAACCTAATACTTAATTCACTTACCGAGATAACAAATCCACGACCCACTGAAGATGTACACACCTGATAACAAATACCCAACAAGCCAAAACAACCATGCATCACACACCCCAAATTGAAAAAATACTGATACCAAGTACACAACTGCTAACAACACTACTACTACTCAAACAACCATTAATCACATACCTCAAATTGAAAAAAATATCGATCACAACACCCTCAAAGACGACGATCATGAATCACCCCCCGATGACCTCATTTCCTGGGGGACCACTTCCGGAATTACCATATATGGGCATGGCTTTTTTTCCCCCATACAAAAAAAACTGTCCCAGAACCGCTATAAAGAATCACCAAAAATTCCCATGACGATGATGAACCATTTCCATACAAATACACGAACACAAAATTCCCATATATATATATATATATATATATATATATATATATATATATATTACTCTATCCAATGACTCAACAAAAAAAAGCACAAACCATAGCAAAAACCCCGACAATCCATTAACAAAAAGCCCCGACACTCAGCAAAAACATCCACCACCTGCAAAAAAACAATAACATCAAAAGCACAAATCTAACAACAACATCCAACGACCCCGCTGATGATGATGATGAATCACTCCCAACTACAACTGATAAGAACACTACAAAATACTACAATTACTACTTCCGATAAGAACAGCAATTACTACACCCGATAAGAATACTATAAAATACAACAATTACTACAACTGATAAGAACAGCAATTACTACACCCGACAAGAATACTATAAAATACAACAATTACTACAACTGATAAGAACAGCAATTACTACACCTGATAAGAATACTAGAAACTACAACAATTACTACAACTGATAAGAACAGCAATTACTACACCTGATAAGAATACTACAAAATACAACAATTACTACAACTGATAAGAACACACAAGACGATGCCGACCATGAATCGCACCCACAAACAGCCTTCGGCATCCATCAAACATATCTCAACCTTGACGTAGAGCTTTCGGCTGTGACGTCACTGAGCCAGAACATACATAAAGCTGTCCTGGAACATACATAAACATACTACTCACCTAGAACCAAGTTCGTGTTTATATATGATTTATAACAATTCCAGTTGGCGGCGGAATAGTGGTGGTATAAACTGGTACGATTTACCGACACTGTATGGTTTACTGTGAGGCTGATCGGAAAGTGGTCTGAACTTAACGCATTTAGAGTTATTGGTACTAAGCAGTAATTTGGAATATTAGTGATGTATAGATCGAGAGTTGAGGGTTTCTCGTTGGCAATCGATGGGATATAGGTGGGGAAAAGTGGATAAAGTATGGAAAAACTTAGGCTGGATTCAGTAACATCCAGTAAAATGTTACCCCAGCAGCCAATTCCACGACAGTTTAGATCACCACCAATAATTACCATTAACTGATCTATATACTGCTTCGAGGTGACTTTACTATTTTCAGGACGAATATGTGTTTGTGAATATGTGTTAACGCCTTAAAACTTTTACTACGTATCTCTTAATCCAATATTTTTTACTACTTTTAACATCCTTATTCCCAGTGCGTCATCATCATCATCGGCACTACAACCGGGAACTGGTCTTGGCCTTATTTAGCAAGTCCTGAGGCTTGTTAAATTTTCCATAATGATTTGTTTTTTCCGGGCAAGGTTATTACTCTTGCGCCAGAGGCTCCCCGACGGGGAATCGAATCCCGGTCTCCCGCGTGACAGGCGGGTATACTAACCACTATACTATCGAGGATATATTCCCAGTGCGTCACCCGTGTTGAAATTCCTAGCGAATTTTTAACCAGTTTCAGTCCGCCGGCTCGGTTTTTTTCAGTATCCTGTGTTGCAGGTAAATTTACTATTACTATATCTTTTCGTTTATCAGTGTCGAACTTTTTGCTTGTCTCCAGTGACTGCCCGTGTGGATTTGCTGCGAGCCGACTTCTAATTTTGCCTATCACTAGAAGATGATCGAAGTCGCTATCTGCTCCTCTATATGATCTTACGTCAAGTATGTTCGAGTGGTGTCTTTTGTCTATGAGAAAATGATATGTCTGGTTCCGTGTTACGCCGTCGGGTGAAATCCATGTGACTGTATGAATTTGCTTGTGTTTGAACATCATACTTTTCACTACCAGATCTTTTGACGCTGCGAACGTTATAATTCGAATTCCATTATCATGTGAAACGTCGTGTAGGCTTTCTTTACCTGTAGTTGGTTGGAAGAGTTTTGCGTTGAGGTCGCCGAGGAGGATTTTAACATCGAATGATGAGACCCCATCAAATCTTCCTCTAGGGCTTCGTAGAACGTGTCTGCATTTTCTTCGTCGGTAGATTCTGTTGGCATGTGTATATTTATAAGTACATAGTTGTACCATGGGCCCTGTATTTTTAGCACCGACATTCGGTCATTAATAAATCTCACATATTTTACATGGGGCGTAATCGTCTTGTTTATGATGAATTCCACCATATCAGAGCGCCGTTTTGATATGATAAAGTCTACTTACTGCTCTGATTCGACCCGGTGTCAGAGAGGTGCCATTATAATACAGCCGGTACATCATCATCACCGGCACTACAACCGGGATCCGGTCTTGGCCTTATTTAAGAAGTGTGAGGCTTGTTAAATCTTCCATAACAATTTGTTTTTCCGGGCAATGTTTTTAGCCTTGCGCCAATACAGCCGGTACACCCCTGGCTGAAAACCATCTAATGAGTAGTCGTTACCAACACGTCAAAGAGATATTCTCCTGACAACAGGAGAAAGCAAAAGAAAGGAAAAAAAAAATAATAAATAAATAAATTCGTCGCGCGAGTGTAAGTGAACAAGTGTGGATTACACAGTGTGGCCGCCACTGAGAGCGGTTGTTTAAAAAATAAAAAATTATGGAAACAAACAAAGTGCTAAAGAGCTCGTCGCCTTTCATGAAAAGGGGCCAGGCAGACCTGAAAGCGATGACACGGAGCCGACTCGAGCGACAGCCGAGTATTATAACAAAGCGGCACAAGCCAAATTCAGACGGCGAAAAAAATGCAAAAGGAAAGAAATACGAATACACAGGCGTTGGTAACCAATTCAACGAATTGGTTGACCTTGACCCAAGTGAAATCGAATTACCTGCTGAGGAAGAAAACAATATCACAGGTACTGCAACAGAATCGGCGGAATTAGAAAAACTCCTTGCGGATATTGACACAAAAAAAGAGGAACTCAATAAACAAAGAGAAGCAATCCTCAAATTAAAAGACCTGGTGCAGCAACAACAAAGCCAAGAAAATACAACAGCACAACGGAAAAATCAGGAACAACTTCAGGAAGCAAACAAAAGGCAGCAAACAAAGGAGATGCAGAAGCAGCAAACAAACCAGCACATCGTAACCAACAAAAAGGAAAAGGCGCCGCCTATAATACTTACGTCCATGGAAACAAAGGACGTTATAAAATTAGGTGAGTTAACTTGCAAAAATTTCAAAACAAAAAAAATTAATAATTCTAAAATAAAATTAATGTGCGATGATATTGAAGGTTATCGCAGAGTAATGACTGCTTTGGGTAGGACAAAAAGCGAGTACTACACGTACACCCCGAAATCGGAGAAAATAATCTCCATGCTCCTAAAAGGAGTTGATCCATGTTTTTCCCCTGAGGAGGTATTAGAGGAATTAAAAAATGTCGAAATCGAGAATTTAAAATTTACAGGTGTGAAACCCTTCTCTACCGCCAACTCCAGAAAACGCAATTGCAAATTGCCTTTCTTTATTGTATCACTGAGTCCCAACAGTAAAGTTGATGCTCTCCGATACATCAAACACCTCAACCACCAAACAATAAGTTGGGAAAAAATAAGAAAAATCGATCGCGTATTGCAGTGTATGCGTTGTCAACGCTTCGGGCACGCGGCATCAAACTGTCACATGCAATTCAGGTGTGTAAAGTGCCTCTTCGACCATATCATTGGTGAATGCCCCTTTGGCAAGGAACAGCTTCCAGATAGGAAAACATTGTCCTGTGTCCTGTGTAAAAATACAGATCACACTGCTAATTTTAGAGGATGTCCTAAATTTCAACAAATGAAATTAAAATTGGAATCCAAAAAGAAACAAGTTGAAGAAGAGAAAAAAAATGAAAACTCGTTCTTACAACAATTTCGTGGCTCCTTGTGTGTCATATGCACAAATGGCCGGTGCTCCTAAGCAACATACATATAGTAATGGAAAAATGCCTGCACCAGAGGCACATTCAGAAATAATAACAATGTTATTAACCATGCAAGGACAATTTGCCGAATTTCACAAAACACTGACTGAACAAAGACCACGAATAGATACTCTCTATTCAACCCTGTTCTCAAATAACTCTCCACATCAAAATCTTCAACCCTCCGTCTGAACTAAACCTAAAAATTATAGCTGTGAATGCAAATTCACTAATCCACATCGAAAGAAGGGATAATTTACCCAATCTGCTCCAAGCCGAATGCCCAGATGTGCTCTTGGCTAGCGAAACTAAGCTAAATCAAAGGCAGAAAATGGACTACAAAAATTATAACATAATTAGACGAGATCGACCACACTCTACTCGAGGGGGTGGGGTCGCTATCTTAGTTAACAAAGGTCTTCACCATAAGGTCGTTTACAGCACGGAAGTACACAAATTCCAGGTGCTAGTGGCATGCTTTATAGACATTCCGCTAAAAAGTCAAAGGCATCTATATATAGTCGCTGCTTACGCTCCTGAATCTGTTCAAGGTACCCAATTTATCAGTGAAATCGATACGCTTTTCCGAAGTCTCAAGTTAGATTTGGAAAACAATTACTTTTTAATGGCAGGTGATTTTAACGCCAAGCACAGTGCCTGGGGCAATCTGACCTCGAACACCAGAGGCAATGCCTTGTTTGATTGGTGGCAAACAAATGCGATCGAGCATAAACTAGAATTGTACGCTACAAGTACACCGTCTTATCCAAGAGGTAACTCCTTCCTGGATTTACTTGTGACAGATGATCGAATTCAGTTACCAGATACCGAGGTAACTACTCGAAATTGTCTTCGCACAATTGAGTACGATAGCGATCATTACGGACTTGGAGCCGTAATACACGTGCCAAACAAGTACCATCTACTTGAGCAGTACGACCAGGTACACTCTTTCGATTTCCGAAAAGCACATTGGTCGCGTTTCGATCGCATAGTAAAAAGAGAAATACGCAACATTGGCATAGACCCACCGAATAATAGAAACCTTCGTAATGATGAAATCGATCATTACCTCCTAACTATGAACGATATTGTTATTAACACAATGAATCGTTCCATCCCCAAAGTATGGATGGCTATACCCACCGATACAGAAATGCAACTATCGATGCTTTGTATGAGCAAAAGACCACCCTGCTCTCAAAGCTGAAATTGTGCTATAGGCAGTTCAGTGACCCAAATAGCAATGAAATCAAAACAATCAAGTCCTTGATTAAAAATCTTCAAAAACTGATCCGGGATAATTACCGAGCAGTAATAAATGAGGAGTGGAGCAACAGAAATCGAGCTGTTCGAGCAAACGGACCGAACATGTTTTCACAAATCAAGAAAATATGTCGAAGAAAAGATCACAATGACATTCCCTGTCTCCGAATTCCACGGTATCCAGAGAATTGTCAGATAATGCTGAACGCAGGTCTCACCTTAGAGCACATCAACTCCAATGATGAAGTAATAGTAGTCGAAGATCCGCAAAAGAAAGCGAATTCAATTGGAGCCTGTTTCGAAGCAGTGTACAGAGTTAACGAATCAGTTCATGCTAACACTGAAATTGAAAGCAATGCCCGTCAAAGACATTGCTCGCTGCGCAATCAACTTCACAACTGGCGATCCGAAAACCATAGTTTCATCACATTCGGCGAAAATAATAGGGCGGATTCTCCCGTCAGAAATGAAAATACAAATATGTTTGTACGCAAGGATGAACTTAGAAACATACTTAGCTCAATAAAAAATAAGAAATCATCTGGAATAGATAGCATTCCAAATGTGGTTCTAAGGCACTTGCCTCGCGAAGCAGTGAACATATACACTACTTTATTTAACAACGCTCTAAACAATGCACACTATCCAACCCATTGGAAGACTGCAGTAGTCCACCCTATCCCTAAAAAAGGTAAGGATAAGAGCAATCCAGCTAATCTGCGCTCGATCAGCCTGCTTCCCAACATCAGCAAGGTATTCGAAAAATTAAAAACAAAGCACTGATAGGTTGGTGTGATGAAAACGATATCATCCCCAACAAACAGTTTAGCTTTCGAGCGCGACATGATACTGTTCATGCAGCGACGAAACTTGTTTCCGATATACAGTGGAACAAGACAAAGCGACAATGTACAGGCGCCTGCTTTCGACACCGTATGATTTGAAGGACTTGTCTATAAGTTAACAAACCTGGGTATGCCGCAATATCTGCTATACATCATTTATGATATGATAATGGACAAACATTTGGTGGTGAAATGCAGGGACATACTCCCCAACAAGATCTTCCAAATTAAAAATGGCTTACAGCAGGGAGCTGTGAATTCTCCCATTCTATTCAATATTTACACTAGTGATGTTGTACTCCGTGCCGTGCTTTCCCTGAAACAGGCGGGAGAAGAGCCCGGAGTGTCGACGATGAAAATAAAAGACAAAAGGAGGTTTAGATGAAGTAATCCCGGTAAGCTTTATTCTTATTCACTTGAATTTAAAAGTGAGAGTGATTTTTGGATTTGTGATCGGCCAGCGGTTCGGGCTTTGAAAAGAGACTGATCCCGAAATTGAAAAAGCACTGCCCTTTTATAGTTTTTGCAGTTGACTTTTGTCAACTATTTTATTGTCGAAATTCCCAGAAACACACATAATGACTTTGTGCGTTTCAATTTGAGTTGTGTTCTTGTAATTTGTTAGAGGCTTTAGTTGGATGGGAAGGGAAATCATGAAATGCGTTTTGAATTAAGCATTTCATGATGTCAAGGTTTTTAGGAATTGAGTCAGTGTATAATGAATTAACTTTTGGTTAAATTTGTTGTACATGTGACTCAATATGGAATTCGGATGTGTTATGTGGAATTGAATGAATGTGCGACAATTGACTTTTGGTTTAATTTATTGCTCATTGATTCGATATGAAATTTGGGATTTGCGTTATGGGATTATGGATAGGATTTTGATGTTATTGGGGATTTGGATAGGAGTAGCGATTTAGGATCGCTACAGTGATCTAGTGAGTTCTCTCGAAAACGCCATTCCGTACGCCGATGACATAGTGGTGTACAGAACAGGAGGAAAAATAGACGTCATCAATAGGCACCTTCAAGATGACTTCAACAAAATAAAACAATTTTGCGACGACTGGAAATTAAAGATTAATCTCCAGAAAACCGAGACTATTCTTTTCAGAACGCCCCTATCCAGGGCCTCGAGGGATACAAAATACAGCTGGAAACACTTTTCTATTGTAGGTAACAATAACCTTCCACTGCAAGTGAAAACTGTAGTTAGATACCTTGGTATCTGACTAGACCAGTATTTATATTTTGGCAAGCACGTAACAGTGTCCCTCTCCGCAGCTAAAAGCGCATATTCTATGACAAGAAGTCTATTCCGAAGTAGTCTTCTTGACCCCAGACTCAAAATAATTTCGTACTCGGCATTCATCCGACCAGTTTTGATTTATGGGCGTCCAGTATGGTATAATATATCTCCACTTTATATGGAGAAGTTTCGTGTGTTCGAACGGCAGTGTTTGCGTTCCTGCCTCGGACTTTATAGAACACCAGAGTCGCAATACAAAAAATTCTTTCCCAACAAAATCCTGTATAACAAATCAGGGTTAAATAGGATAGACAATTTCATAATTAAAATTATTCATGGTCACACAGCAAGGGCAATGTGCAGTGACAATAATCTTATCTCGGGAACATTCTATCCCAATGATATGTATCTGGAGAATACCCTCCAGAATGGGTTTATTCCCCCAGAAGCGTTTCCTTTCTTGGATCAAAAAGGCCTTATCCAAGACGTGCATGGAGTCCCGATTATTTATCACGCTCTCCGTGGTGCCAGGGTCAAACGAATTCTCCATGATAGTGATATCTCCAATGCGTTTTAGCACGGCGATCAGTGAAAGAGATAAATCAGCCAAAGATCGAACATCTCCCAAATGGTGGTGGCCTCTCAACGAGGAGAGGACTTCACTTCCTCAGATATAGTATGCCTCTCCCATTACTTTTGTGTAGCTATTCTATTTTATTTTTTATTTCTTATTTTATGTTTTATCCATTTCGTTTTGAAGTTTATGTTTGTTACGAGACGAATTCTCCATGAATGTTACACATCGCCTGAGTTTTAGGATGATGATCAGTAGACGAGTTCAATCAATAAGAGACCGAACCCATTCCGACTTCGTTTGGTACTGACTTCTATTCTATGTATTCTCATTACGACTTTAATCTCAGATAAAATGTTTCATCGAAAATTTTCTTAAATAACTTCCATCCTAGTCACAAGGAAAAAACGAATGCTCGACCCCAAACCCTTTCTGAACTGAGGATACCACGCTCAGTGCGGTCCTTTTTAATGCGAGGCCAACAATATATTATATTTTAAGCGAGGCATAACAATATATTAGTATGTAATACAAATAAAAAATGAAAAAAACAATCCAACTTTAAAATTTAAACTTAAACTTAACATTAAAAACAAATTCAAACAACATTGATTTCCAAAAGCGATACTGATGTGGGTTTAGAATCGCTTATTCATTCCTTTTCGACAGTCTATACCCGGTACTCGCCCTGTTCTATATTTTTCTATATATTGCAATACCTTTTTTATATAATACACTTTATTCACGTGCTACAACTCATGTTTTATTTGAAATTTGAAGATTGTATTAGATAATCAAATATAAAAACAGAAAAAAACAAATTACGATTAACGAAAGAAAAATTTTCAAACTCTTGACTTTTGACTATATACAATACAAAAACTACTAAGCCTCGTATAGGTACTGTAGTAAGTTGACAGTAAAATCAAAGAGAACCAAAAAATTGTATAAACGATAATTTGAATAACTTTACTGAAAGAAAACATTTGCTCCACTCGAAACAATTATCGCTATACTATTGCTGCATCAACCGGAATGATTCTGATGCATCTTTCCACCTATTGCGCGAAATTTAATGACTACCCCTTGTTTCATGTTAGTATTTCAATGTCGATAAAATTAATACTTTGGGAAAACTATGATAATGTTGCTGTTCAGCGTCGAGAAGGATTCCTCGACGTGACAGCAAAATGTCCAAAAATGTGTTGACATGGACACATTAAAAACCTACTGCCGCACTGGGCAGACATGAAACACACGTTTTAAAAATACACAAATTTAACTTTATTCTACATTAAATTAAAAAAGACAATGTCAAAAACAGGTGCTAAAAGCACCGTATAAAGACCTTTTCTCGAACGTTAAAAAACTGTGTAAGAACAGTGCAAGGTGCCGAAAGCACTTAAATTAATGTTCTATTTCATGTCATGTTTCTGATAACGGGCTCGTTATCAGTCCGATAAATCTGGTAATTGTCATTGGCAGCATTCAGTGCCATTAGTGTTTTGCCGTAATGGTATAATGGGAATTTATACATGTTGCGGAACTGCAACATCTTCCCGGGCCGCCGACAATGGACCCAGTAGTCCTCTTTAGTTGACGTTACCAACGTGTTCATGTCAGCGCCGTTGGAAGTCGCGGTTGGTACTTCTGTTTGAGAACAGAGGCTTGAACGCTCGTGTTGCTCATGAACCGGTGCGGTGCAGAGGTAGGGTGGCAAATTTTATTATGTTGACTAGATCTGATTTTATTAATTGAGTTAATTTGTTATAAAATATAATTAGTTATTGTTTCAATTCCTAGTCAATTATCAGTGTTAGTGTGTGTGTGACCGAAGGTCCAGTTGGCCATTGATTGCTAACGTTGTAGCTTGAGATAAGGCCGCCGTTGTTTGTTGTTGATATTCTCCGACATATTGTGGAGGGGTTGCCTGAGAGGCGATATTTGCCGCATCAGCCGCGGCAACGATGTAATCTGTATTTGTGTTATCCCATTAGTTGATGTCACTATGGTTGATTTGATTGAAATTTAGTTTGTTGTGTGACTTGTCCGTTTAATATTGAATGCTGGTTGGATCGTAAATCCCTGCTGTCATCGATGAACTTCTTGGACGTAGTCCTCCTTTGGATCGTGAAGCCCTCTGTGTCATCGATGACCTTCTTGGACGTAGTCCTCTCTTTGGATCGTAAATCCATATGTAGAGTATCAATATGTTGGACGTAGTCCCATGTTGGATCGTGGATCCGTATGTATAGTATAAATAGTTTGGACGTAGTCCTATGTTGGATCATGGATCCATAAACGGTTCAGTCCAAAGACCGCTTAGTTGGGTTAAAGTCGGCCGTGCAATGTTGTTTTTTCATCATCTTCTGAATATGGCCAGCCTGTGCCGATATTAGAAGTGTTAAAGTTGCCGCCATCTGCATAGGATCATCTGCGTCTCGAATCCAAGGTGATTGCTCAGTTGGGGATGTGTCCCACATATGCCGCTAAACCAATGCTCGGCGTTGGGCGAATTTCTTGATGGGAACTGAGATTGACGTTGGCCACATTGCCTGGCGGAGTATTTGATCCACTGATTGAGTGATTGTGTTGATGATGATGAATTCGATAATTGTTATAATGGCCACCATAGAAATAATCTTGTTGGCCTCGAGAACCAGAAGGAGTCGATATGTTCTTTGAATTGAGCGAATTCGCTGAACTTCCCATAAGATCAGAATTATTTGTAATGTTCCTTTTAAGATGGTTCGGGGAAATTAATTCTCCAGTGTTGTTGGCTACTCTGGAGTTTGACCGGTAGATACCATCTCCTGATTTGTTATTCCACCGTCGACGTCGTCGAGCGTGACTCTTAATATATGAATCTGGACTACGGTCATAAGGTGCAGTCAGTGTCCGTGGAGCACTATCATCTTCATGATGATTTTCGTCACAATGTGCATGTTGCTGCTGCGATTGTTGTTTTGGGTGCTGTGACCGCATGTGATTCTCTTTTGGAACAGCATAGTTGTTCAGGTTTTGATGGTGTTGTGGTTGAACACCTTGTGGCATATCCTGTTGACTTAGAACTGGCACTTGATTGAGTCAGAGAGGTTGCGCATCCGGGTTGCTATCAAGAAGAATAATCTGCTCATTATTAGAAGTGTATGTTCAATTGAGCCACAGGATGAAGTATTCCCGAAGCCAGGTACCTTTCTTCTTCGACTGGTGGCTGGACCATATGTTCACGATGCCTCTTCTGTTGATATGCTTTCTCGGGGGGTGCCGGCGTCTCTCCTGTTCTACTCCCTAATCTTGGCACCGAAAGTCCATCTTAAACACCGACTCTGTTAGAGTGGTGCCCCCGTGGTAGCGATGTGCAATGGGCGGTGCTAAGAGGGTGCCCCCAGAGCATTTCGTCCAGGCGGCGAAAGGCGAAGAACCCCAGACACGTGACAGTGATGTGTCTGGGTGGCGAGAAGCGACAATCCTGGATGCTTGAGCGATGAGTCCAGGTGACGAGAAGCGGTGAACTCCACATCTGTGACAGCTTTCCGATGACATGCTTTTCCGAAGGGTGCCGGCATCTTTCCTTGTTCCTCGTTTCCTTGTCCCTTAATCTTACAACCGGAAGCCTATCTTAGACACCGACTCCGTTGGAGTGGTGCCCCCGTGGCAGCTACGTGCAATGGGCGGTGTCAAGAGGGTGCCCCCAGAGCATTTCGTCCAGGCGGCGAAAAGCGAAGAACCCCAGACACTTGACAGCATGCCCACGTGGCGAGAAGCGACAAATCCTGGATGCGTAAACGATGCCCCCAGGTTTCGAGAAGCGGTGCCCAGGAACGAACGTGGATGAGGTGGTGAAATCGCAATCCTCGGAGTTCTTGGCTTTATTCATCTGCAATTCGATTTTTGGGTTGATACTCGCAGGTATAGGACCGGATGTGCCTTTGTTGACAAAATTTGTCTTTGGTATTGACCGCTTGCTTTACCGTGAGAGGTTCTAGCTCTGTGGTTGGATCTGATTTCAACACGTTTGGATTCCATTGAACTGTCTTCTCGACTTCTGCCCGATGGCTATCGTCCTCTTCTTGGGGTTCTTTCAGGTGTACGCGGAGCGTATCTAAGTTATGTAGCGTGGTCGTGCCAAGTACCTGCAACTTCATTAAAAGAGGAGCCGAATGATGTCCTCAACCGAAATACTAAGACCGATAGAAAACTTCCTGATTTACCTGCGGTGACTTCTGCAGAATTAAATAAATGAAACAACCTTGGATTTTTAAGAAAGTGGACTGTAATTTGGCTTTGTTAAAGTTGATTATTATTTAAATTGCTAAATAATAGTAATTTGGTAGAATTACCAGCTTTTCGTTTATTAATGATGAGATCAATATTATTATTCAGGTTATTGTTCGACCTATGTGTTAAAGTTGAAATGTAAGTTGGGTTATCTTGGAGTTTGTAAAATGGGACAAATAAAAAGTATTCATTAATTTATTTTATTTTCCGTTCAACATCGTTCTTCATAACGATTTGTAAAATTGTTTGAACAAATCACATAATTTCGTGGATCTGTGTTAGTTGTTCTTCGGCGTGCTTTCGCTGCTCGGGAACAACGGCTATTGTGGCCCGTATCAATTCCGTCCGTTTGTTCTGGTCCATTTTTAATCGTTGTTATCAGGTTCTAATTGAATAGCTTTCGTATAGGCGTTTATGACTTCATCGTAGTTTCCTGTATTGAGATATGCATCTCCCATTCGGCCATATGCTTTGCTGTAATTTGGATTGTAGAACAACGCAGAGTTGAGGCAATCGGAGAATCCGGGTTTTACGGAATTCAGTGACGATAATCTGTCAATTGACATTAATGCCAATGGTGGGGCTAATAGCCTTTTAATCACAAGGGAAGGAATCCAGAGTATCTTCGACTCATTAAGAAGCAAAAAGTCAGTGGGAATAGATGGAGTACCTAACATCGTACTCAAGAACCTGCCCCCAATGGCAATAGATATATACACGGTCCTGTTTAACAACGCGTTGAATAATGCATATTATCCCGCGCGTTGGAAAACGGCCATCATTCAGCCCATCGCAAAAAAGGGCAAAGACTGCACAAACCCAATGAACATGCGTTCGATAAGTTTACTCCCAAGCATCAGTAAAGTATTTGAAAAAACCATTAACAAAGCTCTGCTAAAATGGGTAGAAGACAACAGCATTATTCCAAATAACCAGTTTGGCTTTAAGGCGGGTCATGAAACCACACATGCCGCAGCTAAACTGGTCTCCGACATACAATGGAATAAACGTAGGAACCAATGCACAGGTGCCTGTCTGATCGACTTGGAGAAAGCCTTTGATACCGTCTGGATCGAAGGGTTGTATTACAAACTGGTCAGACATGGCATACATAAGCCTTTACTATATGTACTTTACGATATGTTAAAGGACAGGAGGTTCGTGGTCAAAAGTGGTAATGTGACCTCTAATAAAACGTATAATATCAAGAATGGCTTGCAACAGGGCGCGGTACTCTCTCCGATTCTTTTTAACATTTACATTAGCGACTTATTAGAAGTACTTCCGCAGGCTATTGCGTACGCAGACGATCTCATAATTTACAGAACAGCTCCGAAAGTTGCGATCATAAATAAGTTAATACAGCGAGACTTCAACAAAGTGCAGCGCTATTGCGATGACTGGAAACTTAAGATCAACTTCCAGAAATGTGAAGCCATCCTATTTAGAACTCCATTATATAAAGCCACGTACGACACAAGGAAAAACTGGCGAAAGCTACTTATCGTGGGACCGCATGGAGATAAACTGGAAACCAAGAGTTTAGTTAAATACCTGGGCATCTGGCTAGACCAATATCTGTATTTCAACAGACATGTAGAGGCTGCTTTGCTCAAAGCGAGGAAAACTTTCGCTATGACAAGGAGGCTATTTCACAGTAGCCAACTTGACAGCAAGGTAAAAGTCATATGCTACATGACACTAATCAGGCCAATGCTCGTATATGGTTGCCCAGTATGGTTTAACATAGGTCCAAATTTGATGGAAAAGATTCGGGTGTTCGAAAGAAAGTGTCTCAGAAGTTGTCTCAGATTATATCGGACACCGGAATCGGACTATAAAAAGTATTACTCAAATGAGACTTTATATAATGAAGCGTACATAAATAGGGTGGATAATTTTATGATTAAATTAACCAGAGGACATATTGCGAGAGCAATAAGCTCGTCCAATGACCTAATTTTCGGGGCCTATTATCCAAACACTCTGTACTATGAGAGCGTGCGTCGCAACGGCTTTGTTTCACCAGAGGCGTTCCTTGACTTGGATATGAAAGGGCTTATACAGGATAGATCCGGAATTCCGCTGATCTATCATGTAAGTAGATCATCTGTAGACGGGCGATTGTGCTACGACCGGGAAGTAGCGCGCACCGAAGAAGAGCTCCTGCGCTTCAGTAGGGCTATCTCCCACAGAGACCGGGACGATAGTATTAGACAGCGTCAACAGTTCTGGTGGTTGAATGGCATATAAAGACCTGGGTACCAAAGTCGGTAAAGAATCATACTATCATCAGCTAGCTTACATAGACTTAGCTTTTCTAGAATTAGGGTAGTATAAGATTTAAGTTAAGTTAGGTTAAGTGCTTTTACATAAAAAAAAAAAAAAAAAAAAAAACGTAGGTAAGTTAAGTAAGTTAAATTTTAAGAAAAAAAAACAAAAAAAAAATTGACAAAGTTTTTCAAATTTTTCTTTGTCTCAAATAATTATAAGTATTGCCACAAAGTTCTGTCGCCGAAAGGCAAATTATACAAATGTTAAGCAATGTTTAGCTTAGAGCGTCTGCGAAGGACCAGTAAGTTATTATATAAGATAATTAAGCTAGAATTTAAGCATTTTTTGTCTAGCCTTTAATTTAGAAATTAAGAATATAAAAAGAAAAATAAAAAATGTTGTAAAAATGAAATGAAAATGACAACGCAGAGTTGCAGTCTTTAATCGCACGATCATTTTCTGTTACACGGATATATGCTGCAGCTCAATTACAGTAGAATATTGGGTTTTTCGGATCGAAACTGATGACCCGGGTGTCTTGGACTACCGCTTCGTAATACTTGCGTTCCTTCATCAGGCGGTTGCCTTCATTCTTAATCTGTTCGCCTGTTTCAAGTGATTGCGGATTGCGTTCGATAAACATGGATTGGAACACTTCGAATAGATCTCACTTTGTGGCCTTGTTTGTAATTGCCGTTATTGATTCCAAATCAATGTCTGCACTCAGTTCAATTAGAAACTAGAACAGTCCCGAACAAATATGTTTTCTCCATTTTATCACTCCAATATTGTTACTTCTTTAACGGTATTGTTTGAATGAAACTTCTCTTTAGTTCAATAAATAACAACTGCTACCCGATAGTTAAACACCTTTATGCACACACCACACGACACTTTATTTAAGATCGCTTGGATCTCTTAAATTAAATGATATATCAAATCATATATTATATTAATTGCCACTTACCTTGGTTACTGGAGATATTTCCCTCGTTGATGATGTTGGCGGATGTAAAATCCGGCTCACTGCTGGGACGTAATCCTTTGGCTGGCGCCTTGAATGTTGCGCCGAATTCTTGCACGGATGTAAAGATCCTATACACTTCGAGCCATCCGGCTCGAAGGACCAAAATGTTCAGCGTCGGGAAGAATTCGTCGACGTGACAGCAAAATGTCCAAAAATGTGTTGCCATGGACACATTAAAAACCTACTGCCGCACTGGGCAGACATGAAACACACGTTTTAAAAATACACAAATTTAATTTTATTCTACACTAAATTAGACAAGGCAATGTCAAAACCAGGTGCTAAAAGCACCGTATAAATACCCTTTCTCGAACGTTAAAAAACTGTGTAAGAACAGTGCAAGGTGCCGAAAGCACTTAAATTAATGTTCTATTTCATGTCATGTTTCTGATAACGGGCTCGTTGGGAGATTTTTTTTTGTTGGTTATGCGCCAACGTATGTGGAATCTTCATAGATACTAGCAGCCCGTGCTACTAGCATGCACGATACGTGTAACTGGAACGAGGGTTCCAAGTTGCACGCTTGCATACTAAACCACACCCTCGCTGCCGTCAACCACTCTCCCCGCGGTACTGCCGTTAGGTATTACTTCGCGGGGCTGGTTAGCTTTATGTTTTTTTTAAAGATGCTCTCTCCATGTCGGCTGTTTGTGCTTGCCTTACTTTCTCGATTCTTCTAAGTTCGAGTTGCACTTTTTTCACATATGCGCTTATCTCCATCCAGTTATCCTCGGAGCATAGCATCTGCTCTATGAGGCCTTGCGCGCCTGGGATATTGGGTCTTACATGGGCGATTTCTGAGTTCCACCAATACACTGGTTTGATAGCCGCTGCTGGTTGTCTTTTTCGTGGCATAGAACCATCACATGCGGTAGTTAGCCACTTCATGACTTTTCCAGCCTGCCTATTCGCACCGGCCTCTGCGTCAAACTGTGCGATTTGGTCTTCCAGTATATAATCGAGCAGTTCCGCATCGAGGTCCTTCTCTTTCCACCCATTTTTTTGGGCTTTCTTCACCAATTTGCCAGTGATGAATCCCCTGTACGGTAAAATTTCGTACATCACGCCTTGGTGGTGACTATGGGTGAAGGTGTCCAAAACTCGCCACTCCATACTTCTTGCCAACATGCAGCTGGCAAATGTGATGTCGATTTTGGACCGGCCTCTCTCGTAAAACGCATTAATTAAGTAACACCACATCTAGGACTGCGAAGGCTTCAAGTAGTGCCTTGCCTCTACTGTTGGTCCTTGTTCTTCCCGATTCTACTGCCCAAGCGTTGAAATCTCCAGCAACTATAAAAGGGCTCTTATCTCTACCTTCTTGTGTTATTCTGTCCAAAAAGCATTTGAAATATTCTATTTCCCACCTTGGCGGAGCGTAACAACAGTAGAGTAGAGTAGAAATGAATTCCGCTGATCTTAGCATAGGCAATTCCTTCCAGCCGCTGGACACTTCTGCATTCTATCGGGGAATTTCCAGTTGTCCAGATGGCCGCTGTTCCGCTGCTGTCTTCCTCCATTGTAACAATACCAGTACCAGGCATCCTGTACTGCTCATTGATGGGCACCACGTCGGTACCATATTCCTTAACCGTTTGGGAAAGGAGATCTTGTGCGGCTCCACAATGGTTTAAGTTGATTTGAATGCACTTAAACCTGTCCATTTTTATTGAGAAGATTGGACATCGCGTCTTTAAATGCTTGGCATTTGTAACTCCCTATTGAGTGGTGGTTACCACCTTCGCATCCTTATTCGCAAAGCATGCATTTGGGTTGTGCTTTACAACACGTTGCTCTGTGGCCTTTTTCTCCGCATTTCAAACAGTTTTCCGAACGATCTTCTTCGGATTTGCAGGATTTCGCCACATGACCGTATTGCCAACATCTGAAACATCGCGTGGGTGCGATTTGTTCTCGAAGTCTGCATTTCACCCATCCAACCCGTAGGAAACCTGTAGCCAGCAACGTGCTAGCCTTTTCTCTTGGTAAGCGGATCATGGCAGCCTGTGTGCCATCTGGTTTTCTTCTTAAGCTCTTTACCGCTTCCTTTGGGATCGCGTTCAGCGCAGGGAACAATAGCGATCGCTGTCAGGATTTCCTCCACAGTGGTCACCTCATCTAAATCACGACACCCAACCGCGATTTACTGTGACCCTGTTTTGACATTAGCATCTTCCTTTAGTACTTGTTGTACCTTTGCTTTCAATGTCTCGGTGGTGGCATCAGTTCTTATACTGTGCGCGCGTGTGTGTTTTTTTTTTTTTTTTTTTTTTTGTGATGCGCAAACGGATGTGGAATCTTCATCAATACTAGCAGCCCGTGCTACTAGCATGCACGATTCGTACAACTGGAACGGCAGTTTCAAGTTGCACGCCTGCTTACTATACCACACCCTCGCTACCGTCAATTACTCTCCCCACGGGACTGCCGTTAGGTACTACTTAGCGGGGCTGGTTAGCTTTATGTTTTTTTTTTAAGCTGCTCTCACCATGTCGGCTATTTGTGCTTGCCTTACTTTCTCGATTCTTCTCAGTTCGAGTTGCACTTTGGTCACATATGCGCTTATCTCCATCCAGTTATCCTCGAAACATAGCATCTGCTCTATGAGGTCTTGCGGGCCTGGGAGATTGGATCTTCCTTCGTTGAAGTGTCTACAGTGGAACACCACATGCTCTGTATGTTCCTCTTGGTTTGGACACGCTGGACACAACGGTGAGCTGCTGTGTCCAAAACGGTGCAAATATTTGCGATATCCACCATGGCAGGTCAGTAACTGGGTAAGATGATAGTTGCAGGCACCGTGGGGTCTCTTCATCCAGTTGGCGATAGATGGGATTAATTTGTACGTCCATCTGCTTTTCGTAGTGTTGTCCCACCGAGTTTGCCGTATGGTTAATGAGGTTGCTTTCTCTTCCTCCTTGATCTCCTTGACTGCTGTTGGTTCCAGTTGCCTTGACGTTCTCCTCTTGTACATTCTTTCCATCTCGTCCGCAAGGATATCGATTGGAACCGTTTCGGCTACGACAAAAGCAACTTCGTCCGAGATGGTTCGGAAACCGCTGATAGTTCTTAAGGCACAGAGTCTATAGACTGACGTCAGCTTTCTCCTCGCTTCCTTCGTCGTCGGTATACTGCCCCAAACAGGGGCGGCGTATAGTAGTACCGAGGTCACTACTCTAGACATCAAGATTCTTCGTGGATATCCAGGTCCTCCGATGTTCGGTAGTATTCGAGCAAGTGCTGCTTGCAGCATTGACGCTTTTTTGCTAGAACACTTGACATGCTCTTTGAATTGTAGCCTGTTGTCGATCATAACTCCTAGATATCTTATTGCGTCTTTCGATCTAATAATTTGATCTCCGATCCCTATATTCATGTATTCCACCTTTTTTCGGCTAGTTATTAAAACCGCCTCTGTTTTGTGGTCTGCTAGCTCGAGACCAGCGGATACCAGCCATTCTTTGACTTTCACCACTGCCTCGTTAGTAGCTGCCTCTATCTCATGAATATGTTTTGCCACTGTCACAAGGGCAATGTCGTTCGCAAAACCTATCAACTGGACCTGTTGTGGCAACACCAATCGCAAAACACCATCGTACATGATGTTCCATAAGAGGGGTCCCAAAACTGATCCTTGTGAAACTCCTGCTGAGACGTTGTGGAATTTTACACCATCGTCTGTTGCATACCTCAGCTTCCTGTTAGTGAGGTAGCTGGGAATTATTCTCTGGAGGTAGTGTGGGGTGCCCTTCCGTGAAGCGCTCTATTTATGACTGGCCATTTTCCCGAGTTAAAGGCATTCTTCATGTCCAGTGTTACAACTGTACAGTATTCCTTTGTGCCCCAGCGTCATCTCTCTCCACTTATTGCTTCCATCGCAATGTCAACTACTCTCTTTATGGCGTCGACGGTGGAGCGCAATTTTCTAAACCCGTATTGTTGGTTCGATGAGGCTGCTTTTTCTTCTGCTACGGTTTGCAGTCTTTCGTATATCATTCTTTCCAATATCTTTCCCATAGTGTCTAGAAGGCATATTGGGCGATATGATGAGGGCTTGTAGCGTTCTACGAACGCACAATTCCGCGCAGGTAAGGTTCCTACCTTCAAGGAACTTACTTACCTGAGAACGTTGCACGCGCCCGCAGACGCGTGTCCAAAAGTCCCACCATAGGGCCTGCAACTCGCAGCCAATGTTGATTCCGACACCAAAAAGCAAGGAACTGAACGTCCCCAAAGCTTTTAATGTCAAGCTCAAACAACCATAGTTCATAATACCTGAAACCAAGGTTAAAACCATCGATGCATCCTAGTCCTAAAGGCAATTCACGAAAATACCATCCATTCTGCCTGAGCCCAGGAACACCTCATCGAACCAGCAAATCCGAGTATCGATACAAAGAATTGCTATCACCAGCAAATTAGCCGACCAACGGATGCACGTGCGGGTAGTCTGCCACAAAGACCACCCAAATCCATCGTGCAAACAAAGGAATCGGCAACCTCATGCAATAAAGCATATCGCTTATCCGCTGCCAATTCTAGGCAACCGTAATTATCTCAACGAGATAATTCGGGAAAATTTATGAGGTTAAAACCAACAAAAGGAACTACTCCGATCCCACGGTTCCTTTCGAATTTTACACCATTAGAAAGATCTAATGCATTGGCGTGTAATTACAAAGCCAAACAAGACCCACGGACTCTACGTCCAAACAATCATCGAATATCTGCGTTCTGCGCGCCAGATGTGCTGTGCAAACAGAAGGCCCTGGAAATGAGTTTCGATCACCACCACGGATGGTGATACGGATATATGTGACGAATGACTTTCTCCTTTTCAGAAATCTAGAAATTACCCCTGGGACGAATTAACATGCTGCTAACAGAGATACGGAAATTCTGTTAGCAGAGCGAATAGAAAATGTTTCTGTACAGATACAGATACGAGCTGTATCAGGGTATTTTTCAGTAGTATAGAAAGATTCCAATTTTGATCGTCAAGGAGACGACAATTCGAACGGCGAGGAAGTCATTTCGAGGAAGAAGTCAGAAATTAATTGAGTAGCTGGTGTTCCGAACGCGTATCGTAGCTTAACTTAACTTCACTTAATCTAACTTGCACTTCGTTCGCGTGGCTTACCGCGTTTTCTTAAAACATTGTTGTGACATTCACCTATCCGAATGCGTCATATTGTGTAACATATAAACAATTAGTGTCATTAAAATAAAAGATTAAATCCATAACGATCTTCGTGTTTCATTATGGTGTTCGCTCTGTGGATTCTCTTGTGTGCTAGCAGTGTTCGGCGGAACGCTGCTACTAAAACCTTCAACCGAAGGACGACAAACTTCCGCTAAAAGTGTTGTAGCGGTTCCGCCAAACCCTACGGTCTACTTACCTGAAAAATCCCCATAACTAATACCCAACTCCCTTTAGTTTGCTAATGCAACAGTATTAGTACCTAAAAATGCTGCACGCATTTAAGAGATCAAATCTATGATCTTTAAGTCCCTGTAAAGAAAACTTACCTTCATGCATTCTCTTCGCATACCATTGCTCCTTAAGATTTCTTTATTAACTTACCAGAAATTTCCAATCAATTTCGGCATCTACGTCGCAAGTCAAATTTCCTTAGAGGAATTCCGGTAAACAAATAATTAGATTTACATACATTTGTAACCTTCATGACAGGGACCATAAATTGTGCGCCGTCTATTTTCCCAGCCGCGTCCTGTACCTTTTCATACATATTGCCTGGCAACCTTTTTTTTGTTTGTCTTATCAATAAACAACCCAAGCAGCTGCATATAATTAGTGCAATAGACGCCGAAACCAAATTCTCCAGTATTTTCTAATGCAAATATGAACCCGGTTTCTACTGCAGCCAGAGATGCCATAAACATCCAATTTGCTTTTAGCACCTTTTCTCCCAACGTCGAAAATAGCGACGAGGCATCGCGTAAACAATGACCCGCATTACCAACGGCGCATTTGGTCATTTTTCCCTAATGTCCTTGCCGCCTGCCTGCTTTCGAACACGTGCAACAACATTGAATCTGTTCGATCGCGCACATATACCACTGCACCAAAAAGATCGCATTTTCTTAGTGGTCACACCCTTAAGAGAAAAGTTTTTCTCTCTCTTCGGCGGTCGCGTCGCCACCCACCGTACCGCAAACGGTGCGGTGCGTTTACGTCAAGTCGCTGTGAAATGTCAATATCTTTCTTAGAAAAAAGGTGTGAAAATTGTGATTAACACAAATTAAGTCAGATTAAGTAAATAACAAAATATTCAATTAAAAGCAACTTTTCTTGTGACTCCTTGTTTACATGCGATAGTGAAAATTGTTTAAAAAAAAGACAAACAAACAATTAAAGTAATAAAAAACGGGGATCACCAATAGACAGTGTGTTTCATTTTCCGGCAGCGGTTCCTGGATGTGTTTCCTTAATCGTCGTTTCCCCGGTGTTTTACCCAAAGTTGTGGACAAACGTGGCGGCGTTTCGTTCTTTTACTCGGTGAACAATTTCCCGGAGGAACATTAAAATAATGTCGGAGGAGGAAGTAGAACTCGCACCCATGCCGGTGACACGACGTCCTCCCCACAGTGTCAACCTACGATACCCACTACAAACTTCCGCCAAAGTGGTGACTTCCCGACGTGGGAAATAAGAACACGCGAAAAACAATTTAACACACGCGTGAGAAACTAAATAACAAGAAGCCACACGCGAAAAACAATAAAAAAAGTGAACACGCGACGAAAAACGCAGACAGTGCCGAAAAATAAAAAAAATAAAACAGTTCCGGAAACAACGCAAAAGTGCCGGAAACAGACAAACACAGACAGTACCAACGAAGTGAAGAGTCCCGTACCAGTGTCAGTGCGAAGTGACCCAAAGCCACCGAATAGCAGCCATCCTCGCCACGAAGCAGGGCCCACCTCGACAACCACGGACGCAGATTCAAGCAGGACAAAACGCAAATTTTCCTTTTCTTTTAAAATACATTTATTCCTTTTTTTTCTCTCTCCCTTGAGCTCCCTCTGAGCCAAGAAGCGTAACTTACATAGAGCTCCTGAGCCGAAAAGTGAAAAACCAATTTTGAAGTTTACAAAGCTCCTTATGAGCCAAGGCAAAAATGAGTGTAGATTTATAAAGCTCCTTCCCAGCAAATACAAAACGCAGAACGAATTATGTATATGCATGTAAGACAGACCTTTATACAGCCATAATAGTAATAAGAAAACGGTCTACTATAGAAATATTTCAAAATATAGAATAAATTAATAACGACAGATTAACTATAAGTTTACGCTCCAAAAACAAAACGTTTTTTTTACGTCCTATTTCAATTATTGTGATGAATAGAAATTAAGCAAAAATTCAAGTGTTGTCCGGTGGGAGAATTAAAGGAATTGTAAAGTGCATTTTTAATCGGCAGTTGAAATTGTTACGAAAAAGTAAAAAGAAGGATTGTATCGTTTTGGTTTCGTTTCTCGTCGATACTTTTAAATCTATTACTAGCCAATCAAAATTAAATGTTTCACCTTTGTCTATATTAAAAACTCATATTAATTTTGTTTACCGATATTATCGAGCAGACTCGAAAAGATTGAGAGGAAAAGAATTAAATTAAATATATGTTTCATTTGTAATGATATATACAAATAAGTAGATTGAAATGTAGTACATTAACGAAAACTCCGTGACGTTGTAGTAAAAACATTACCAAGGGAAGCACAGATACAAAATATCCAAAAGAAACATTTTTTTTTGTAAGCTCCTTCAGAACCTAAGCCACGCTCGCGAACTAACGACACACTCGACGTTTCTTACTTTTAACGACGCGAACACAAGTGAAAATGAACTCCGAAATAAAGGCAACGCAAAAACAGTTACACATTCGTGTAAAATAGTTCTCACCTTCTCGTTTCTCATCCTCCCCGAACTGGAAAGTTTCTCTCCGTTCTGCTTCCAACACGTCGAAGCAAACGAAGTATCCTCTGGAGTAGGCCCATCCCTGGTGCATCTTTGGAAACCAGATAATATCCTTTGCGCTAGGCCCGTCCCTGTTAATCCTTTGGAACCAGCAGGTCGTTTCGCCGCGTTCCACTATCGAAAACTTCTACAGGGAAAAGTAAACGCGAACCCCCACCAACAAACAATCCACGCACCGAACGACGGATTTACGACGCGAACTTTCAAAAGGAGATGCCAACCACGAGCTCGCAAGCTACGGTTCAGAAAGCGAAAACGTTGAGGGGAAACATAATCGCTCCCCCACAAAAGAAATTAACGCGAGACCTCCCAAAGTCGACATTAACCGCCAGGTCGAAAACCGCGGGTCAAAAAACGACAATGGCAAACGACGCCGAACCTTCTCCAACGACATCGCAGGCTCCAGCCCTCCGCCAAGAAGCCGACGCGCGTGGAAATGGTTACCTGGTGGTAGCTGAGCAGGTAAGTAGTGGCGTTTACAAGAACCGCCACAAGTTTATCTGTGGTTAAAAATGTGGTGGTGTCTGAAGGATGTGACGCCTTGTTTGTGTCGTTAAATTCTCCGATGAAAGGAGTATAAGATGCGGGTAACCTGTGTGATATATATTTGTTGACAGTATTTCGAAAATTAGGGACTGAGAGGGAATAATTTTGTTGATGAATTTTTGAGAAGTGATCAGCCAGGCAATTGGCTATGTCCGTGTCGGATTGGATAAGATTATTGTTGAATGGGTTGATGAGGTGATCGATTCGCGGTTTAAACTTCCGACCAGTTAGTCGGTTGATGTTTTTGAAGAGATCACGATTGGGTTTAATATTGTTAAGTGTAGAGGTATAAGTCTGATCCGCGAACTTTTTTAAATGTTCATTTATTAGGGTGGTCAGGAGTTGGATCTGACTTTTAATAGAGGGGCAGAATCTTATATGAAGTTTTCGGCGGAGTTGTTTTTTGAGACGCAGCAATTTAGTTAGGATGCTGAGTAAAGGTTTTCCTAAATGATTATGAGGTGTGGTGGTGGGTGTATTGCTGGTGAGGGCATCCTTGAGGGTCTGCTCAATTGTTAGGGCTGCTCGATCGATATCAGCAGGGATTAGGTTAAAAGATTCGGGGATTTGCAAGTTAGAAAACCTTTCGGCGACGTCTCTATTGACCTTTTTCCAGTTAGTCTTGGAGAAGTTCGGGACAGGACTGTGTGAGTAGAGCAGTTCGAAGCAGGGAACTTTGATCGAGGTATGAACGGAACCATGGTCAGAGGGAAAGAGGAAGGCGACCGAGGGGGGGGGGGGGGGGGGGTTGAGTAGACATCAGCCGACTTGAGAAAGAAGTCAATTGTTGACTGCGTCGAGTTGGTGACACGAGTTGGCTGCAGTGGACTGCCGATATACGTATATGGGTGAGATGAGAGGAGGTCCAAAAGTTGGCACCCGTATTTGTTATTCTTTATGTCGTTGAATGCTGTATGTCGAGCGTTCCAGTCTCCACCGATTATGAATGGTGCGGGGAGAGACTGTCTGATTATTTGAGATATGTCAGAGTCAGGAAAGTCTGGTTCTCATGTTGGGTGGATGTAAACGGATGTTATTATGATTACTTTTTTGTTTTCACAAAAAAGTTTAACTGCCGTGTATTCAATATTGAAAACATTGGCGAACCTGATTTCGCTGAATTGCAGTTTATTATTTATTAGGATGCCTGTACGTCCATGGGATCCAGTAGTTCTGGGGTTTGAAATAAATGTATAATTTGGGATGTATACTCGGGAGTTGGACTTAAGCCACGTTTCTGAGAGGAGAAGGATGTCTGGGGAGAAGGTTTTAACAAACAACCGTAAGTGTTGCTTACGGATGTTGGAGTATATAGACTCTGCGTTGAGGGCGACTATAGTTAATTCAGACATTGAGGGAAAGAATATAGAAGGTTATAAGTCAGAGAATCTGACCTTTTTTTCGATATCCGACATATGCTTCAATGTAGGAAGCATAGTTTGTAGACTCTTGATGTAGCCCATGATGTCCAGGTTGAGGCCAATGGAGTTGGGGTTGTATGACATCGGCGTGTTTGGATTGTTTTTGATGACATCCGCATATGATGTTCCTGGCCTTGTAGGTTGTGGTTATGTGTTCTGCGATGTGGATTTGGTTGGTGCGGATTTGTTGGTTGTTGCTGGTTTTGTTCTTCTTTGGAGAATTCTCAATTTATGCGGGCACTGGGAGAAATTGGCTGGATGTGGACCTCCGCAGTTACAGCATGTCACAGCGATTTCCTTAGTAGTAATGGATCCATCGGGGTTTGTGGTTTGGATTTTTCCTGGTTCCATACCTTGTGGATTGACCTTACATTCTCCTGGTTGATGTTCATCGGCACATCTGCCGCATCGTATATTTAGGTGGCAAGCCACCGCCAAGTGTCCCGAGCCTTGGCATCTCTTGCAATGAAGGATACTTTGTTTATGAGGCTCCTCGATGCTGATTTTGTGCGTAAACAAGTACTTAATTTGTTTGAGCTTGTTGGTGTCTTCATTTGGAGCGATTTGGATAATCCGTAGGTTCCTTAAGTTATTTTCCCGCATGAACGGAGTTTGAAAATAGTCCAGCCTGTGGATTTTCAGCTCTGGGCAAATCCTGATGATCTCCGACACTAGCTCTTCGTTGGTCCAAGTTGGGTCAATGTGCCTAATGATGAACGTTGTTGGTTTGAGCTGATGGTGTTGGAAGGTAAAAAAATGGTGTTGTAGTTCCGCTAGTTTTCTAACGGTTTTCTCGTGATCAACCAGAGTTGTTGTTGCAATGGAGACAGAGGAGCCTTTAGTTTTTGTGGTGAAGTTACGGTGTCCTAGGGCATTTTCTACTATTAGAATTATTCCCTTTATACTGGTCACATTTTTTATGTAGATTGGTGGTGGTCTAACATGTTTGTGCTGGGCTGGCAGGGGACTCGGTGCTGGCTTGGCTTGTTTGGTGGCTTCCTTATGGGCTGATGATAGTTGTTTGGGTAGAGATGTTTTTTGGTTTAAGCTGGGAGAAGGCGTCATCTCCATACTGGCATCGTCGCTGTTTTGGGTGGGTTGCTTTAGAGAGTGAATTTCCTCCCGGAGTTGTTTCACCTCTGTTGTAAGCTGTTGGATGTATTCCACGGCTTCGTGGAACTTTTGTTCGTAGTCAAGGTAATTTTTTGCTTGATTTTCCATTTTTGTGGTCTTCTTTGATGACTTTTGAAACGTTTCAATGGCTCTTCTCTTCCGTTCCAATAAATATTCCCGGGTAGCGCTCGGATCGTTGTCTGGCATCTGTGAAGACAGATTTCGACTACGGCATCCAGTGAAAATTACACGTGTTTGCGAGTGTTTGTATGGTTTTTTTTTTTTTTTTGTAACTGTGTGGACGCGATCGATCGTCGACGACTTAACGTCTACGGATTCAATTTTTCAATTTTATTCGTCAACGAGCACACGATGACTACGTCTGTCCGCATGAACGATCGGCGAGTGAATGTCCATCGTCCGTGTAAAACAAAAAATGATTTTATGCATATGACCACTGAAGAATGTTTGTTTTTGTTTTTAGATATTATATACCGACCTCCACTTGTTTACGCACTGACGACGGGTTTCTAAAATATCTGTTGAAAAACAGTTCCAAGAAATAGCACGTCCGTACAATTTGGCTATCAAGAAGCCACTGGTATAATAAGGCGTCTGATATGACCCGATGAATGAGAATTTTCGTTGTCGCGACTCTCATAGGCTTATACTTTTACGCAGGTTTAAGCATTTTTGGTACGTTATGGACATTGTTGCGATTCTCATAGGTTTTGGAGCAGAGACAAATTGTGTGCGTTTTTCATAAAATATAATCTTTAATACTACCGTCCTTTTTCATGTTAATGCGCTTTTAAATAAGCAGAAATATTACATCCGGGCTGATAAAACTCCAAGGATAATTGTCGAAACGCCTAGTCATCCACAAAAGGTCACTGACTGTTGCGGGTTTGGTTGGAAGAACTCTTGGACCCCTTTTTTTTGAAAATGATGGTTTTTAATGAATGGTGAGGGATATTTTTTCTCACACGAAATATCGATAATAATTACTTTCGCCGTTTGTTTCCTTTCAATTTTTTATGTAAGCCGTGCTCGAAGTCGGGAGATTTGTGTGATTTGAACACGTAACCATTGTGGTCCTGTGGTTAGTTATCACTATGTATCTCTGGATTTCTTCCCTAGGATAAATAATGAAACATAGCCTCTTCGTCTTCTTCTTAATTTATTTACTCTGGACGTAAAAGAAACAACTCCTTTACACTAAAAAAATCATAAATATGTTCACTTATTGATATAAAAGCGAGTAACATAAATGTTCTCTTATGATATAAAAGTTGTGCACCATATTTAATGTAAATTGAATGAAATCAGGTAACTTAATGTTCACGGTTGACACAAAAGCGGCGCACTATATTTAATGTAAATTGAATATTTTTCGATGAACACTCTTCCAACTCTGAATCTCGACTGTAATTTAGATATCTTTCGACAGACACTCTTCCAACTCTGAATCTCGACTGTAATTTAGATATCTGTCGACAGACACTCTTCCAACTCTGAATCTCGACTGTCAAATAAGGGAGAAAAAATCGAATCCCCCTTTCTCGATCGGCAACCAATGGAAAAAGATCTCCGACACTCGGCCCGTGGTGATGTGCACGCACACCATGAGCTAAGTGTCCATGAGTAAGTGGACAGTGAATTATTAGGATTCTCGAACTGGAAAACATTACGAAAAGGTTACAGCTGGTGCAAAAACTCACATCGACCGTGGTTTGAATGTCTATTACGATCGAACGACCGGCAGACACTCTGAAAGTAAACACACACGGGAAACAACAAGGAATATTACACGAAATAGCTGCAACGGGGCAAGCCATCGTGCGGTAGGAACGTCGATTGTTTATATCAAAGGCAACTGCATACAGCATCCACCCGCTCGTGCGCATCGAAGGCGATCTTGAAGGGCCGAACTCTTGTATGTTAGTTTACATTATTGAGAATTCGGTTTCCCCCGGCGGCCAGTCGCGAGGTATGAATTTCATGTACGTAGATAAAAAAAAAGAAATATCTCCTGCACATGTGTGGTGGCATTTGTTAAGATTTTTATGCGTCGAAATGATTCGAGTCATGTTGGTTTGCAGGTGGTGCGAACGAATTGCTTTTAGGGAAAATGGTGCGTTTATAGTAATCATGCCCTTAGGGAAATTATTGTTTGGTGCTAATGCGTATTGCCTTAGCGCAAATTATAGGCTTAGATACTTAGGAGAATTTCATGTTGGCAATTGAAAAGGTACGTAGTGGCGTTCCATGGCACTGCCACAATACTTGTTTTTAAAGTTTTTGTATGCTCTAAGGGGAAGTTGGGTGTCGTACCTGGAAAAGGCGAGTGGTGGCGTTAGTTGAAACCGCCACAGTCCGTTTGAATGGATAATTGTGACTTGAAACTAGAGGTTATATTGTATAGATTTTCAATGTTGATACTGCATCTACCAACATCTTGACATCACCGGACTAGCCGGATCGTTTTCGTTATTATTTTTATTATTTATTTTTTTAGTATTGTCCTGTAGGTACCCGTAAGTTCATTGCCTCACTGATTCAGCTGCTGCATCGTTCCCTGTCTTGATTGTTTTCATTATTGTTGTTATTATCGCCAGCCAACTAGCCAACTAGTAAACTTCACACCGGTTTAAGTACTTGCATTTTAAATATAGGACGATTCCGGAGACGCTACAACCATGAGTTGTACGCAATCTACCTTGAAGCTCATATTCTAAGAAAAATCAAGCTCGGTAGACTCCGGTGGGCGGGACACCTAGCTCGAATGAGCGAAGAGGACCCTGCCCGGAAAGTCCTTTGTGGCAGGATGTATGGAAGGAGACAGCGCGGCAGACCTTGTCTGCGATGGAGGGATGGCGTAGACCAGGACGCCCAGAGCCTGGGAGTGCTAAACTGGATGACATCGGCTCGAAATCGGGACCGGTGGAGAGATTTGTTAAATAAGGCCAAGACCGGATCCCGGTTGTAGTGCCGATGATGATTTTAAATATACTCATCTTAATCTTGCTTACTCTTGATTTCGGAACTTCTCGAGTTTAATTCGGGAAGGTCAATCAGAGTCTGAGGTTGTTATTATATTTAAACAATATTTCAACGCCCTACTGATTCCCAAGTTTGTTTTTATCGTACAGCACACTGGTTTTCAAAGCTTAGTCAACGATAGCACAACAACAGCTTCCATTTAACAAATTATGTCGAAGATAACTTCACATATGCCCAAAGATATAATTTGTTACCGCCTCCACCTTAACGACTCCCCTTATCACTTACTATTATGGTATTACACTAATTTGTAATTTTGTTGTATTTTTTCAGATGAAATCGGCCCAACATAGTGCTCTGCTCCCGTGTACTTCATTTTTACTAATGGTATTCTTTTTGGAGGCGTGCGCATGCAGTTTAATTGGATTTTGTTTTTTTATATCAGTCTTGTTTAACAAGGCAACCACTGCACTTTTTGCATTCAATATAGGGTTTCTTATACTCTTCACACCATACAGTCTCATCTTATTAAAACAAACCCCCTCCAGCTTTGGTACGATGTTATTCGCAATTTTTTTTCCACTCTCATGAATTAGAATTAAAAAGCCAGGGCTTGCAGTGGCATAATATGTTTATTCCTGCTTCTATTGAACACGATATGTCAGTAGGAGTTCTGACCGTGATGTTGCTGATATCCACCATTCTATTCATTGCCTTAGCCTTGTACATTGAGCAAATATCGCCCGGAGAATATGGAGTGCCCCAGGTTTGGTACTTTCCATTCAAAAAATCCTTCTGGTATGGCACTGATGCTGTAAACACTCGTGAAACAGGAAGCAGATCCGACAATCAAAACGTAAAACCAAATGAAAATTTCGAATCAGAACCCCTTGACGGTGTTGTTGGTGTGCAAATCAAGCATCTCTCAAAGAAATTTGGAGAAAAAATTGCCATAAATAATATCACAATGAATTTGTTCGAAGGGGAAATATTGGTGTTGTTGGGAGCCAATGGTGCTGGGAAGACGACAACAATTTCAATGCTAACAGGAATGTGTAAGCCCAACAGCGGTACGGCTGTCATAAATGGCCACGACATAACAACTGATTTGCACGGTGCCAGACGGTCCTTGAGCATATGCCCACAACATAATATACTGTTTGGTTATCTTACGGCGAGAGATCACTTGTATTTTTATGGAAGTTTAAAAGGATTAAAAGGAGATGACTTGGAAAAACAAATAGATAAACACATTAGAAAATTTCAATTAATAGCCAGAGAGCATGATTTATCAACGACATTGTCTGGAGGAATGAAAAGGAAATTGTCATTTATAGTGGCTGTCATTGGTGGAGCAAAAGTTGTACTTTGCGATGAACCGAGTTCGGGATTAGACCCGGCTGCCAGGCGACATTTGTGGGACATTTTGAAGCAAGAGAAATTGAATTGTACTATTTTGCTGACTACACATAGTTTGGACGAGGCAGATTTTTTAGCAGATCGCATCGCCGTCATGGCTGAAGGGAATCTAAAATGCTACGGAACGACGTTCTTCCTAAAAAGAAAATTCGGGGGTGGTTATAAGTTGGTATGTATACATTTGCTTTTCTTAATTGAAAAAGTCTGCTGCTACTATCAATTTAAAATTTATGGGTTTCATGTAATTGGAGTTGTAATAGTAACTTTCTGGAGCCTTAATATATATGTATATATGCATTTTTGTGGTTAACTTCATGGGCTGTCGGCTGTAACTTAAGGTCGTGCCGTTGTCGGAGTAACGCTTTGGTTTGCTGACGTGGTCGTTACCTTTTTTTTCATATTCATATTTATTTAAATTCAAACGAGTATGTTTCCGTGGGTGGTTCTAACCCTAAGTTTGGCAACCATCAATTTTGCATCGGTCTCAGCTCTTCTTGGCGATCAAACTGACTGTGGTGCTTTGCTTAACTTAGAAGTGTAGTTATGTTCATATAAAATACAAAATTGTTATGTACCTCTTGTAAAATCTGATTAAAAAGCCCTCTTAAAAGGGTTGTCAAAATTCTTTTTGTCGCTAAATTGGCTATCCGGATGGGGGATAGTTGTGGCAACTTAGTGACAAAAAATGTTGATACTTTTAAGTACGGTTTTTAAATAATCAATTCCCGGTACTTTTTTGACAGAATATACACTGTCACCGGATGATTCCAAAATTGTACCAAAACTGACACAAAACTGTTTTTAACTGAATCACCGGAACACTCTGTCTAAGCCCTATTACCTACTTAATCAACCACCCGCACTATAGAAATTAAATTCGAAGGGTACCAAAACTCAATTTTGCGTGTAGAACCGTGTGCTGTCCCGAAATTTGGTGAAAGAGTTGCCGTAAATGATCTCACAATCCATTTGTTCAAAGAGGAAATATTGGTGTTGTTGGGAGCTAATGGTGTTGGCAAGACGACAACAATTTCGATGCTAATAGAAATGTGTAAGCCCACCAGCGGTACGGCTATAATAAATAGCCACAATGTAATAACTGATTTGCACGGCGCCATAGAGTCCTTGAGCATATGCCCACAACATAATATACTGTTTGATAATCTTACCGTCAGAGATCACATCTATTTTTATGGAAGTTTAAAAGAATTAAAAGGAGATGACTTGGAAGACAAAATTTTTAAATAAATTGGAAAATTTTAATTAATAGCCAGGGAGCATGATTTATCAACGATATTGTCTGGATGAATGAAAAGGAAATTGTCACTCATGCTGGCTATCATTGGTGGAGCAAAAGTTGCAGTTTGCGATGAACCGAGTTCGGGATTAGATCCGATTAGATGTGAGCTTCATTGAAAGTTAATATCCATAGGATAGGCCTTTTCATTTGAGAGTTGTCATCTTAGTAATCAAACCACTTTATATAAAAAGTAGCAAACACAAACATTTCTAAGTTAATGTTTATGTTTTTAAGTTTTTTAAGGCTTTAGTTTACCATTTTAATTTCTTAAAAGTTAAAAGTGGCCCTTTTGAATTAAGTTTCTAAGTTAAGTTTTTGAGTGAAGTTTTTAAATAAGTTTTTGGGTTAAGTTTTTAAGCCTCTCCAATCTTTGCTTTAGCTTCAATTTTTTTAAAGTTTAAGTTGAATTTTTAAGTCAAGATTCTAAGTTAAGATTTTCAGTTAAGTTAAGTTAATTTTTTAAAACTTTGGTTTGTCTCATATTTTTTTATTGTTTTAAAGCCTACTTTAAATTATAATAAGGCTTTTTAGTTAGGTGTTTTCAAAGCTCTACGGCGGTGGCCATTTTTATTTTTTTAACTTGAAGTTAAATTTTTGAGTTGAGTTTCTAAGTTAAGGTAAACTTTAATTTTTTTAAAAGCTACAATTTTTTATTTAATTTAAGTTTAACTTCAACTCAATAGTTAAGTCTTTCAGCTAAGTTCTTAAAGCTCTGGTTTAAATCGTATTTCGAAATTTATTAAATCCTTTTTGGAAGGTTTCAGTTAAATTTTCAAGTTTAGTTCTTCGGTCAAGTTTTTATGTAAGGTTTTTAAAATCCTTAACATAATGTGCTTACACTTTATCTCACCTGTCCATTCATACTTGAGAAGATAAGTAGCAGTACATTCCGACGCTGGCCTCATGAAAAGAAAGAATTATTTTGCCTCAACACACGTTTTAAAGATTTCTACTTTTCCCCACATTACAGTAAAACTCTTAGATTAACATCATTTTTTTCTCAAATGTGACCCATGCTACAGGTATGCAACAAAGGCCCTGGTTGTGACGTGAGTGAGGTTACAGCCTTTATGGGTCGTTTTGTATCGGGTATTCGGCCCGACGCAGAAATAGGCGCCGAGCTAATTTATGAAATTCCAAGAAGATATTCCCCTGCCCACGGCAATTTGTTTAAAGAATTAGAGGGTCACTCTAAGTCTTTAAAACTCGATGGATATGGTCTGTCTGGTGAAACGATGGAAGAAGTTTACTTGAAGTTAAACGAACAAACAAATCAACCCGCTACGAAGGATAAATCGACAAGAACCCAGCAACGAGGTATTGATTGCTCAACATTTGTATTCTTGAATCATTATTCTATCCTTAGAAAGCACCAACCCCATTTTTACTGGAAGGCTTTTAAAAGGAGCATATTTACAGTGGTATCAGATCTACGCGATGTTTCTGAAGAACTTGTACACCATCAGGCGCAATAAAATCCTCTATATGCTTCAAAACTTGATAGTAGTGTTTTTTATGGTACTTTATCTGGCTCAGAGTACGCCAGGAAGTGGCACCGGGTTGCCGCCATTAGAAATATCTTTACTAAAATATCCAAAAAGTGTAACCGTACTGGTATTCGATGCGGCGACCCCACCAAATTCTGTTGTCGGCAAAACTATAAGAAGCTATGAAAATATCGTTAAATCACATGGTTCAGATCACGAGCTTATGAAGATCAATGAGCCATTCATTCCGTTTATGCTACAGTTGCAGGCTCAAAATCAAGCCCTCATAGATAAACGATACATCACCGCAGCTACAATAAAATCTGACAAGATTATCGTCTGGTTGAATAATGAACTTTTACATTCCGCACCATTAACATTGAATCTACTTCACAATGCTTTGGCCAAGTAAGTACTTTAGTATTCTGCTAGAATATAAGGTTAACCTATGATTTCTAGGGCGACAATTGGAGAAAATGCAGCGATTGAAGTAGTCAATCATCCATTGCCGTTTACGAAAAGTGAACGTTCTAAATACAACTCTCAAGTCACAAGCATTGGCTTTATTGTTGTGTTTGCCGTGCCCATAGCAATGTGCTTCATAACTGCAATGTACGTGATAATGCCAATAAAGGAAAGAGCATGCCGTGCCAAACTGTTACAGTTTGTGAGTGGAGTCGATGTCATAACATTCTGGGGAACACAATATCTTTGCGATATGCTAACCTTTCTGGTTCCCGTTTTGGTTATGTTAATATTGTTTGTAATTCTACAAGTAGACGTATTCTCCACATTTGAAGGACTGGGTAAGTTTTTTGCAACTAGTCTTTAGGCGTAAACGATTGATTATGCCCCCATGATACAATTTCCGATCAATTAAAATAGAAATAAAATAAAAGAAATTAAATGATTTTTTTATTTTATTTCTAATCAATTGCATGATCCAGCAAAATTTTCTTGAACATTTTAACTAATTAGTTATTGAGGTATTAAATGACTATATATCTAAGGTTGTCTCTGTTCTGAGTGAGAGATAGTTGTTGTAGCTTACACCATTTTATTAGGTTTAGATACTTCCTCGATCAGCTTCTGTTTCAGGTATTTGACTTTAGCAGGAGTTGCCACGGGAGCTCCGAGTTGTGAAGAGATAGCTGACAGTCTTAGGGTACATGATTTACTGTAGTGCGCTCCATACGGCACAATAGCCATCAATGCATAACGAGTAATAAAGGTTAAGTAATTATAGCAGCGGTGGTTTATTTGAAGGATATAAGAACCGTATTGGGCAAGACAGTAACGCCCATCGTCCAGAGCAGAGTCCGGCTTTGGAGGTACGATACGCTAACCAAATAAATCGTTTGGCAGGCCAGTGCCGGAATACAGTGCACGCAGAGAGAAGGAAGCTGAGACGTCACCGAAGAAGGCGCCGCACACAGAGCAGTAACACTTGTTGTACTCCGGGCCGTGCTTTCCCAAACGGTGGGAGAAGAGCCCGGAGCGTTGACGGTAAATAAATAAAAGACCGAAAGGGTTTTGTTAAATTAAAAACATGCTAGTTTTATCGGTGTTAAAATTCGGACATATGGCCAGCGGTTCGGCCTCTGTAATGGTACTGATGGCGAAAGAAAAAAAAAAAAAAAAAAAAAAAATGTGGCGAGAAGGCCGAATTTAGCGAGACAAGGACAGATGTGTCCTTAATCTTGTCTCTGACTTCTGGTCATCTTACGATAACCAGAATCACCCACATCCGTGAAGATGTTGGGCTCGGTCCCGCGATCTCTGAAAAGAAAAGAGAAAAGCGGGGGTATCCAAGGATAGTGTGGACAGTGTTAGTCCGGGTGTTCTCTAACTACTTTTATAGAGGGATGGTGGGAAAGAAATCGTACAAGACCGGTAGGTCTTGGATGCGGTAGTGAACGCAGATCACGTCTTTGGCGTCTGATAATCTGCGCTTTGGTCGGTGTGTATGTTTGTGTTTGTGCTGTCTTGTACTGTGCGTTCGTGTGTGTGGTTTGTTAATAGTAGACCCTATGGGATGGGTCCAGGAATCCTCTATTATAGAGGGGAGTGTTGTTGGGAAGGGTGCTTTCTTCAGTTTTGTACTGAAGAAGAAATTGTGGGGGTTTGATCCGAAGAGATCGAGAGAGAGAAGGGTCAAGAACGCAGGAGTCTCGTACAAGTAGGTTCTTGCTGTTCTGAATGTTTTCGAGGTACTTATATGCTAATTGAAGCAAGTACTCGTCGATAGGGTTAATGGCGGCGCCTTCGTATAGGTGAGAGTTGGGGTAATGACGACCGTGAGGCCTTCTACAATGATTGGTGCATCTTCTGAGGAGTTTCCTTTCGAAAACCCGAAGTCTTTCCATTTGGGCCGAAGATATGCAGGACCATATGGGAAAGGCGTACGATATTCCAGATCGGATTAGCTGCTTATAGCAGAGAAGCTTAACTTTGGTGTCAACTTTGTTCCTCCACTTCAAGATGTTGTGCTGTTGCTTAGACCGACCAAGGCCCCTTAGGAGAATGTGGGTCACATGTTTGATGAAATTCATTTTTGGGGTATAAATGACTCCAAGGTATTTCATCCTGTCCTGTGGTCTAATCGTAGTATCTCCCATTTTTATTCGAATATTCTGTGAATATCGAGAAGTAGGTTGGGAGTGTTTACTACTCAAAATTATAGCTACTGCTTTAGATGGGTTAAGTCGAATTTTCCACCGACTGTAATACTGATACAGTTCGTCCAGATGACGGTTGAGTCGGTTTGTTGCGAGTTTTGGGCTTTTAGATGACGTGTACACTAGGACGTCATCCGCATAGCAAATCTGGTTTACTCTACCATCCACAGGGTGAGGAATATCTGAGGTGTAGATATTAAATAAGATGGGGCCTAGAGTGGAGCCCTGTGGTACGCCTGCGGCGGCGTTGAAAGTTCGGGAAAGCTTTCCAGTCACCCGAACTTGGAAGGTTCTGTTTAAAACGAACTGGTAGATTATATTACACAGCGTTTTACTGAGGCCAGTATTCAGTAATTTAAAAACGAGACCTTCGATCCAGGTTGTGTCAAAAGCCTTTTCAATGTCCAAGCTCACCGCAATGGTGGGTTCCTTATTAAAGAGGCGCACGCAAACGTGCTTTTGAAATATGTTGAGAGCCATAGTGGTGCTGTGCGCTCTTCTAAATCCAAATTGGAAGTCAGGTATTAGGTTCCTGACACTGATAAATTTATTTAGCTTCTCCTATATGAACTGTTCATATATTTTGCTGATGCAGGTGAGGAGCGAAATAGGACGAAAGCTTGAGAGGTGATAATTTGGTTTCCCAACTTTTGCTATTGGGCAGACAACAGCATGCTTCCAAGCTTGGGGAAAATACCCCATGTTGTAGGCATGGTTGAGCAGAATGGAGAGCTTTATAAAGAATAAAGCAGAAAGCGTTCGCAACGAGTGGTAGGACATATTGTCGATACCGGGTGACTTCTTGGGGTTTCGAGATTTAACTAGGTTCTGTAGGGTATTTGGTGTGACGAAGCCGTGACTATTATCACGTGTGTCGTCGAAGTATGCACTGTTGCTGAGTTAAAGACAACTATTGGCTCGTTAAAGTTGTCTAATTTATTGTGAACCTCTGAACTAATTATTGCATTCGTTTCCGGCTCGCCATCCTCGAGAGTGAGCTTGTGATTGTTTTCAAAGGTCTCTCCGATGAGGTTTGCTTTATTGGTGTCATTATTGACAGCAAGACCGTTGTGCATGATTGGTCCAGTGATACGAGAGGTGCCACATATCTTTTTAACATTTTTATAAATGTTCTGGTCCATCTGAATACCCTTCAGTTTGTCTTCCAATTGTCGGGTGCGATTGTTTTGGATTCTTTGTTTTATCAGTGTGCCAATATTGTGAATAATGGGAATAATGGCTCGCAATAATGGCTCCCTTTGCGTAAAGCGGTGACGATATCTCATTCTGCAGAGCTTTTTACGCTCCCGGATGAGACGAAGAGTGAGGTCGTCCTGGGGGATCTGATAGGTCTGTGGGGATAGAGAAGTATTATGCCTACCATGGGCACACGGTTCACTTCATTCCCCATCATCACATGAAGTTCACTAAGAATTGCTCGCCGACCAAACAGGAATGAAAGCTAAAAGAAGAACAAACGCTGTAAGTCCGAGAGGAAGGAACACATTAAAATACACTAAAACACACTAGAATGTTGGTGGTGGTTGTTTTTATTGTTTTTTTATGTTAATTTATTTTAATATTGCGACAAAATGAACAGGGATTAACGTTTAACACAGTTGATAAATTTAGATGATTTAAGGTTTGAACTTGCGAAGCGGTTTGATGCACAATATTTATTTGTATTCGATTGATTCGGCGCCGAATACTTTTTGATATAGATTGTTCGGAGGTCCTTTACATTGAATCAGATACTCGACGGCGTAAGGAACACTTCCCGCAGGGGTGCAGATTCCGGTGCACACCCTACGGGGGATAATAAGAATCCAAGAACTTAATGTGCGCGCACTGAAGGACGAAAGACGACTCAACCGATATCCTCTCCGATAAGGATATCGTTTTTACCTCACACCAGAGACACGTAAAGTCTCTCTTGGTGGTATAGGAAACCAGATCTTGTGATGAAGGTCATGGTAGTATGTGTGGTGATCGTGCGGATCGATGCTATTCGCACGTGCAGTGGAACGACGAAACAGGCAGGCGGCAAAGACAATAGGGAAAAAGAAAAGGCGACCAAATGGTTCGCTCTTTAATGAGGGTCATGTTTATGCAACGTCGCTATGACGGACGTTGGAAAAAAGGTGTTAATGGAATACGATACTTTATACCATGGAAATTGTATATCGTATCTTGGGTTAATTGCCGATACGCATCCCTTGCTTGCATTTAGGCATGCCAAGCAATTAGTGGTGGCGACGAAAGAAATGCATCATTGTTTGTCTATTGAATCGCTAGTGTTGCAGCTGTAAAAACAAGCTGACGACATAGTATTTCAACTCAGACAAAGGGTATCGAATGTTTGCTATTTATGGTGCATATGCACATTAAGGATCAATTTTAGGAAATTCAGATAATGCTTGAAAGCATTACATGTCCTTGGAAAAGGAAATGTTTTCTGGGGCAAATGCAAATGCATTGGCGGGAAACAATGGGAGTTATGGAATTACTAAAAAGGTCAAGAAGAATTCTTACGGAAAATTGTATGCAAAGGGATGTAATGAAAAGGTAAGTTTTCTTTATAGGGATTTTAGGGTTATAATAATTGGGTCTGTTTGATGCGTGAAGCATTTAAGATGCTAATGCGAATTGCATTAGCGAAAGCTGGTGCAGACCCGGGTTGTGGTTATGGGGGTTTTTTCAGGAAGGCGAGCCGTGGGATCTGGCGGAACCGCCACAGGTCTTTTCAAGTTTGTACTTCGGGACATGAGTCTCCGAAGTTTCAACTAAAATCTCGTGAAGTCGTTTTGCAGCGTTGTTTATCTCAACCGTCGTTAGGTTCCTGTCAGTGGGAAGAGAGAATTGGTGGAGTTTATCGTTCAATGTGATATTGAAGTTGTCCCAATTTGTCCGCCCATAATCGGGTATGTATCTGATATGAGCCCGAGATGCTCGATAGCCACGAATGAATGTGGTCACAACGTTGTGGTCAGATACACCCGCTGAAACTTGAGGAGGAGTGATTTGTGGAAGTAAGTCTTTGGACACAATAAATATGTCCAGAATTGAGTTACCTCGAGTACCAACCGTAGGTGCGACTATTTCGAGGTTGAGGGCATACATATTTGCGGTGTACCATTGGTACAGTTTTGTGCCATTTGGGCAAGAGACAGAGTTGTTCCAGTGGGGATGTCTGGAGTTAAAATCGCCGCCTATGATGAAGGGTGTATGCCCCGAGGTCCTTATTAGTTTGCCGATATCTTCGGGATTAATGGGGCCATTGTTGGTTTTATGCGAGTGGTATACAGAGTATATATTCACTCTACCATTACTAGCCAGATGCAGTTCAACTCCAGACACCTCTATGGACTCTAGGTGTGGGAGGTCAATAGCTTCATGGCGAAGTCCGCTATTAACCAGTATACAAGTTCCACCTCCGTTGACGGTGGGACCGCCAGTGAGGGTTCGATCTCTTCGAATCATGGAGAAGTTTGGGAATACGGGACGGTGACATGGATGCAACCTAGTTTCGGTTACAAGTACCACGTCCGCCCGGTTTTCCTTTATGAAGTCAGAAACTATCATACGCTTGGAATGCGAAACAAGGGAGTTGACATTTAAGAGGATAACTTTAATTTTGGAATCCATTGTGGAGGGTATGTCTTGCATATGCAGTGAAAAGGAGGGCCTCCCTCTCTGCCTCGGTTGATAGTTTCTCGTATCGGGGTCGGATATCCTCAATTAAGCGGGAGAAACTAAGTAGTTTCTCGAGCATTGAAGATTGCCCCCCGGAGGCTTTTGCACCACCGCTTAAATTTGATGCGTCGTGTTGGCCTTTACCGGGGCTCGCTTAGGGACTTGAATATGTTTTTGAGGGGGAGGAGTTGGAAGAGCTTTCATATTCCTTGCCTGCTGTCCCCTAAGCATGTCGGCAAATGTGAATCCATTTTGGATGAGGTTTTGTGTGGCCCGTTTTCCGAAGTCTGACTTGGCTGCTTGCTTAGCTCGAGTCTCCTTGGATCTTTGTGTAATTTCCTTATATTTAGGACAATTTCTATAACTAGCCGGATGCCCTTTGTTGTCGCAGTTGCAGCAAGTTGGCAGTGGTATTTCATCCTGCACATTTGTTGGGGGATCGTATTTCGCTAGCAGTAGTTCGCACTTGCCAATATCGTGGGATTTTCCGCAACGAACGCAACGGCGACTCATGTTGCAGTTTCGGGATACATGCCCGAAACCTTGGCAACGTCTGCATTGAGGCATTTCTCTGTTATGAAATACCTCGAAGACAACTTGCTGATGTAGGATTTGGAGCGACTTTGTTCGTATTATGGAATCTATGTCGGTTCCTGGGGCAAGGTGAAGCTGCCATATGTTCAGCTTGCTGTATTTTTGTGGTCTGATGTTCACAAACCGTTGTGGGGGGGAGAATTCTTTGATGTCAATGAATTTGACGTTAGGGAATGTTGTTTGAAGAGCAGTTACGATGTCGTCCTTTTCCCAAGAGGCAGCGACTCGTTTTAAGAGGATTGTCCTGGACTTTTCGTCGGCCGGAGTGAAGGTGTAATAATTCACCTTCTTGGCCTTAAGGTTGTCGTTAACCTTGCGATAGGTTTCCCTATCGTTGGCTATGATTTTGTTTAGGGATGGACTTAAGGTCTTTGCCTTGAAGTTAGAAATTCCTAGTCGGTTCATGTCACCGACGAAATTTTTTAAATTGAGGTCTCGTGCAAAGACCCCGGGTTGCTGCTTCTTCTTAGAGACGGGTGGGCGGACCACGCCCTCTGGCTGGACAGTGTTGGGAACGCAAGCGGCCTTTGGTTTTGGATTGACCACCGGAGTTGGCCTCGGAGGGCAAGACTCCTGCGGAGGCACGATTTTCGGGTAGTTTTGAGTTATCGTGGGGTTCGATAAGTTTTTGGCGACAGGAGATGATGATGATGGGGGTGGTGTTGACGGGCAGCCGGTAGCGACGCGCTTATTGGTGGGACCCTCCTCACAGCTTGTTGTTGGGAGCGGCGTTTTTCGTTTTGGCGCCCTAGATGAGTTTGGGGTGGGGGTACGCGACTGATCGTCGTCCATTGAATCGTCAGAGTTGTCGGTGACAATCTCTAACTCCGGCTCGAGCTCTGATTCTGAATCAGAAGCTTCCGAACCCGCACCGAAAACGATCGCGGATGGGGCGGCCTCCAGTCGGGACAATCTATTTTTTAGGACCGCGTCCTCGGCCCTGAGGGCCTCGAGGTCCTCCTTCAGCCTCTTTATGAGAGCCATCATGCCCTGATCCGGCTGATGGCCTACACCACGAGTAGAGCAGGTGTCCATGTTTTATCAGTCACAAAACATGTGAACAGGTAAGCGACAAGGACAAGAAGCGCGCGGAAACAAGGAAAGAAGAGGAGAAACAAAGAGAAATAAACAAACAAAAACAACAAAGAAAAGCCAACAAATGGAAAAGAAAGAAAAACCCACAAACGGAGTAGAAACAAAATCAACCAACGAAATAGCAACAAAAAACCCACAATGAAAAAGAAACAAACACTAACAAACGAAAAACAAAAGGGAGAGAAACAAGGTAAACCTAGTCGAGAGGTTTTTTTTTTTTTTATTATTATATTAAAAGAAAAGTTCGGGATGTCCTTTATTTGTTGTGGTGAAAGGAAATAAATAGTAATAATAACAGTAATAATAATAGTAATAATAATAGTAATAGTATAGTATGAATGATCACTGCGATGTATATGATCTTTGTCGTATGTCTTACTGGGTATGACTGACTGGCTACGTCTTGAACTGGATATGCCTTGGTATGGTGTATAGCGATGCGATCACTAGTGAACTCCTGTCTTGAAAGTGGACTCAGTATGCTGACTGAACTGAACTGAACCGTTTGAAGTATGAAACTCGCCTTGTACTGATGGCGAAATTGAAAAGCACTCCCCTTTTATTGTTTTTAGAGTTGACTCTTGTCAACTATTTTAATGTCAAAATACCAAGAAGCGTACGCAAGGCTTGGCGTGCTTCGATTGGAATTTGGTTCCGAGAATTTTTTAAAGGTTTTTGTTGGATAGATTCTGGGAAGGGAATCATGAAATGCGTTTTGAATTTAGCATTTCATGATATTAGGATTTTTAGGAATTGAGTCAATGTATGATGAATTAACTTTTGGTTAAATTCCGATTTAGCGATTTAGGATCGCTACACAGTAATAAAATACAAAACTTAAAAAAAAAAATTAGAATCTAAAAATAATATATGAGAAGGAGTCTAGCTCCTTTTTTTCTAGCTGAAGTTTAAACACCCAGATACTGCTCGCGAAAACCCAGTAGATCTGATTGAAATCCACATATGGTACATATTTAAAAAAAGAGAAAATAGTCAGCGACTAAAGCGCCCTTTCTTCTGAAAGTCGCTAACTTATCATACAGCACTCGTGTCTACAACTACAATAAAAATTAACTATAACGCACCTATCCGCAATTAAAATTAACATGTCTTTTTTTTCCAGAAACCTGTTTCCTTCTGCTTATAATTTTTGGATTAAGTGTTCTTCCATTGACATACTATGCCTCATTTTTTTCGGAGGTGGCAGTAAACGGATTTAGCTGCTTATATTATATAAATCTGGTGCTTCGTACGTATCCACTTATACAGGCTAAAACTCTAGATTCATATGTAAATCCTTATAGAAATTACGGCCTTCATCGTATTGGCGGTAGAGGAAGTAGCCAAAGCGGATGCTGGTGTTTTTAAGTACTTTCTTATTTTTCCACATGGTTCCCTGGTCAGTGCTCTTTATAACATATTTGTATGTGGTCAGACTAAACCAGCTTGTAACCAACTGAAGGACTTAATACATGAAATTCCATGTAACATGTACCCGGACTGCTGCAGTAAGTGATGTTTCAACAGTTTCTTATTAATTTAGTCTTCTGTTTTTCTCCGTCTGATCTTCTAGGAGATTTGGGGTATTTTGATTGGCAGAGACCCGGCATTGGACAAGAAATTATTTATTTTTTTCTTGGTATGATCATATGGATAATGTTATTACTTATAACAGAATATAAATGTGTTGGGAAATTTGAACAGATATTTGGACGAGTTTTCAGGTGAGCTGATTTTATAAAGTTCGTTTGTTATTATGGATATTGTTTGTAGGATGATGTCTACGCCACTGGAAAATGAACAACTTGATAATGATGTTCTTGCTGAGAGAGAGCGCATTGAAAATATGAGTCGCACGCAAATTAACACTCATGGCTTAGTTATGGATAAGTTAACCAAATATTATTGCACATATTTAGCCGTTAATAAAATTTCATTAACAGTATCTAGGTAAACAATATAAAAATTAATTGAATAAAAGCTAGATTAATAATTTTCGTGACTAGAGGTGAGTGCTTTGACTCTTGGGCGTGAATGGCGCGGGCAAGACAACAACTTTCAAAATGTTAACTCATGATGAATCCATATCTGCAGGACGTGCTTTTGTTAATGGACTTAATTTGACAAGAAATGTTAAAGATGTATATCAGGATCTCGGTTACTGCCCTCAATTTGATGGTATTTTCGAAAACCTAACTGGGAGAGAGACACTCATTATATACAGCCTTCTTAATGGTATACCATTAACAGACATCAATAAGGTTATTTTATATTTAGCAAAATCGCTTGACTTCAAAAACTATTTGGACATACTCACTAAGAACTATAGCGGAGGGAATAAACGAAAATTGAACGCATCGATAGCCGTGATTGGCAATAAAGCCGTAATACTTCTAGATGAGCCAACTTGTGGAATGGATCCCGGATCTCGACGACGACTTTGGAATTTTTTATGTTATCTTCGAGACTCGGGAAAGGCGATTGTTTTGACTTCACATAGTATGGTAGTAAGTGATGCATTGTGCACACGTTTGGCTATAATTGTTAATGGCGAATTCAAGTGCTTGGGTTCGATTCAGCATGTAAAAAATAAGTTCTCCAGAGGCTTTGTTTTAAAGACCAAACTGGGTGATGGACTTAATCAGACGTCTATCATAGTACAAGAATTTGTTCTATCTACTTTCGAAGGAGCTACTGTAAAGTAAGTTTTGGAACGATTTCTTTAGACATATATAAATTCCTTTTTGATCTTTAGAGATCAACAATACGAATTAGTGACGTTCTATATACCCAGAGAAGAGAACACCTGGAGTGATATTTGCAACACAATAGAAAGAAAAAAGAAGCAGTTGAATATTGAAGACTACATATTAACGCAGACTACTTTGGAAGAGATATTTTTGGAATTTGCTGAATCTCAAAAGGAAGACAGACGTACCAATTAATTTCTTAAGAATTTTTCTATTATTTTCAATCAACTAGGAAGTTAATCACTTTTTTGGCATGTTTCTGCTTCGTATACATAGGTGAATCTTGAGTTGTTGATCCTACATCCTTAATCGATATTTTGTCCTTTTAATATGCATACATAAACTGGATCTTGAGACATCTTTTAATGTTCAATCGTTCGCTTCAGTGGAAATTTGATAATGGGATTCAGATAATTGTCGATTTGTAGGTGTGTAACTTTAACAGATGAGTTGACTATTGTGGCAGCGCAACCGACTATTTATTTTGCAACAATGGTACAAGATTAATGATTTTGCATTAATTTATAGAGCACAAAAAGTAGTAAAAGGAGAAAAGCTGGAAAATTGTATTGGTTGAATTGAAAGCCATTATAACAAAATATTCCCTGGATTAGCGCAAGGCTAGTAACCTTGCACGTAAAAATAAATTATTATGGAATATGTAACAAGCCTCAAGACTTGCTAAATAAGGCCAAGACCGGCCCCCGGTTGTGGTGCCGATCATGATGATAAGCTCTGGAGATCTGGACATTTATGGAAACTCATTCTATATTATGGTCTTAAGAGATTCTATTCTTTTTAGTGTCATGTGTACAAAGAAAAACTTTGAAAATCTTAAATACCTTGTTGTGATCCTTCTCTCAGGGAGCGTGTCTCCTTGTCCTGAAATGGATGAGGGATCTCTTTAAGACAGCTCCCGAGGGGACCCGTTTCGGTTGCCGCCGTGCTTCCAGAAACCTTGAGGGAAGAGCAGCTACCGATCGTTGAATATGGGTCATGGGAATCGGCCAGGCCCAATAAAACTACTTTATTTTATGATATTTGATGATACTTTATTATATTATATTAAGATTATTTATTGCAATTGATTGGCAACCTTAAACGTCGGACGCCAACCTAGAGACTGATCGTCGAATTAAAAAAAAAAAAAAAAAAAAAATTGGTTGGCGAGAGGGCCGACTTTAGCGAGACAAGGACAGATGTGTCCTTCATCTTGTCTCTGGCTTCTGGTCATCTTGCGATAATCAGAATCACCCACATCCGTGAGGATGTTGGGCTCGGTCTCGCGATATCTGAAAAGAAAAGAAAAAAGGGGGGTATCCAAGGATAGTGTGGACAGTGTTAGCCCAGGTGTTCTCTAACTACCGATAGGTCTTGAGTGCGGTATTAAACGCAGATCACGTCTTTGGCGTCTGGTGATCTGCGCTTTGGTCGGAGTGTGTATGTCTGTGCCGTTCCTGTCAGTGGGAAGAGAGAGTTGGTGGTTTTTCGTTCAATGTAGCATTGAAGTTGTCCCAATTTGTGCGCCCATAATCGGGTATGTATCCTGATGGCGAAATCAAAATGTAAATTGGACGACTTCAACGAGCCAATTGTTGACTTTAATCCAACTAACAGTGCATACTTCGATGACACACGTAATAATAGTCACGGTTTGGTCAACCAAATACCCTACAGAACCTAGGTAAATCTCGAAACCCCAACAAGTCACCCGGTATCGACAACATGTCGTACCACTCCTCGCGAAGACTCTGCTTTATTTTATTATTTTATTTTTACACTAAGGCGCGCACAAAAGGGGAGAGTTCCTTGGCTTCGTTGATGCAAGTGTCGTTCATCGACAGTATATTTACTTTGGAGTTCCCCTTTGACGACAAGAGGCAACACTGAGTTTTTAAGGCATTGAATTCTACTTGATTAGATAATCCCCATTGATATATTTTGTTTGGGTCGGAATTCAATATATCAAACATAACCCGCTGATGGATTAGTAATGACATTCGAAGAGTTTAGTCAGGAATGTTCATACGAGTATTAGAAACTCAACGTACTATCATCAGCAAACGAGTGAGTTGGATTTTGGGTAATTGACAAGAGATAATTTAGCTCCTCGATAGTATATTGGTTAGTATACCCGCCTGTCACGCGGGGGACCGGGGTTCGTTTCCCCGTCGGGTTGCCTCTGGCGCAAGACTAATGACCTTGCCCGGAAAAAACAAATCATTATGGAAAATTTAACAAGCCTCAGGACTTGCTAAATAAGGCCGAGACCGGTTCCCGGTTTTAGTGCCGCTGATGATGATGATGATGATGACAAGAGATAATTTATAAAGATCAGGAAGAGAGTGGGTGCGAGTACCGAACCTTGGAGAACACCTGCATTAATTTGATGAGAGGCAGATTTGACACCGTCAAGAAGCACTTGAATTGAACGGCCAGAAAGATAGTCTCTTAACCATCGAATCAGGAAATTGTCCACTCCATAGGAATATAATTTTGACAAATGGGCTGGATGCCAAACTTTGTCGAAGGCTTTTGAAATATCCAATGCGACTACCTTGCTTTCACCGAGGTAGTGGATGGAATGGCTTCACTTTTCGGTAAGGTACGCCATCAAATCTGCTGTGAACCTGTTGCTACGAAACCCGGAGGTCATTTGATTCCAGATTTTTGAAAGTTGACGGTTGATAAGTGATTCCATTACATTCGAGAGAATGGAAGTTAGTGCTATGGGTCTGTAAGCAGAGAGTGACTATTTGTCACCCTTCTTGGGAATTGGCTGAATGTTCGCCGACTTCCATCTATTTGGGAAACTGCCAGTACAATAAGACAAATGCAAGAGTTTCCGCAGTGGTTTAGAGAGTGAAGAGGGACATTTCTTCAAGAGAATTGGGGGAATTCCATCAGGACCAGCGGATTTGTTTGCGTTTAGCTCTTTGAGTGCGCGGGAAACAATATGCGTTCAGAAGTGAATCTGGTACATGGTGTGCTGCTTATGCTCAAGTTGAGGTGGAACTAATCTGGTATCAGGCAGCCTTGAGTTCGCAGCAAAATGTGCAGCAATTAGATTTACCTTCTCTATTCCACTGGTGACTGGACTGTCATCAACTATAAGCAATGGAATGGATGAAGAGACTGAGTTTTGAATGTTTTTTACGAATGCCCAGAAGCTTCTACTACCTGTAGGAGAGTGTAGTATTTTTTGTCTCACTCTGTGCTCATGCAAGAACTTGGCACGTTGAATTTGCGCATTGCAGTCATTTCTAGCTCTCTTATATCTTTTCTGGTTCTTTTTAGTATACTTTGATTTATAAAACCGGAAGCTCAACTCTTCTTTCTACCCGGAACCGAACTACATATTTCTCTTGGGTTTGATACTCTTTACCCTGTCTGGAATTAAGGTTCGCATGCCAAGTAGAATCGTGTCTGTCAATGTGTCCACTATAGAGTTGACATCGTTATTGAGGAAAAATAACGTCCAATTTAAGTTCTCAAAAGAGTCGTTCAGACTTTCGCAGTTGGCTTTCTCGTAGAACCATACTGTTATTTTGGGAGCTTCCTCGTTAACGTTGCTGTAGGTTAGAGCAAACTTAGCTGACACGGCACAGTGGTCTGAAGTGTCCAAGAGCGAACAAACTTCAATTGTATATTTGTTCGGGTGGGAGGTGAGAAACAGGTCCCGTGTATTGGCGAATTGACCATCTATGTCTGGTACCCGCGTTGGCTCATTGACAAGTTGAGTTAAACTTTTTGAATCGGCAAAGAGGTGGAAAAAAAACGATCCCAGAGTCACCGAACTCTGGGAATTTCTTCAACTATTCTACAGGCTATGAAGAACAATGTTAAACTACCAGTTAGACAAGTTGGAGCTGTCTTCCTACGTTCATGTTAGGTGTTCTGGATGTTTCAATTGGGGTTTTCAACCAATATCGTAAACGTTTGCGAATCGTAACACATATTGTGGTATACCCAAAATGTTGTGCTTCATGTATTCCTAGAAGTTAAACGTCACATGGTTGCAATATTGAAGATGTTATATTTCTAATAACTTCCTTCACAGAATCTAACCAAGACCAGGAATGTATTCAGTCAATTTCAACATTTGACATTTTTGCAGATTTTAACTGTCCAGGTCCTGTACCACAAATATCTCAACATCAGCTAGAACGCAGAAAGGAATTCTACCGAAAACAATGGGAAGCATGATGCGGGTTCGTACATCACCAAACGCGGATGAGATTCAATTGGACTGGACATATTTGAGCCTACTGGTTGAGTAGTTCACTACTCTTGCAAATAGAACCAACTTCTATTTTTGTTCAATAATTTTATTTTGTAATCGGCGGAAAATAAAAAAATAAAAAATATATACATTTCCTGTTGTTCCCCATATTCCAACCTCCAATACAAGCAACTTACATTTCAATATTAACGCACAAGTCAAACAACAAATTAAATAATAATCAAGTAACAATCTAAATTACAGTCCACTTTTTAAGAGCCATAGTTCTTTCATTTATTTAATTCTGCAGAATTCACCGCAGGTAAATAAAGAAGTTTTCTAATCGGTTCCAGTACCAGGTTGAGGAGATCATTCGGCTCCTCTTTTAATAATGTTGCAGGTACTTTTCACCATACACGCTATTGAAGTTAGATACGCCCGCGTACATTGAACGAACCTCAAGAAGAGGACGATGGCCCATCGGGCAGAATAGTCGAGAGGACAATTCAATGAAACCTAAGCGTGTGAAATCAAATACAACGATAGAGCTAGAAGCTCTCACCGAAAAGCAAGCGTCACCTGCAACAACATCAGGGAAACAGTAGAAGTTTTGGAAACTTCCCTCCTGTATATGAAAACTATCATCTGACGGGTCAGCGTTTCAAGCGCAAGCGGTCAGTACGAAGAAAAATTTGCCAACAAGGGCGCATCCGGTCCTATACCTGCAATATCAATCCAACTTCGAATTGCACACGAGTAAATCCAAGAACCTCGGGAATTGCGATCTTCACCGCTTCATTTACATCCGTTCCTGGGCACCGCTTTTCGTCACTTGGACGCATCGCTGTCACGCGTCCAGGATATGTCGCTTCTCTCCACCCAGGCACACCACTGTCACGTGCCTGGGGTTCATCACTTCTCGCCGCCTGGACGCATAGCTTTGGGGGCACCCTCTTATCACCGCCCAGGCACCGCGAACCACGCGTCTGGGGACACCACATCAACAAAGTCGTTGTCTAATTTGGACTTTCGGTAACAAGAGTAGAGGACATAGAAGATGATGAACAGGAAGGATGCCGACACCCTTCGAGAAATCATTTCAACGACAAACGAGATGATTGACGACCTTTCAACGTTTATGTTACTACTACTCAAATACAAATAGAAATCTCTACAACAAAGGAGATGATTGACAAATTCTCAACCTTATATTACTCCCAACAAAGGAGAGCAACAACCTCCGAGACGATTCAGAACTGCTCAACATGGTACTACTTTTCGACAACAGAGCAGACTACTCAACAATACAGAGAAAACGATTGGCGACTTCTCAACAATATAGTAATCAAATCAACCGGAATAGTGACCTCAACCAATTGAATAAGGTAAGGGCTTATTCAAATTATTGCCGCGGCTGATGCGGCAAATATCTCCTCTCAGGCAACCCCTCCACAACATATCAACAAATATCAACAATAAACAACGACGGCCTTATCACACGCTACAACGTTAGCAATCAATGGCCAACTGGACCTTCGGTCACACACATACACACACACACACTAACACCGATAATTGACTAGAAATTGAAACAATATCTAACTATATTTGATAACAAATTAACCCAATTAATAGTTAGATCTAGTCGTGTGGCATATTTCGCCACAGAAAATTTTATATTTCAATACAAAATGAACGGGTTACCAGTTTTTCCTCCTTTCTCCGGTGACCAGTTCAGCACTCCAACTGTGATCGGTGAAGGTATGTGCGGCAGCTCTTTATTTTATTCAATCTGGATAGTCTTCTGTTTTTCCTCCTTTCTCCGGTGACCAGTTCAGCACTCCCACTGTGATCGGTGAAGGTATGTGCGGCAGCACTTTATTTTATTCAATCTGGATAGTCTTCTACTTAGAAATTTCTTGGATTTGAAATCTATAGTAAATCAAATTGTCCGAAGCACTTTTCAATAACTTTTTATTTATGTTTTTGCCTGCTTCTTTACAATTTCTGTTTTAATTTTTAAACTTTACTTTTTAATTGTTAAAGATTAGGACCGGGCTTTTCTGCGACTTTCACCTATTTTCTTTCTAGTACTGATTCTTTAATGATTCTTCAAAAGACCAAAACGGGAAAAACGAAATTCCTCTTATTTCTTCTTTCTTAACTGAAAACCGAACTTAAACTCTATTATAACTGCTCTCAAAAACAGTATCGAGCAAAGAAAAAACAAACAAACGGAATCAATATATTCCGCTGTTTCTCTCTCTCGTTCCCCCTCAACGTCCACTCCGAAAATCGAACTCGAACCCGCCCACGATCCACACTCGAATCGGGGCGTGTTCGAACACTCACTTGTGAATCATGCAATTCTTCCACCACCTTACCATCAAACTATCTTAAAACAAAATTATAATGAAAACAATTAAATGATGGGGATGGTGAAAGCCGCACGTAACACACCCCCCCCCCCCCCCCACAAGACCGCGTGACGTTCTTAGGAGAGGAGTGTCACGTCGGAGAGTGGACGGCGGAGAGCAAACAAACAAACAATCAGCAACATCAACAAAATAAACAAATAAATAAATAAATAAATTAGTCGACATGCTTAAGTGTTAATGTTAGTAGGGATTCTCTATATAAACTACGGACTACTTATAAATTAGGGTTAGTAAAAAAAAAAAAAAATATATAAATAAATAAATAAATAACTTAACATATCCACTTAACAATCAATTAACAAAGTTAGTGTTAGTAAACTATAGGCTACTTATATATTAGTGTTAGTGGGATAATAAACAGTACTTAAATGTTAATGTTAGTAAATAAATAATACCTATGTACTAGTGTTAGTAACAAATAAATAACAGTAATTACATAGGTAAACACCGACATGAATTCCTCGAAGACAAGGACAAAGACAGCAACACAGATTTCCATCTATCGCGGCGGGCCCGACACTGAAACCGATGGTCCGACCGAAAGCTCGACCGCCCACACGATCCGGTTAGGACCCCCCTGCCAAGGCGAGGTGATCCCCTCTCGGCCAACCTCTAATATGTCTCCCGGCCGGCGAAAGCGTCCCGCTCCTATATACTTTCTCTGTGTTTCGTCCTTGAACTCGTTTATTCCCAGTAGGGCTTCAGACGGTTGTTGTGTACAACCACCGTCCTCTTACCTAGCTTCACCGCGCTGTTGACCGCGCTTTTCACCTCCACCACGTCATATGGACCTCTCCATAGGGGCGCCAATTTTCCTTTCTTGTTTTCCTCCCGCATCAAGACTTTATCGCCCACATGGAACGTGAAGGGGCGTAACTGGCGGTCATGATACCCTTTGGACCTCCTTTTCGAGATCAACAGATTGCGCCTAGCTATTTCATACGTTTTCTGAAGCTTGTACTTCAATAGCTTATGGAAGCTCTCATGGTTGTAAACCGGTTCCGGAGGTAATTTGATGTTCGAGGGAACCTCCGGAGTAAAACCAAAGAGACAGCTATCGGAGTCAACCGGGTACCCTCGTGCACGCTGGTGTTGTACACGAAAGTGGCCGCCCTCAGGTACTGATCCCAGGTTTGGGGATTCGTGTCCACAATGCTGCGTAAGTATTCTACCAGCGGTCGATGGGCTCGTTCCAAGGCACCATTCGATTGTGGATGGTACGCTGAGGTTTGCAGTTTTTTGATGCGGAGCACCCTGCACACGCTTTTAAACAGGCTGCTCAGGAAATTGCTGCCCTGATCAGTGACTAGTTGCGTCGGTACACCATACCTTGCAACTATTTGGTCGAAAAAGACCGAAGCCACCGTCTCTGCCTCTGCATTGGGCAGGGCATAGCAATCTATATAGTTAGATAAATTATCTTGGAACGTAAGTATATATAGATTGCCTTCCGGAGAACGATCCAGGGGGCCCACGATATCTAAATAAACTTTTTCGAAGGGCCTCTTGGCAATGTCGGTGATTACCATCGGCATTCGTAAATTTGGGGAGGACTTCATGCGCTGACAAATCTTACATACTTTAATATACTGCTTGATATCGCGCATCATATTCTTCCACCAGTAATGCCGGTTTTCTTCGGTATTCTTCTTATACGTCTTGATCACCCCTTGGTGACCACCTAAAGGGTGATCATGGTAATCCCGTAACAAGTGTTGGACCTCCTCGGGATTAGTTATTTCCATTCCTTTTTCCGTGCAGGAAGGAATGGTGTCCTCTTCTGGAGGTGACTCGTCGTCACTGGGACGTCCCGGGGATCCCTCGCTTTCCCGTTGGTTCTTAGCCTGGGCGCGAGTCACTACATTGCACCGCGGTGGTGAAGGGGTTTCGTCTACAGATTGGGGAATACGGCTTAGCGCATCCGCATTGGTGTTATATTTACCGGGTTTGTACTCGATTGAGTAATCAAATTCCGATAACTTATGACGAAATCTGGTAAGGCGTGGGGTGGGTTCTTTCACGCCGCACACTCCCTTCAACGGCTTGTGGTCCGTGTACACGGTGAAGCGTCTACCCAACAAATAGCAACGAAAATTTGTCGCCGCCCATACAATGGCCAGCAACTCCTTCTCGATTGTGCTATAGTTACGTTCGGCCCCATTCAGGGTGCGGCTGGCATAGGCGATAGGCTGGACTTTGCCTATCTCACCTTGGGATAACACTGCTCCCAGTGCCTCATTACTCGCATCCGTGGTTAGATTAAAGGGTTTTGTGAAGTCTGGGCAAACCAATAATGGTGGCGAAATTAACTTCCCCTTTATCTCTTCAAATGCCTGTTGACATTTGGACGACCACGTGAACTTCTCGTCCTTCCTTAATAAGTTCGTTAAGGGGCGCACTATCCGGGAAAAATTTGGCACAAATTTCCGGTAATAGTTCGCTAGCCCTATGAATGATTGGACACTAGCTGTCGTGTCAGTATTTGGCGAAGCCCCTTTTTCCGAACAAACATGTCCCAGGTACACTGTGGGGCTCTTCAAGGCCCGAAGAGCCACGCATCGCTCGATCCCCACTATTCCAGGCGAACGACTTACCCCTCGGTCGAACTTCAGCAAGGTTGCGTAACCTTGCCACGGCATTTACCCCCAGCCAAATCGCCGGAATTAATACGGTTACCCAATCGGATAACCGTTTTGAATTTCTGTTAGGCAGCTTACCTACTCTGTAGGGGATTTCCTTCCAGACCCCTTTTTTCTCCAGCATCACTACTGAAAACATTAAATCCACGGCAAAGCTTATCACCTTGCCGTGGCATCGAAAACTCACCCTCGGTCAGACATTATTTCCTAAAAGAACATTAAACCCACGGCAAAGCTTATCACCTTGCCGTGGCATCGAAAACTCACCCCCGAGACGTACATCATTCCCTAAGAAACATTAAGCCCACGGCAAAGCTTATCACCTTACCGTGGCATCGAAAATTCACCCTCGAGGCGTATATTATCTCCTAAACAAAAAGCATAAGTCCACGGCAAAATCATCACATTGCCATGGCATCTGAAATCATATCTTTAGGCATACATTCTGCCAGGGCATCTCGTTTCCATAGCCTTAAGTTATGGAAACAACAATCAACAAGAGTTCCTTGTGACTCGTTGTATTTGTTTACCCTCGGCATAACATGCATGCGGCTATTTGCCCCTATTGATTTGCTACCGCCGACAAGGTTTCTGCTGATGCAAACCAAACATGTCCCGGATTACCAGCAATCGCTGGCTTCCAATTATCGATCCCCATGTGCAGAGGCCGTATTCAAGCAACGATCAAGATGCAGCCAGAAAATGTTTACTTTCAACATCTGGCAATGGCTGCACCCTATGTTCGTTGCAATGTTTAATCATCGGCAACAGAAATGATGATTTATGGCCTTCCATTAGGATGACCAAATCATCGGTTTGGGTCTTTCACACCCCAGATGCTATTATTTACATTCCTAGAAAATGCACTAGCGATGTTGCCCGCCATCCACGGTCGCTGAACGATCGTATGCATGGCATACGCACACATGCGTAATGTATGCCTATTCCGTCCGGTCCAATCACGATTAACTACTTCAAGTTAATCGTGTAACTCCGCCTCCTTTCCAGTTTCTTTCGGGGTTCCTTTCCTTTTGATGACTTCCAATGGGATCAGTCAGATTTCACCAGTCGAAGGAGTCACCCGCTTCGCCGTAGGAGTAATAAATGTGTCTGATTATATGACAGTGAATCCCTTCGTTACACATTCGTGTCCGAAGTGCCGAATGGTAGAGTACCAATTTTTATTCAATTGTTTTCCCCTGTCGTGTCGGTGGTGTAATTCACTGAATATTCGCCGTACCGGTCAAATTATTTTTAAATGGGACAGTCAATTAAAACCGTTTTCCGCTGCTTTTTGTCATTTAGTGCGTTCATAATATTTTACATTTATGTTAACGAATCCATAAGACTATCGTGACTTTAGATGTTGTTGAAGGTGCCTAATAGTGAATGCTGTGAAACGAGTCGCCTTCTCTTTGGCTGATGTGTCGGTGCGTGTTGGCGGGTGTTCCGTTTGCATTGTAGTTAATAAATGGAAAAACAATAGTATATACATGTGTAGTATAAAATAATGCTTCAGAATCTTTTTAATTAAATTTCCTAAGAGGACGCAGTCTAATCTCATCTCATGCCTTAATTAAATTCAAACAAACTTATTTGTCCACCGATTATATACGAGTTACCTTTCAATAAAAACAGTGTCATTAAAACGAACCAGAGTGTTTCATTTTCCTTTTGCAAAGAACTTTGTGCGGTTTTTCTTTCTTTGGAGAACTATCGGAGTAGTGGAAATTAGTGAAACCCGCGTCCGTGTCGACGCACTAACTAATTACTACCACATTGGTGACCGCGACTAAGCGAACACGCGCGTTCGCTCAAGTTTGCACCCGCGATCCGCGAACAATTAACCACAACATCGGTGACTCGCGAGTTTACAACAATCGCGCTTATAATTTGAGAACGCGCAACTAGTGAACATTTGCACTGATAGTGCTTTTAAAGAACAGTGACCGCGAGCAGAATTGGTAATCGTCTGAACATTTATCCAGCCAAACAATTAAGGAGGAATTAATAGAACGGTGGCCAGTGCAGTGTCGATCACCAGTACCAGCGAAACTCTTGAAAGAGCGATTAAAGGGCAAGAATCGCCCCAACTAGCACAGCGACGCACCTAACGCAGCCCACCTTAGGACAACAACGGTTCCAGTTAAACAGAAAAAAAAACGACGACACAGCAAGTATTTTTCCTTTTTTTGGAGTCAGATTAAAAATAATCCGCAGCAAATTCGAAAAAGCCAATTTTAATAATTTCTCTTCCACCCTCTAACCGAAAAATATAGATTGTTTCTTTTAAATTTGAGCTAGTATGTAATATTTTCATTATAGTGTTCCATATCAAAGCTCGTGTAAGCAACTTGTGTCTGTTTTTTTTTTTATTTATTTTTTTTCTTCCTTTTATTTTAAGTGGTATATTCCCTACCGGTTAGAGTAAATTTTTTTTCTTTCCACAAGCATAATCCAATAATGTCTCTATTTTGGGCTTGATTTTTTTTTTCTCCCCTTCGTCTTTTAATTAAAAACAAAAACCTATTTATGTAAGTTGAAAATGTTTGACAAATCCTAATAATAGAATAGATATCAAAACTTCACAAATTCTACTGAAATTATAGAAAACGGAAAATTAATAGATGTGTAAAATATATAACATAATTTAGATCGAATTTTGAGTCTGAATTTACATTCATTTTTAAAAGGCAAAACCCCCACAAGGGCGAAGTCGCAATATCTAATTTAACGTAGACACCTAATGTACTTTTGTTTGCACACTAATAAAACCGGAGTTTAACCCATTCAACTAAATCGATTTGCAATATATGATAACGGGCAAAAAGGCTATATAATTGACCGTACTATGTACGGCATTATTTTGATAAAAGTAAACACGGTAGTCAGTTAAACATTACAAACTAAGAATTGTAACAATAAAATTTTTCATTTCCCTTAATTGAAAAACAATCAAAAGGATAAAAATAAGATATATATTAAGAAGGCAATGCAAAGCAGAAATAAATAAGTTAAACTATTTAAAGTAACATACAGAAGTATAGTGACGAAAACTTTAAACTAAATCGCAATTTACACGTATTTATATTTAAAAAAAACCAAATACAAATTTTCACCAACCTGATTCTAAATACAACTATTTTATTATTTACCTAGAGTTGGAACCAAACCAACTGTATCATAGAGATTGTAGTAAAACTAAATAAAATACGGAATACAATATATATTATTAAGTTTTGCAGTCATTTTAATTGAAGAAAAGACACACAAAAAAACGTTTAAACAATCACAGTTATTCTCGCATAGTCACGTAATTTTGTTCTGCCGGTTCTCTTTGTCAGGGGAATAACTACCCAATAATCGTATTGCCTTGATATATTTGTAAACCCCTTCAGGGTACATAGTAACATTGGAATCAGTGTTTGTCCTAAATAAACGTTCACCCACACACTTGCAGTCACACACAGGTCCGCGTAATTAAGTTTTTTTCGGCTTCAAAGATTTAAAATAAAGTTTAATTATTTTAGGATTAAGCTGTATGATATTACAGTCCTATCCGTTATTCGCGACCTCTCGACCACCGTTTAACTCCATTCGCCTCCGCACGACCACTCTCGACTCCACTCGACCAGCTCCTCGCGTCCTCTTTTGACTCTTTTACTTGGCCTCCTTTCACCTTTCTTCGCGTCCTCTTACGCCCATTTTTGCGTCCTCCGTGGTGAATATTTTGATTCCCTCCTACTCCGTTGATTTCAGTCCTGTTTCGTACAAAACACTATGGTTGTCACACGAAATAGCGCTGCCCAAAAGGCCCAAGAACAACCCGAGCCCCTAGAATTTCACGACGCCTCCAGCGTCGATTTCCCCACCGAGCAAGTCGATGCTGACCTAGACTTGCCCGGACAAGCTACTCCTCTGGCACCGCCCGTTGCCCCCAGCGTCGTGAACCGACCCCAACCTACTTCCCCAAACGCTCTCCCAACCTCTTCCAACGCCCCTGGTATCTGCCCTTTGGCAAATTCCGGCATTTTAATGCCCACAACTGGTGCCAGCACCTCACAACAACCCCAAAGACCTTCAGAGTCCCAAGAATTCCACGATGCTTCCAGCCTCGGGAATGGGACTCGTCACCCTAATATAGGACTTCCCCCCTTCGATGAGGAGGACCCAGACTTGTGGTTTGCAGTGGCAGATCGCATCTTCCAGGCCGCAGCCTTGCACGACGAACAACTTCGTGCAGTTGAGCTGTTGAAAGTGCTTGACCGCACTCAACGACCGCATGTTGCACACATAATAAGGTCGGCCGGCCGCAACCCATATAGCAACATGCGCGAAGCTCTGCTCGACGCATTGGACGAGCCAGGAAGTGTGCGGCAACAACGTTTAGCCGCTGTATCCAACCTTTCTGGGATGAGACCATCTCTTTTCCTGACCCATTTACGCTCTATAGCGGGGACCAGGATTGGGGACGACCTAATAAAGCCTCACTTTTTGAGGTGTCTTCCCCAGCATGCCCGTTCGGCACTTATAGCCCAACCCAATCAGAGTTTGGGCTATTTATCCAAAATTGCGGACGCAATTATGGAAAGCTCAGATCAGTATTCTGAGCCTCCAGCGTACCAGGTAGCGGCGGTTTCTCAACACGCCGCCCAGCCTGCACGGCACCCTCGTCTGCCTTTCTCAGCCCATCAATTGGTCTCAACTCCCAATTCTCCTCAAGCTCAATTGCCTCATAGAAGGCCCGCCTCAACCAATTTCCCTCAGGGGAATCCAGAGGCAGGCCCCAACCTTAACCAAAGAAATTCGCCACCTCAATTAACCACTGCTGACCTTCGGGCGCTTCAAACCTCACTCCTCCGCGAGATAACGCAATTGCGCGCGGAGGTGAGGAACAATCCTCGAAGCGCCCAGAACCGAGCCATGCCGAGCCGTCCTCTCAATCGGCAGAATTCCTACCAAACTGCCCCTCAGAGGACCTATATGCCTCAAAACGCCCCACAGAGGGCCAATTCCTCTCAAAATGGCCCTCACCGGGCCAACTCCCAACGATCTCCGGCTCGATCTCCCCGTAACGGCAATGCCAATAGGCAGAATATACCAGATAATGCCGTTACTCTGCCTTGGTGCGCCAATCACCAACGATATGGTGATCGCGCATTTAACTGCAAAGCGCCTTGTGGTTGGACACAACCTTCCACCAACCAAAGGCGCTCTTTAAACTAATTTTGCCGACCGACACCCTCGCGCAATCGGCCGGCACCCCTACGATAAGTCGCTTAACCATCCGGGATTCGAAACTGAATATCGCTTTTACTGTCGACACCGGCGCCGATATTTCAGTCCTCCCGCGATCGTTTGCCCCGCGTAACCGCGTGCCAGCCGCACTCAAATTGTCAGCAGCAAATAATACGCCGATACTTACGTACGGACGTAAAAAGCTGACACTCCAATTGGGTCTTTGTCGTCCGATCACTTGGCGTTTCGTCATTGCGGACGTGAATGAACCCCTGATAGGTTCCGACCTATTAGGTGCACATAATCTGTTGGTCGATTCGACCCATAACAGACTAGTGGCTCCAACCGCACCCCCCTTGCCCATGACGGCATCACCAGCGGAAACTTCAGGAGCCACAAAGTGCATAGACCCATTCCAGGTTATGGTACAGGAATTTGTTAGTACAACAATTCCTCTACCTAACCAACGCCGACATAAAGCCACGGTGTTTCATCATATAGAAACACGTGGTCCCCCTGTGAGCCAGCGTCCACGTCGACTGGCTCCGGAAAAATTACGTGCGGCGCGCGCGGAGTTCGAGCATATGATCGAACTAGGTATCTGCCAACCGTCGGACAGTCCCTGGGCAAGCCCGCTCCACTTAGTGAAGAAACGTTCTGGTGAGTGGCGCCCATGTGGCGATTACAGGCTGTTGAACGCAGCAACTGTCCCGGACAGATACCCAATTGCACACCTCTACGATTTTTCGTACAAGTTGCGAGGGTGCAATGTCTTCACTACCCTGGATCTCACCAGGGCATACCACCAAATTCCGGTGGCACCTGAAGACATCCCCAAGACCGCAGTCATTACACCTTTCGGACTCTTCGAGTTCAAAGTGATGACTTTCGGTCTCAGGAATGCCGCACAGACATTCCAGCGGTATATCGACACGGCTTTACGAGGTCTTAATTGCTGCCATGCATACCTTGATGACATTCTCATCGCCTCCAAAGACCTCGCCGAACATAAACGCCACTTACGTCGGGTCCTAGAGCGCCTCCGCGAATTCGGTCTTGTCATCAACCCAGATAAGTGTCAATACGCCAAGGAGCAAATCACCTATCTGGGTTATGTCGTTGACAACCAGGGCATTCGCCCACTTCCAGACCGTGTGGAGGCCCTCATGAAGTACCCCCGGCCTACTAACGTGAGTGAGCTGCGTCGATTTTTGGGCATGCTTAACTTTTACCGCCCAACCCTGAAGAATGCCGCTCAGATTCAAGCTCCCTTAAATGAATTTTTGAAAGGAGCTAAGCGCAATGATAAGCGCCCCATTAATTGGACAGAAGTCTCTGATCGAGCATTCCAACTGTCCAAAGAACAATTGGCAAATGCCACCTTACTCCGATACCCTCTCGAGGGAGCGGCACTTTCTATCCAATGCGACGCATCGGATACCGCAATCGGAGCCGTCCTTGAACAGGACATTGAAGGCCGACCGGAACCACTTGGCTTCTTTTCAAGGAAGCTGAGTCCCACTGAGCGACGTTACAGCGCCTACGACCGTGAATTGCTCGCGATCTACAGCGCTGTTAAGTACTTCCGTCATATGATAGAAGGTCGCTCACTCTCCATCTTAACAGACCATAAGCCATTGGTCTATGCGTTCCGGAAGAAGTCGGGAAATGCCTCCCCCCGACAAGAGCGTCAATTAGACCTCATTGGGCAATATTCCACGGAGATAAGGCATATCTCCGGTAAACAGAATGTCACGGCGGACGCCCTTTCTCGAATCGATACGATTCATTTGCGTACCGCCTTGAATAACGCTGATCTTGCCCTAGCTCAAGAGGAGGATGAACAGCTCAAGTCCCTCCTAACTGCCGATACGGCACTAGAGCTCAAGAAAATTTCCCTTCGCGACCCTTTGGGCGAAATCTGGTGTGATGTCTCCACTGGAACCGCTAGACCTTACATTCCCGAGAAACTTCGTAAGGGCGTGTTCCAGGTTTACCACAACCCTGCCCACCCAAGCGGCCGAGCAACAGCCGCTGCTGTCCGTCGCAAATTTATTTGGCCCCGGATGAACAAAGACCTCACCGGTTGGGCCCGTGCTTGTCTCCAGTGCCAGCGCTGCAAGGTAGCGCGACATAATGTACTGGAGCCAGCGCAATTCAAGCTTCCCACGGCACGCTTCGCCCATGTCCACATAGACATAGTGGGACCGCTTACTCCATCAAGAGGATTTTCTTATATCCTCACTATGATGGATCGCTGCACGCGATGGCCAGAGGCGACACCTCTCCGGGCAGTTACTGCCGAATCAGTCGCCAAGGCCTTTTATTCAACTTGGGTCACACGTTTCGGTGTACCAACCACCATAACTTCGGACCGAGGTCCACAATTTGAGGCGACAATTTTTAGGCAGCTAACAAATCTTCTCGGCTGCCAAAGAAGTCGTACCACAGCCTACCACCCGCAATCAAATGGGATGATAGAGCGCTGGCACAGATCTCTAAAAGCCTCACTCATGTGTCATAATGACACTCAATGGTTTGACGCCCTTCCAACTGTCCTCCTCGGCCTGAGGACAAGCATTAAGGAGGACCTGGGTGCTTCGGCAGCAGAGCTTACCTATGGTACCAACCTCCTTCTTCCAGGAGAACTTTTCCTGAATGGCGAAACACCGCGTGACCAACTTCGCGAATTGGGACATCTCCGTGACCTGCTACGTAAGGTTAGGGCAACCCCTGTAACCAGGCACGGCTCCAAAAAACTTTTCGTCCACCCTGAACTGCACAGCTGCACGCACGTCTTTGTCAGGGTGGATAAGGTCAAAAAACCCCTCGACCCACCTTACGATGGCCCATTCAAGGTCTTCCGCCGCATCAGTGACCGCGTCTTCGAGATCGACATTAGAGGCAAGCGATCCACGGTCAGCGTCGAAAGGCTTAAGCCCTGTTTTCTGGAAGCTTCCGCACCAGAATCACCTCCGTCTTCAAATACCGCTCCTACTCCACCAGCACAACCTCCCCGTACTCGCGCTCATACGCGCGCCCATAACCAACTTACCACCCCCTAAACTGCCTTACCTGTTTCGTGACTACGTCACTGGGGAGGGAGTGATGTGGGGCTCTTCAGGGCCCGAAGAGCCACGCATCGCTCGATCCCCACTATTCCAGGCGAACGACTTACCCCTCGGTCGAACTTCAGCAAGGTTGCGTAACCTTGCTACGGCATTTACCCCCAGCCAAATCGCCGGAATTAATACGGTTACCCAATCGGATAACCGTTTTGAATTTCTGTTAGGCAGCTTACCTACTCTGTAGGGGATTTCCTTCCAGACCCCTTTTTTCTCCAGCATCACTACTGAAAACATTAAATCCACGGCAAAGCTTATCACCTTGCCGTGGCATCGAAAACTCACCCTCGGTCAGACATTATTTCCTAAAAGAACATTAAACCCACGGCAAAGCTTATCACCTTGCCGTGGCATCGAAAACTCACCCCCGAGACGTACATCATTCCCTAAGAAACATTAAGCCCACGGCAAAGCTTATCACCTTACCGTGGCATCGAAAATTCACCCTCGAGGCGTATATTATCTCCTAAACAAAAAGCATAAGTCCACGGCAAAATCATCACATTGCCATGGCATCTGAAATCATATCTTTAGGCATACATTCTGCCAGGGCATCTCGTTTCCATAGCCTTAAGTTATGGAAACAACAATCAACAAGAGTTCCTTGTGACTCGTTGTATTTGTTTACCCTCGGCATAACATGCATGCGGCTATTTGCCCCTATTGATTTGCTACCGCCGACAAGGTTTCTGCTGATGCAAACCAAACATGTCCCGGATTACCAGCAATCGCTGGCTTCCAATTATCGATCCCCATGTGCAGAGGCCGTATTCAAGCAACGATCAAGATGCAGCCAGAAAATGTTTACTTTCAACATCTGGCAATGGCTGCACCCTATGTTCGTTGCAATGTTTAATCATCGGCAACAGAAATGATGATTTATGGCCTTCCATTAGGATGACCAAATCATCGGTTTGGGTCTTTCACACCCCAGATGCTATTATTTACATTCCTAGAAAATGCACTAGCGATGTTGCCCGCCATCCACGGTCGCTGAACGATCGTATGCATGGCATACGCACACATGCGTAATGTATGCCTATTCCGTCCGGTCCAATCACGATTAACTACTTCAAGTTAATCGTGTAACTCCGCCTCCTTTCCAGTTTCTTTCGGGGTTCCTTTCCTTTTGATGACTTCCAATGGGATCAGTCAGATTTCACCAGTCGAAGGAGTCACCCGCGTCGCCGTAGGAGTAATAAATGTGTCTGATTATATGACAGTGAATCCCTTCGTTACACATTCGTGTCCGAAGTGCCGAATGGTAGAGTACCAATTTTTATTCAATTGTTTTCCCCTGTCGTGTCGGTGGTGTAATTCACTGAATATTCGCCGTACCGGTCAAATTATTTTTAAATGGGACAGTCAATTAAAACCGTTTTCCGCTGCTTTTTGTCATTTAGTGCGTTCATAATATTTTACATTTATGTTAACGAATCCATAAGACTATCGTGACTTTAGATGTTGTTGAAGGTGCCTAATAGTGAATGCTGTGAAACGAGTCGCCTTCTCTTTGGCTGATGTGTCGGTGCGTGTTGGCGGGTGTTCCGTTTGCATTGTAGTTAATAAATGGAAAAACAATAGTATATACATGTGTAGTATAAAATAATGCTTCAGAATCTTTTTAATTAAATTTCCTAAGAGGACGCAGTCTAATCTCATCTCATGCCTTAATTAAATTCAAACAAACTTATTTGTCCACCGATTATATACGAGTTACCTTTCAATAAAAACAGTGTCATTAAAACGAACCAGAGTGTTTCATTTTCCTTTTGCAAAGAACTTTGTGCGGTTTTTCTTTCTTTGGAGAACTATCGGAGTAGTGGAAATTAGTGAAACCCGCGTCCGTGTCGACGCACTAACTAATTACTACCACAACACTACTTCCCTTTGCATGAATCTACACTTTTCCGGTTGAAGTTTGAGGTTGTGGTATCTCAACCGGTCGAACACCCCCCCGGAGCTTGTTATTATGGTCAACCAGGTTCTTACCATATATGACGATGTCATCCAGATAGACGAAGCATTCGACCCCTTGCAAACCAGTAAGGACATGGTTCATTAGTCTCTGAAACGTAGCCGGGGCTCCTTTTAACCCGAACGGCATACGTCGAAACACATAATACCCATAGTTGGTGCTAAGGGCAGTTTTATTCCCATCGTTTAGATCCACCAAGACTTGGTGATAGCCACTGGCCAAATCGAGCGTGGAGAAGTAACGCGAGCGACCGAGCTGGTCTAGGATGTCCTCTATACGAGGAATAGGATACGCGTCCCCGATGGTTTTTTCGTTTAACTTACGAAAGTCTACCACAACTCTCCATCGGGCTTCTCCGTCGGGGCCCGCTTTCTTGGGAACCACTAGAAGGGGGGAGTTCCACGGGCTTTTGCTTGGTTGGATAATGTCGTTATCGAACATTTCCCGAATTTGCTCATTGATAACCTGCCTTTTGCTTTCGGGCAATTGGTACATTCTTTGGTTAATGGGTGCCTGATCCCGTACCAAAGGTATTTCGTGCGAGATTGCACTGGTGTACGTCAGATAGTCGCCCTGTAAATGAAAAATATGATTGAACTCTCGACATAACTCCGTTATCGATTGGCACTCGGGTGTGTTCAGGTTATCCCCTAAACGAAGTTCCCCGTTCAGTTGTGCCAACCTGGAGCTCAAATCGGGTTCATCAGGCGACTGACCATCCAAGAACAGGTGTCGAATGAAATGGAGGGATCGTCCCTCCGAAAATTGGTTCTCGGGCACGGGCCTGCCTGACTCGTCGTCAGTGTCAGTACCTGGCGACGTAACTTTGCGCTTCACCAAGGGGATGATGTTATATTCCTTGGTGGGATACACCTTCATCGTAAGCTGATCGAGCTTTTGAGGCCTATTCTGGGTATTAAGTGCCACTAACCTGGCACTCCTTGCCGTAGTAGATACGCAGTGCGAAAATAAAATGTTTCCTCGTGCGTCCTGCGGCACCAGAATGGCCTTTTCCCGGATGTCAATGGGGATAGCCACCTCCATTTGAGAGCGTGCCGGCACTACCACCGGCCTACTAAGGGCTACTTCGATCATCGGCGGTTCACGTTTATCCATCCACGATGTTTCCTCTCGCTGGGGTGACCTGGCTGAGCATTTTTTCGTATCCCTTCCCCGTGTGGGTGGGGTCCCCGGAAAAGTGTGGACCTCGTTATCGACCTTGGCAGGTCTCCGTAGCCCAACTCCCCGTTTGGTTACCTTATGCTTCAGCTCCCTCGTCCCACCATTAACAAAATCAGCGGAGAAGAATTCGGGATTAATGGCTGTTCGGGGAAATTCCAAACATCCACCCGGTCCGTTGATGTTGCAATGCCTGGACAGGAAGTCATTACCCAACAAGCCGCCTGCTTCTAACCCTGGCATGGAGTCTACAACGTGGAAACTGCAGGGAATCTCATGGTGCAACTTGAGACTCCCATGGCAGGACCCACTCGACTTGCCGTTGCCAAATATGGTTTGCAATGGTGTGGATTGCCGAACGTCCACCACCTGACCCCGGCGAAGGACCCTCCGCTTCAAAAGACTGACCTCAGCGCCAGTGTCCACCATGAGACGCATAGTGTTCCTACGGCCAATGTCCAAAGGGAGCTGGACCATGGGGACTTCTACTGGCAAAAGCTGAGGACAGTTTTGGCCAATTAGCGTGTTCAGTGCGGTCGGGTTGCGGTTTCCCGACCCGACCTCTGGGAGTTTTCCGACCTCTTATCAGATGTCTCCTGCCGACGCACCGTCGCCGCATAAGCGCGTCGGCTGCAAGATTCGCAGCGTGCCTTGTCCCTCCGTTCCGGACTATTCGCCTGGGAGTCTCAATAGACTCCGAACTAGTGGGACTGGACTGGCCTTGGCCCAACCTGGGCCCACGGTGCTGAGGTCGCTCTTTCCTATTCCCTGTATCCCTTGGCGAGGCGCCACGCCTCGCACCCGCCTTTGAGGACTCCGAGTCCATGGAGTCGGTTCGCCTTCCGCCACCGCCTGACGCGGACGATTCCCGCCTATTATCTCCACCTACATTCCGGACTACCGGCCCTATGGTTGCGCCGTCGCCGTCTCCGACGCCCTCCGCGCCTATTACTAGCGCTCGCCCCGGTCTCCACACGGGTGTCTTGCCTCTGGCCCGCAGCAGGTGCTGCTCCGGCGCGCCGCTCGCGGGGAGAAACTTGAGAACCCTGTTGCTGTTCCCACTTCCGCTTATACTCACACCCGCGCAAGTTGTGACCTTGGCGGCCACAAAACTCGCAGCAGCACCGGACGCTGAATACCGCGGGACCTGATGGTAGCGGCCCGCCAGCCGTTGAGGGGGCTTGCGGCTCCGGTAGGGCTCTCCGCTGAGCCTGCGGCCGCTGATGGTGCGGCCCATGCCGCGCGATTCCGCCCTGTTATCCACTACCCCTGTATGGAGCCTGGGGTTCGCGCGTCCGCCTCGGACGATCCGGGCAGTCCACTATATCGTGGCCATACTGCCAGCACTCGCGACAGAAGGGAGTGTTCCTTCTCTTCAGGCACTCGTCGTACACATGACCCCTTACTTTGCAGAAGCTGCATGTTGTCTGGGATTCCAGGGGGTGCACCGATCGACTAGCCGGATCCCGGACCGGATTGTCCCGACCCGATCGATCCTGAGGCACATACGCCCCCCGAGCCAAGCTCTGCGTCCCTCCACTCCGGCTCGAGGAAGGCACGGTATTTGACCACGCTCCCTCACCAGAGGAGGCCGGAGCATAGGCACCAGCATCCGTGCAATAATCATGGGGACCGTACGACCGCTCCCGAACAAAACCACCCCCCCCCCCACCGTCGACGACTACATAGCTCCTCGCTAGGCAACACGAAAGACACCGCCCGGGGGTCCATATTCGACAAAACCGGCGCCGGCGCCGCGGGGTGATCCCTAAAAGTGGAGGATGGGTTCTCTAAAAAGGTTGAGGAGCTTCCCGGTCCTACATCTAACGTTTTCGACGCTCGATCGGCGATTCCGGGCCGCGCATCCACAAACAGGTCGTTCCGCCCCAACATTTCCCTTCGAGCTCGCTCAAATCCGGTTAGGTGGTCCACCAGGCTTCGAAATGGGACATTACCCAACGTGAGGAGGAAGTGCCTTAGTCCTTCCTCCCTCAGACCCCTCACCAACACCGGCTTGGTCATGCCCTCAAGCTGGCTTGCGAAGACGGACCTACCCTGGCGACCATAAAAGCGCTCAGCTGCCTCCTCGCACCGTACCACGGCCCGCCTCACTCGGGAAACGAAACACGTGGCATCCTCGGAAGGAAGTTGTCGCATTTTGGACAGTTGTGCACACAACTCTTCATACGACACCCGGGGTTCGTAGGCCTCTCTGAGACGCTGTTCCGCTTCGAGGAAGGTCGTGGGTGGTCTCTCCTCGAACATTCGATAGGCCTCGCCGCTCAGCTTAGAGGGCAGACACCGGAGGAAGGTATGTTCCTCTTCCACCGCCAGCCCACCCAAGGTCCTTCTACAACCTTTGAGAAACGAAGAGAGTCTCTCGGCTGTATCCGGGCGGTCGTGTCCCGAAAACATGGGGACCGCCTTTGACACAAGATCGAAAACCCTATCTGTGCCCAACATGGTCCGTACAGGACATGGCTGCGGGCCCAGCTTAAAATACGAAGGCATCGGTGTGTTTCCCATGCTTTCAACAGCTTGTTTGCTGACGGTGGGAGGGGGACTCGTTGGTGATCGCTCGTCCACAAATTCGTCCCGCGAATCGTGGAATGCCTCTTGATCCACTTCGTCAACCGGCGGCTCGGGAAATGCCTCGGGCCGTGCCCGGGCAGGGGTGCCCTCTCGGACATCTCTTTGCCGCTGCCTTGTTTGCATCTATAGGCCGTATATTAAACTTCAAACTCAAAATCTCACGATGCCAAGACCAAACCTGAACAAGCCCTATCACCAACAGCAAAATCGGGAAAAACAACAGACCAACTCCGAGATCCAACAAAAAAAGAACAACTCCGAACTCGACAGAAACACAGCGACAAACACAACACTCGGGATCCAAACAGAGAACCACCCCGAACGCGACAGAACCAATCCATACACGAGCCGGCTGTATATCGGACACAAACCCAAAATGTCTGTTCCGATCAACGTTCTATTTCGAAATTTTCCAACTGCTAAAGGCCGCACACGAATCGAGGGGGCGCGAAAAACAACAAGGAACACTATCCCCACAACAGACAAACAACACTCTCAAAGGGGAATTGAAGAAAAAAGAAAAACACACACCGCACCCGTCAGTCAAAACAAAAAGAAGAAAAAAACCACAATTCAACTAATAAACGCAGTCCTCAGTGGGCGAGAACTGGAGAGAGAGAATCCAGCAAAGATAAAAGCCTCCAAAACACGAAACCAAACCAACGTTTGACGATAATTCAAAAAACCTGACAGTTTGAAATCACATTAACACCACAACAGACGTAATTTTCAGAAAGGAAGAGAAAAACTGAAAGCGCACTAAAATTTCGAATGAAATTCCGAAAAAGCTTAACAATACGAAATTGCCTTAATAAATTAATAATAAAAGGAGAATACAAAAAATTTGAAATTTGCCAACGAAAAAAAAACAAAAAGAGATCTGAGGAAAATCAATAGTCCCCAGTTACAATAATAATCACATAAATGTTCTTTAACACTCAAATTTTCCAACTTGAAACTGCAGTCCGCCATTGTCGCTCGTCGCCAAGACAAAGGAAATCATCAGATCTGTGGTTCCACCGGAAGGCTTGTCCGCAGCGCCATTTGTGGCATATTTCGCCACAGAAAATTTTATATTTCAATACAAAATGAACGGGTTACCTGTTTTTCCTCCTTTCTCCGGTGACCAGTTCAGCACTCCCACTGTGATCGGTGAAGGTATGTGCGGCAGCTCTTTATTTTATTCAATCTGGATAGTCTTCTGTTTTTCCTCCTTTCTCCGGTGACCAGTTCAGCACTCCCACTGTGATCGGTGAAGGTATGTGCGGCAGCTCTTTATTTTATTCAATCTGGATAGTCTTCTACTTAGAAATTTCTTGGATTTGAAATCTATAGTAAATCAAATTGTCCGAAGCACTTTTCAATAACTTTTTATTTATGTTTTTGGCTGCTTCTTTACAATTTCTGTTTTAATTTTTAAACTTTACTTTTTAATTGTTAAAGATTAGGACCGGGCTTTTCTGCGACTTTCACCTTTTTTCTTTCTATTTGTTGCGGATTGGCAATGAAATGTGCTGGAATGTACTGGAGAAATCTAGTACATTCGCATGTATACCAGTTGCGCAGCAGCTGGCACCAACTGGCCATCATTGTCACCACGATGATGTCATAGCGTCGCCTTTTGAATTGGCAGTTATGCCAATTCGGCAGTCTGAAACCAACCTTCACCGCGCTCACATTATCGGAACAATCATCGCCAGCAACAGTCGAGAGAAATAAAACAAGGCTGTACACTTTAAATGATAGGAAATAAAAGTTAAGTTATCTTTTACTAGTCCTTTACTGTGTCGTATTCTATTATGTGTTCGAGGTATCTTACTGTTTGTGCAGCGAAGTTCAATTGGACTTGTGGATCATGCAATTCTTCCACCACCTTACCATCAAACTATCTTAAAACAAAATTATAATGAAAACAATTAAATGATGGGGATGGTGAAAGCCGCACGTAACAGTCGATATAATTAATTATTGCCACCCTACCTCTACACTATACCGGTACATGAGCAACGAGCACCAACTAGTGGAGTTGGTCTTGCTGGGCCCAATGGGCAAACATTGGATCACCAACTAGTGGACTTGGTCTAGCTGTTCTCAGTGGGCGACTATTTTTCAAACCAACTAGTGGAGTTGGTCTTGCTGTTGGCTGTCTTCCAAACCAACTAGTGGAGTTGGTCTTGCTGTTGCCTGTCTTATCAAACCAACTAGTGGAGTTGGTCTGGTTGTCTTATCAAACCAATTAGTGGAGTTGGTCTTGCTGTTGGCTGTCTTATTCAAACCAACTAGTGGAGTTGGTCTTGCTGTTGGCTGTCTTTCAAACCAACTAGTGGAGTTGGTCTTGCTATTCCCAGTGGGTACTGACATGTCCCTTCAGTACCAAAGGGAACTACTGGTGCATCGTCGTCGAGCGGGCAAGATTTTGCAGCACAAGCAACAAACATTGAATTCAAGGCAGCCTCTGGTGAATCGGAACTGCCATACACTTTCTTCACAGCATTAAGCCCCTGGATGTATGCCGCAGAAAATCCAACTTGCGGTTGCATCAAACAATATTGGCATTGAACGCTGCCAATTGATTCAGCGGACTAATAACGGGCCCCGCTGTGCAATGCTGAATGGAGAAACTGAACCGGTGACAGTTCACGAACAACAGTGCTTGTTTTTACTGTTTCTTACACAGGTTGTTTTTAACACTAAAAAGAAAAGATGTTATATACGGTGCCTGCAGCACTAGTGCTAGACAGTTTTTGCTACTTGATGTACTCTAATCGTATTTAAAATGAAGTATAACTCTAATCGTTTACTTGTCAACACAATTTAAATCGTTTCATTGTGAAAATTTCAATTGTAATAAAAGTTAAATTGTATGTTTACAAAATGTGTTTAAGTTAGTAGAACATTCGGTGTGAAATTAATCGTTTAACCAGCGGTAAGAATTTTGATCTGTCCATGGCGACACATGTGTTCGATCGATTCGAGGGAGGCTCAAATCAAGCCGGACTTTTGCTGTCACGTCGAGGAAGGCTTCTCGACGCTGAACAGTAGTCTCCCAGTATTTCTTCTGCGTACGGTGTGATTCTCGCCAATATGACATTTGTTAGTATTTTGTATGTGGTTGGGAGCAATGATATTCCTCTGTAGTTTTCGCAGTCGGATCTTTCGCCTTTTTTGAAAATGGGGACGACTATTGAGGTTTTCCATTCTTCCGGAGTGACTTCCTTACCCCATCTTGTTTTGATGACTTAGTATATCTTTCGAGCGTTGCCTCTCCTACATGCTTCACAAGCTCTGCCGGTATGCAGTCGACTCCGGGTGCCTTCTTGTTTTTCAATCGATTTATTGTGTCTATAATTTCCTTGAAAGAGAGCTCTGGGATCTGAGGCTCGGCTGTACGTACGTCTGGTGCGTTTATTTGTGGTTGATGGGTGCGGACATTGGGCAGATTTTCAAAGTACTGCTTCCATCTTGTCACGATATTGTTTGTTTCTGTGACCAGACAGCCGTTTGCTTCTCGAATTATTTTGGATCTCCCTCGGTAACCATTTCTAATTGAGTTTATGCCGGCATACATACCTCTGATGTTCTTTGCTCTGGAATTTTCTAGGATTTTTTCGATCCGAGTCTTCTCCCATTCACGTTTTTTGCGTTTGAAGTGTCTCATTGTCTTTTTCCGAATCGTCGCGTATCTTTCTGCGTTGACTTCATCATATCATTCTAAGTGGATCACTCTGATGCGTTTACTTTCTTCGAGCTTCGCTCTGCACTTGTGGTGTTTTACGTGGTATGGCAGAATACCGGGTGCCACGGGGGCACAGGTTCACCACGCTGGTCCAAGCGTCTCTTTTCGTCCGCGGACTCCTTGAATTCAAACGCCGACTGTTTTCTATTTGTCTACACTTTATTTACATTATTAAATTAAAAGTTACATTCGTTTGAGATACACTATATCAAATCATTAAATCAAAGTTACATTCGTTTTGAGGTATACCATATCCAATTATTAAGTTGAACGTTCACATCCGTTTTGAGATACGTAATATCAAATTATTAAATTAAATGTTACATTCATTTTGAGGCACACAGTATTAAATTAGTAAATTCAATGTCACATTCGTTTTGAGATACACTATATCAAATTATTAAATTAAAAGTTACATTCGTTTTGGGGTACACCATATTCAATTATTAAGTTGATTGTTCACATCCGTTTTGAGATACGTAATATCAAATTATTAAATTAAATGTTACATTCATTTTGAGGCACACAATATCAAATTAGTAAATACACTGTCACATTCGTTTTGAGATACACTATATCAAATTATTGAATTAATAAACGCACAATATTTACCCAGCGCTCGTGGCTCTTAATCAGACTCAATCGACCGCAATTTAAGACTAAATGAATTAATCCCTTGGGACGCCCCACGAGGGATGTGTTATTACGTGAGGGCACAACCTACCCCCACGGAATCCAATTCGCGACTACCAAGTTCATCGAAGCGATAGAATACCACATATTCAATCATCGCTTCGATGACCATATAAGGCAAGATATCCCTTTTGCGTTTTGTTCAACACAAAAAGGGGTTGAAATACACACACGATGATTGCTTTTGCTGCTCATCGTGTGTGTCCGCAAGTATACAGACACAGCATAGATCCCATCTAAAAGTTCGCAGCAGGTGCGAGTATCTCAGCTAAAAAGGGGGTTGAAGTGCTTACACGATCAACGTGTGCGTAAAGCATTATTGCCGATCGTGTACATCACATTTCCATAAAAGGATATGTTTATCCGACCAGCACTGTATGGAACATTCACGCTGATCGGGCGCGCGTTGCCGCCGTCCTCTGGTATGAATTGCCATGCACGTGTGCGCGAAAAATGCTTTCGTCTTGTGTGCATGGTCAACGTCAAGGAATCATGTCGGCTCGATGATGTTGTACCGAGTTGTATTCCAGGGGCATTTCGCTGGTGCCAATAAACTCGCTTGTCGATCGGGTGGTCGATCGATGTGGATAAAGACGACAACAAAAAGGAAGAAATGTCTACTGTGGTATGTGATAAACACATTAGGAGGTATTTCTTTGATACTTGTTGGGCAATGTTGAATGCTGTATGTGCAACCGGATTGCCTTTAAGGAACATGATGCGTTTCGTACGACTATGCCCTTGTGGTGAATGTCCGTTGTTGTTGAGGTATTTTTCATATCATCAGACATTATGTTTCACCGGTTTTTCTGTGGTTATGGTATGACTAAGGCAGGTAAGTACACGCTTTTTATGAAGTAGGACGCGCGTGGAAATGGTTACCTGGTGGTAAATGAGCAGATAAGTAGTGGCGTTCGAAAGAACCGCAGGTCTTTTAGTTTATCAATGTCGAATTGTTTGCGCCGTGACTGTCCATGTGGGTGTGCTGCGAGCCGACTCTTGATTTTGCCCATCACTAGAAGATGATCGGACTCGCAATCTGCTCCTCTATATGATATTACATCAAGAATATTCGAGTGGTGTCTTTTTTCTATGAGGAAGTGGTCTATTTGGATACGCGTTACGCCGTCAGGTGATATCCATGTGGCTTTATGAATTTGCTTGTGCTTGAACATCGTGCTTTTCACTACCAGGTTTTTTGCCAACCTGATAATTCGAATTCCATTATCATTTGAGACGTCGTGTAGGCTTTCTTTACCTATGGTTGGTTGGAAGATATCTTCCTCTCCAATTTTCCTGTGGGTTTCGCAGTCAGATCTGTCGCTTTTTTTTTGAAAATGGGGCCGACTATTGAGGTTTTCCATTCTTCCGGAGTGACTTCCTTATCCCATATTGTGTTAATGAGCTGGTGGATCTTTCGAGCGGTTGCCCCCCTCCACACAATTCTATAGCGGTTGCAAAATTGCTTGACGTAGATGATAAGTGACTGACAATATTCTTCGTTCAGATTGCCTTTCAGGTATTGAATCCGTTCGACATCTCTTAAGCAACCGTTCTGGTGTAATAATCGATCGAACGGTTCCCAAAATGGTGTCCACTCTTCATACCATCCACTGAATGTTGATATGGTTATGGGTGGATGAGTTTGATTTCTCGATGTGTTTGCGGAGCTACTGACTCCGTTTGGAGCTGTTCTGCCTCCTTGATTTGAATTTATGCATCTTGATACATTTGCTCCAAATCGATAAACTCGTTGCTGGACATGTACTCCTAGTTGTAATCAGCTTCTTGAAGTGATAACATAATTTCTTCATTTTTTGTATCCTCGCTCAGCTTCCTGATGATGTGCTTTTCAAGGACTCTGACTCCATAGCAGCTGAAGGTGGCTGACCCAACACAGCTGGATTTGAACTGACGGGAGCTGGAAAATCGGCATGCTTCTTGCTTCTTAACTCATCCAATTTCGCCTTCAAAGTTCTCTTGATATCAAGGTACCTTGATTCAAGCTGGCTGAAATACTTTTTTTGTGAAGTAATGATGGTGCGGGTCTGTCTTCCTCATGCCTTCTAAATATCCGTTATTTAATTGAAAGTCAACCCAGTGTTGCTCCAACTTCTCTAATCGTGTTATGAAATACTCCACAGAGTATCGTGACTCTCAATCCTTTTTAAAGTTGGTCCATAATCGATGGACTTCTTCTGAGACTTACTTTTGGTTTAACGCTATATCGTCAATTTCAGCCATGTTTACACTTTATACTTTTTACTCTACAATTTTTGATGACTGCAGTTAAGTTTATTGGTCTCGTACCGACACTCACGACACTATACGATATTCGTAATTTACACTGTTCCGACTGATCCGGCTCGAAGAACCATGAAAATCTTGTTAGATTTTTGTTATTAACAACCACCTTATCGCGGGTGGGATAAGAGGCTGTACCCTTCGCTGCTTGAATAAAATCTGACTTTATAATTTTTCTTAATGGGTATTTATATATAATACTTACTGTGCGAACTTAATTTTAATTGATGATTCGATTCATCGCAGGTGCCATACCAGCTCATTCACTGTTTTTCGGTCGTTGTGCAGACTCGGCTGTTGTTCTGTTACTCAATCACTTTGATGTAGGCCGTGATTGAGTAACATGTTAGTGCTTGTTGGTTGGGGTTTAGTGTGTTTTGGTTTTTATTTTGTTGATATATTCAACATACATGGGGGATGGGAGCGAACATATAGGGCAAAGTCATTGATTGCTCTCAACCCGACGAAGGCAAGGACAATCCTTGTCCCTGTTCAATCCAAGTTGGCACGCAGTCTCCTCGTGACACCCCTGGATAGCTACTTTGGCACCCACCAAGTAGTGAACCAATACATGCAGCGACATTCTGAGGAAGGTCGACGCAAGGCTAATAACCTTGCCCATAAAAAGAAATTATTATGGCAAATTTAACAAGCCTCGGATATGGACCGGATACACGACGACCGGCACGGAAACGAAAATGGCTAAACGATTTAAGAATTTTCTCATGGAACGTCCGCTCACAATATAAAGAGCTCGAGCCGCACAGCAGCTAGCCGATGCCCTGTCCGGATATAAGGCTGACATTACAGCATTGCAAGAAATAATATGGACGTGGAGTGGTGTTATTCAAAGAAACGAGTATGACATTTATTACAGCTGTCATGCAAAACACCTTGTGCTCGGGGCAGGGTTTCTAGTCTGCCAAAAACTGAAGCCTGCCACCATCGGCGTTAATGCAATAAACGAAAGGCTATGCACTCCTCGCGTGCGAGGCAAGTTTAAGAACATAAGCCTCATAAAAGTTCACGGACCTACAGAGGAGTCTCCTGACGACAAAAAGAACAATTCTATGAGAACGTTGAACGGACCCTCAATGCCTGCCCAAGATACAATCGGAAAATCGTTCTTGGTGATTTGAACGCGAAAATAGGTTGGGAACCGGTTTTCAGGCACTACGCAGGTTCTCACAGTTTGCATGAGAACACTAATGACAATGGACTATGAGTCATCGAACTGGCAGCATCCAAAAACTTGGGCATTGCAAGTACCAGGTTTCCGCGTAAAGAAATCCACAATGCCACCTGGGTATTACCTGATGGGGCCACTCGCAACCAAATTGACCACGTGTTGATAGATCGCCGCCACTCCTCGAGCCTGATGACGGTACGAACATACCGAGGTGCCAACGTCGACTCGGATCACTATCATGTTGGTACAGTTTTCCTAGCGCGGATTGCCTTACGGAGAGGTATTGCATCCGCAGATGAGGTTCGAATCAACACGGCTGCCTTACACAATGAGAATACTAGTAACACCTTTGGTCATGCGTTAAGACTCGCACTCGAAGAGTTCAAGGGAGGGAGAGTAAGTCCTGGGGCCAGAATGCCGCGCGTAGAAGAGAAATGGACACGTCTTAAAAATACTGTCATTAATACTGCCAATTCCATCTTAGGTAATATTCGTAGAGATCAGAGCGACTGGTTTGATGATGAGTGCAAACTAGCGACTGAAGGTAAGAATGCTGCATACCGGGCAATGCGGCAGTCTCATAGGATGCGGCTACGCGAGGAGAAATGCAAAGAGCTCAGAAGATCTGAAAAAATACCCCGCAGACAAAAGAAAAGTGCCCGGGAAAAAAATCGAATCTGTGAAATTGAAAGAAGCAGAGAGCGAGGCGCGGAAGTTCTACCAAATAATCCGCAGTATGACGCGGTACATACCACGCTACACTTGCTGCAAGGATAAAGAGGGTAATCTGATCACCGATCCTGAAGGCATTCTGGAGCGATGGGAAGTGCACTTCAATGAATTGCTAAATCGTCAGCTCACAGAAGAAATGGAGGCTCCAACCAATGCAAGGTCAAGACCAAATGCTGCCGCCACCAAACACTGAAGAGACAGTAAAATCAAATAAAACCCCCGGAGCTGCTGGCATACCAGCTGGGCTGATCAAACAAGGAGGGACAGCGTTACATCATGGAATTCATGAAGTCGTGGTGCACGTATGGGAGCAAGAGGAGATGCCGAAAGATTGGCGTCGTGGTATAATTTGCCCCATACTAAGAAGGGAGATATCACAGTGTGCAGCAACTATATGGGTATAACATTGCTGAGTACAAGATCGGATAGCCCCATGCGCTAAAGTCATCATTGGTCAATATCAGTGTGGCTTCATTCTAGGCAAATCGGCGATTGATCTTATATTCGCCCTTAGGCAGGCGATGGAAAAATGTCAGGAATTTAAGATTCCATTATATCATCTATTTATAGACTTTAAGGCCGCCTACGACAGCATAGCCAGGGTAGAACTATACAATGCCATGAGAGAGTTCGGCATTCTAAACAAATTGATACGGCTTTGTAGGTTGACCATGACAAACGTAACTAGTCAAGTAAAAATAGCGGGATTACTGTCCAAACCAATAAACGTCTTTAATGGACTCCGACAAGGGGAAGACCTAACGTTGTTTAAACTAGCAGGGTAGCGGAGCACGAATTTGAAGTAGTGCAATCCTTTAACTACCTTGGGTCAATAGTATCAGCCAATAACCATATGGAAGAAGAAATACGCGAACGGCTGATGAAATCCAACAAAGCCTACTATTGTCTATCAAGGCTCTTTAAATCCAGAAATTTATCCAGAACATCCAAGCTACAACTGTACAAGACCATGGTCTTAGCAGTACTCATGTATGGATCGGAGACCTGGGTGCTCAATAAAAGGCACAAGCCGTATAGAAAAAAGAAGAAGTAAGGGATACTCCATTTGGCCAATCAAGAGTTGGAAAATCAAAACCAGCCTGTCATCCCCTAAGTTTACAAAGCCGGAAGCAATCCACTAGCTCCACCAACCGGAAACTACCCATAAACAGTACCAAATGTTATACCAACACGTTCAAAGCCATGCTTGGAAGGTACCTCCAAAACCGCCTCTTTTCTGTCCACTTTTTTTTCTCTCCCCTTAATCTCCTCCAATAACCGCTATCCCATCATGTGATGTGGCAACCAGACTTGTGGGATTAACAACACCAATGCCGACTTCGTTCGTTGTAAAGGCACCTGCGGCAAAAATTTCCATGCTACCTGCGTGGGCCTGAACAAGCGTAACACGCACTTCGCGAAAGAATTTCCTGACGACCTATTATTTTTCTGCGATGAATGCAACGATGTTTCGCTTTCCCAGGTCCTACTGGCGATCAAAAGCCTAGGAGTCGCAATCGACGGCGCCCTAAGCACAAATCAAAAAATAATCTCCGATTTAATTTCACCCCTCGAGAGTAGCATAAGGTGTACTAACGACCCCGGCTCTCTCCACCATATGTCGCTCTCTGTTATCACCTCCCTCATCAGAGACAACAACAAAACAACCGTTAATCAAATTACCCACTCGTTCAATGAATCCCTTAAGGAGAGAACTCATGAAGTACACCGCGCCATTCGTTCCGACTTGGACATACTCCAGCAATCGACGTCCAAAAACCCCCCTGTTCACTTTTCCAGTCCCCTTTGTGATGACATTCTCTGTAAGATCAACAGCCTTGGTGAGGAGGTCGCTTTGTCGCACTCTTCCACTCACAACTACCTTATCTCGGCCGATCCTAACCTGTTACTTGAGCTTGTCCTCCACAGACTCGACTCTGTCGCTAATGAATTTTCGGCTTTTCGATCTTTGATGGGCAAGCAAGACAACGCTATAGCCTCAGTACAGTCGAAGCAAATAAACCACCACCCCTCCACACGTTGCGTATCATCTCTACACGATGAACTTCAGATCGTACCCCCACCTCCGCCTCTTCACACTACATCCCAAATTACCTGTCCCACTCATCTCCCAGCCCCTACTTCAACTCCAGTTTTCAAAATTCCCCAAGCTGACCCTCCACTAATAGTCCACTTGGGCGCATCTTGGACACCTGCTGAATGGTAAGCTCGGCACAATAAACTGGAGCAGTCAAATCTAGCATTCACTTCATACCTGTTAAAGGGCGCACCAAAGACTGCGAACCCCGCTTGGATTGCTGAGTTCTTCCTGATGAAATTCTGCATTCCAGTAAATGAATGTTACTCACTTCCTGGTAGTAAGATTAAACCTAGTTTCCGCTTAGACCTCCCCTCCAGATATGACTGGATTTTCCACTCGGAAACGAACACCCACTGTAGGATCGGCTGGATGACGTTATCCCGAATCACCTCCATCAAACCGTCAAAACCCCTGGCTTTTTTACCTAAACCCACACAGGGAATTAGCAACAGTACAGACCGCCCCAGATCGACACTCACCCTTCTTCCAAAATCCTCCGGAGCAACCCACGCTTCAGCTACAACACGTCCTATAAAACCCCTGCCCAAACCACCCACAACGCGCACCCCTTTTCTCAATCCCAGAAGCATGCGCACTCGTATCCTCGATCCAACCCTAAGACGACCCACCAAACCCTCTCCCAAGCCTGAAATCGCCCCCCCCCCCGCACATTATCTCACCTAGACAGCACTCCTTATCCCAAATCCTCCCCCGCACACACCCGCAATGTCGTCTGGCCCAACACCGACCTAACCACTCCCCGCACATCACATCCTGCTCCTAACCCCAACCCCTTTCCGGTCTTTGACCTAAAAACAAGTGCTAAATACACCAATTTCCAAAGATCGCACACTCATACCATTAGGCCCCGCCCATGAAAGCACAGCCCATTTGTCCTCCGAACAGTGCTCAAGATCGAATCTCTTACCCCCTCGCCCCATTTCCCCTTCACGGCCCAGCCCCGCATCCCCCTCCCAGCAGTTTTTGATCTCTTCCTACTGCCCCCCGTCAACTCACTCAACAATCCCTTAAGTCATCTGAATGCGGCTATGCCCTCTCGAAGCTTCGAAACAGTCGGACTTACGAGAACGTCCGCATCTATCTAGCTTACCTTCATGGCAAATCTGAAGCAGTCTGCTACGAAGGCAAAACGAAAACGAGTGTTAAGATATCCATTCAGCAGGAAGGTCTCCCCACCGATTTCCCTAGCCTTCATAATTTGTACATAAAATTCCATAAAAACTTCAATATTTCCCCCCAAAAAGTAACAAGACACCTCTCGGCTTTTCGACAATACATTTGCACGGAAGTGGCATCTGGTCCCCTGCGCGGGGAACCCACAAATAAGACGTTTTTTCGGCCCTAAACGGCTGCCCAACCCACTTTCAACGGGGTCTCCCAATACTCTTCCCCTAACCATTTACTACCAGAATGTCAGAGGACTACGGTCCAAAACGCATTCGACCTTACAAAATACTCACTCCTTTCCCTTTGATATATACGCACTGACCGAAAGTAACCTGACCCCCAGTATCAACAGCCTGGAACTGTGCTGCTTGCCATCCAAAACAGACTTACATCTTCTCTTATCACCATCTCTTCTTCGCCCAACCTCGACTATGTCGCAATAAAATTGAACACCGCTCAAAGTCCGTGTTCATCATATGCTTTTACATACCTCCATCGCAAGCCGTCGAGTCATACGAACTCGCCATTGCGGCAATCGACCGCATAACAGAGGCTAGTTCTTCCCAAGACGACATTGTAGTCCTTGGCGATTTTAATCTCCCCCATCTCCAATGGACGCTGTCTGACGACCACTCCCACTACATCTCAAACCCCACTACTACCAAGGAATGTCTCTTTATAGACAGCCTCACCGACTCTGGCCTTTGCCAAGTAAGCAATGTCCTAAACCATCTGGGCAGACAACTTGACCTTGTGTTCACGACAGAACCCTTTAATTCCTCAGTTGTCTCTAGTCTCCATACCCTTTCAACTATTGACAGCCACCACCGCCCGCTTCTCGTATCCTTATACCACGACTACTCAGCCCACAGCACTGCGCCCCTCTATCAAATTTCTTTCAACTTCCGAAAAGCCAATTTCCGCCTCATAAATAAGCACCTCGGCAATATCACACTCTGCGTAAATGAAATAAGTGTAGAGGACGCTACAGCCTCGCTCTACACAGAAATCCACAACGCCATATCCCTATATGTCCCATACTCCCGACACAGGTTATCATTCTCATCGCCCCCATGGTATAACCACAAACTACGCACCCTTTATAACAAAAGGAATAAGTTGTGGAACACTTTCCTAAACACGCGTTCTCCCCTTGACTACTCCAACTATCTAGGTTACTTTTACCAATTCACCGAGATTTATAGCTCCCTCTGCCACAATTACCTTTCCAAAGCTCAATTCAACCTGATCAACGACCCCAAATCTTTCTTCCACTTCATCAACCACAAACGGAAATCTGATGCCTATCCCACCTCCCTTTTCTACGGCTCAACTACTACAACGGACTCACAAACCATATTCAATCTTTTCGCGTCCTTCTTCAAACTATTCTTCATGAACGACTCGTTCGAGCCTAACCCCTCCCACTTTACTGGCATGACTGAATTCTCCCTCGAAATCTCTCTACACATACAACAACACCAAGTCATAAAGAAACTTGAAGAACTGAAAGACGATTTCAGTCCCGGCCCAGACGGACTCCCTGCTATCCTCTTAAAAAAATGTTCCTCTTCTCTCTCTCTCTCTCCCGCTCGCGTCAATTTTCAATCTTTCCCTTGCTCAAGCTCTATTCCCTAACTTTTGGAAATCCTCTTACATAACCCCCATACATAAAAAGGGAAAAAACGATATATCCAACTATCGTCCCATTGCTAAGCTTTCGCACATTCCTCTAAGTTAAGTTTTCACTGCGCACCCATCATCTCTCCGAACCAGCACGGCTTCCTCCCAAGCAGGTCCATTACTACTAACCTTGTCGAATTAACATCCCACACACTCCTTGCCCTAGAAAACGGCGATGGGGTCGACGTAATCGCTACCGTCTTTAGCAAGGCCTTCGACAAAATCTCCCATAACCTCATTCTCTTCAAGCTATCCTCCCTCGGTTTCGAACCCCTACTGATTAAGTGGGTCTCATCCTATCTCAGTTATCGAACCTGCCGCGTGCGATTTAGATCCACCCTCTCCGATCCTTTTTCCCCAACCTCAGGTGTCCCCCAGGGCAGTCACCTCGGCCCTCTCCTATTTATCCTAACCATAAACGACATAGGCTCCTGCATTAATCACTCCTTTATCTCGCGTTACGTGGATGATTCCAAATTTTTAAGACAATCCGCTCCCCTTGGACTCCTCACTTCTCCCAACGGATCTTGACAGCTTCTCGACTTGGTGCCAAAATAATTGTCTAGAAATGATTATCGCCAAATGTCACACAATCACCTTCTCTCGGAAGAGTTTCCCCACTCACCCGCGCTCCTATCTCTTACTGAACTAACCGATAACATCGGTTGAATTGATTCGCTATCTGGGCGTCCTATGCGACAAAGAGCTCAAATTTACCGCACATTATGATTACGTAATCCTCAAGGCTAACGCCGTCCTTGGGTTTGTCAAACGCTGGTCGAAGGAATTCCTTAACCCCTACGTCACCCGATCACTCTACACAACTTTTGTCCGGCCACTACTCGAATACGCTAGTCAGGTCTGGTCCCCGTATCAAGTGACTCACATTCGCAGGATTGAGGGTGTTCAACGTCGTTTCTTGCGCTTCGCCCTCCGCGGACTAAACTGGGAAAATCCGCTGATTCTACCACCATACACGAGCCGGCTATCTATCTAAGTACGCTTGAAGAGCGCAGAATCCATGCCGACATCATCTTTGTCCATCGCCTTCTGTCTAGCTAAATCAATTGCCAAGCTTGCTCTCCACTTTAACATTGCATACAAACCCCCGTAACGTAAGTAACCCACGACTGTTTTACGTGCCTGCTCATCACACTTCTTACGGCGCTAACGAACTCATCATGCGTATGGTACGACAGGCCAACTCTTTCTCCACCTCCTTCGATTTCAACATCTCCACCCCCACTCTTAAACCACGTCTCAGAATAAACCCGTCCTAAATCCGCCCACTCCCTCCAATAATCCCCTCTACCCAGGAACCCTACCTCTCCTCTCCTACCCTCAAAATAGTTCCCCCAGCCCCACCCACAATTTCAACCTCGCCCCCTACCAGTACGTAGACATGCCCTGCACTGTCACTGTCTCACAAATGCCAATTTACCACCCCCACATACACTCACTCGTCCCTAGCCTCCTACCTCCCCCATCGCACAGTCACCTTCACCGTCCTGGTTTTTTTCTTTTTTCTCCTTCTTACTCTAGGTTAAGATACTCTGTAAGGCTTTTTATATTTATTTAATTTAAGTTAAAGTAAGCTTGCATTAAGCTAAATAAATGAGGGTTCTGCCCTCACTAAACATAAAACATAAACATAAACATAAAGAAATCGGTTATTTTTGAGATCGTGTTCTTTTTTTAATCTGCGGATATAAAACTTCTTCTCGTCTACAAATCTCAAGTTAGAGCGCTTGAATGCTGTTTCCATGTTTGGCCCCCTGCTTCTAAGCACACCCTCGACCTCTTTGAGAGTATACAGTAATGAGAAATCCGCCAGATCGAAAATACAGCACTGACGTCACGATTACAGTCACCGCCACATTGAGGGCACGTAGTGGTCCTTTGTCTGTTTTACATGTATTACCACGGGACTGTTCCGTCCTGTTGCGGAACTGTTGCGGAACAGGAAAACTATAGAAGTCCCTCCCTGCAGGCGTGATTCTGGAGGGTACAATCCGCAGTCGTTCAAGAGGAACTCCAATAGGTATCTTCTGATGTCTCGAGGAGTTGACTCAGGGCTATCGCCTCTCTTGAGCGACGTATAAATAAATATATATACCGGCATCAAGATTTAGGTTTGCATTCGCGGAACACAAATTCGCTAAGATATTGGATTTTTCTTTCCGGTTTGCAGAAGGTGTCTCGCTGCTCTTCACTATCGCGGAAAAGGAAAATTAGATGAAATCACTGCTAATAGTCTTGGGGTTTTGGCAGAGGGCAATCGAGTGATTTGTTGATTTTTTCGTCATCGTATGCTTTCTTGACGATCTCAATCAGATAGCTGCATGTATTCCTGATGTAGTGATCCTAAATCACTACTCTCACCAACTTACCTATAATTCCAATCCAATTGAATCATATGCACGATAGATTTAAACCACAAGTTAATTTGTCGTGCATTGATTCAATTCCCTATAACTATTGAAATTATGAAATGCGTAATACTAAATGCATTTCATGATTTCTCCTTCCGGGAATTTGTTCAGATAAAATTCGTATACACTTCCGGGAATCCTATTCCAATTGAATCATACAAAATTTTGTTTGGGCTTCTTGGAATTTTTAAGTAATATTTTTAACAAATCTCTGTTGCCACAGAGTATAAAAGGGGAGTGCATTTTGGATTCGAGATGAGCATTCAGTCGAGTTCTAACCACCGACGACATCAGTCACGACTCACAGTGAGAGCTGAGAGAAGACACATCCTGGACAGTGATACATACAGTGATACACACAGTGATAGTTATTTAAAACAAATAAATAATTAAAAAATTTATAATTTAAATTTAAAAAAAAAAAAAAGAGAAAAAAAAAGTGAAAAAAAAAAAGTTTCTTAGTGAACAGGAACCAACTTTAGGTTCGTTTTTCACCTATATTCACCTATATTCCCAAATTTATATCTGTTTTAATTTAGTAGGATTTGTTTTTAGGTCTACCTGTTTCTCTTCTTGGTTTTTGTTTGTTCCTCTTTTCTTTTCCTTGCGCCCCACGCGTTTCTTGTCTCCCTTTCTGATCGATGGTTGCAACATCGAAATAGATGGACACCTGCTCTTCTCGTGGTGTGGGCCATCGGCCCGATCAGGGCATGATGGCTCTCATAAAGAGATTAAGGGAGGACCTCGAGGCTCTCAAGGCAGAGAACGCTGTCTTGAGAGATAAATTGTCGCGACTGGAAGCAGCACCACCCGCATCCCCGTCCAGTGCCAGTTCGGAGGCTTCTGATTCGGAATCGGAGCTCGAGCCCGAGTTGGAGAGTCTCGCTGAGAGTTCCGACGAAACAATGGATGACGGTGACTCGCGCACCCCCATCCCAAACTCGTCTAGAGCCCCTAAGCGGAAAACACCGCTTCCCATAATAAACTGCGAGGGAGGACCTTCCAATAAGCGTGCGGCCACCGGCTCCCCGCCAACGCCGCACCCCAAACTGTTGTCGAACCCCGCGATAACACCAACTCATGCCAGGGTCGTACCTCCGCAGCAGCCTTGCCCACCACGACCAACTCCATTAATTAACCCAAAACCAAAGGCTGCTGGTGTTACCAACACTGTTCAGCCAGAGGTCGGGGAACGCCCACCTGTTTCTAAGAAGAAACAGCAACCCGGGGTCCTTGCACGAGACCTCAATTTAAAAAATTTCGTCGGTGACATGAACCGGCTAGGAATTTCTAACTTCAAGGCAAAGACCTTAAGTCCATCCCTAAATAAAATCATAGCCAACGATAGGGAAACCTATCGCACGGTTAACGACAACCTCAAGGCCAAGGAGGTGAATTATTACACCTTCACTCCGGCTGACGAAAAGTCGAGGACAATCCTCTTAAAACGAGTCGCTGCCTCTTGGGAAAGGGTCGACATCGTAACTGCTCTTGAGGCAACATTTCCTAACGTCAAATTCATTGACGTCAAAAAATTCTCTCCCCCACCGCGGTTTGTGAACATCAGACCGCAAAGATACAGCAAGCTGAACATATGACAGCTTCACCTTGCCCCAGGAACCGACATAGATTCCATAATACGGACAAAGTCGCTTCCAACTTTGCATCAGCAAGTTGTCTTCGAGGTATTTCATAACAGAGAAATACCTCAATGCAGACGTTGCCAACGTTTCGGGCATGTCTCCCGAAACTGCAACATGAGTCGCCGTTGCGTTCGTTGCGGAGAATCCCACGATATTGGCAAGTGCGAACTTCCGCTAGCGAAATACGATCCCGCAACAAATGTGCAGGATGAAATAACACTGCCAACTTGCTGCAACTGCTGCAACAAAGGGCATCCGGCCAGTTATAGAAATTGTCCTAAATATAAGGAAATTAAACTAAGATCCAAGGAGACTCGAGCTAAGCAAACAGCCAAGTCAGACTTCGGAAAACGGGCCACACAAAACCTCATCCAAAATGGATTTTTGGCGGATTTAGCCTTAGTCGAAGTGTTCCACCGAACACTGTTCACAAACAAAAGGAACAACCTGTTCACCAACCGACACGGAAAGAACACAACCACACAATAAAAACACTGCGAACATTTCCTTTTTATTATAATTTTAATTTTTATTGTCTTGCGTTTTAACGTACATGTAGGCGGTTAACAAATACGTAGACTGTCACTTAACTTAACTAATCCGTAGCACAAGGTAGTTACTAATTAATTACACTCAATTCTTTTTTTTTATTGTCACTGTACACACGCGCGAAGTTCGTCGATGCCTCTGCCGATCCAACTCCCCCGTTGGGATTCTTAATGTCGACTTTTGTTAATTCGAGTATTTAAACGTTACGAGACTTCGGGCCGGCGATTTCCTTTTCGGTTATTTAACTTCGCTACGCGGATACCTCCTCGTCGGAGTTCTCTAACTGTACTCGCCTTGACGATCTAAATCTCTCTAACTATCTGCCCTCTACCATATCCTGCTCTCACGATACCCAGATTCAAAACTGGTATCTGTATCTATCCAAAAACAATATTCCCTATTTGCTCTGCTAACAGAACTTCCGAATTTCTGTTAGCAGCATGTTATCACCTCCCCGGGATATTTTTTTGTTTCCTGGAAGGGGAAGGTCATCTTGCATACATCATCATTATCGCTGAGAGAGTTTCATTTCCACAGCCTTCTGTTTGCACAGAACATCTGGCGCCCAGACCAGAGATATTCGGCGATTGTTTTGACGTGCAGTCGGTGGGTGTTATTTGAACTTGTACCCGGAATCGAAATCCATTAGATCTTTATAATGGTGCGAAATTCTAGCGTGGCCGTGGGACCGGAGTATTGCCTTTGTTGGCTTAACTCCTCATAAATCATCGGATATCTCGTTGAGATATATTCGATTGCGATAGGTCGTGGCTGCCTTCTGTTGTTCAACGGATTTGGGTGGTCCTCGCGTTAGATTACCCGCACGTGCATCCGTTGATCGGCTCATTCTTTGATGTAGCAATTCTTTTGTATCGAATTTCGGAATTGCCGGTTCGATGAGATGTTCCTGGGCGCAGGCAGCATGTATGGCATTTTGGGAATTGGTTTTTTTTCTTAGGATTAGAACGCATGGATGTTTATGCCTTTGTTTCAGGCATGAAGAGTTATAATTGTTGAGCTTGACCTAAAAAGCTTTGGGAACGTTCAGTTCCTTGCTTTTTTGGTGTCGGTCTCAACGTTGGCTGCGAGTTGCAGGCCCTATCGCGGGCTTTGGGGCACGCGTCTGTGGGCGCGTGCAACGCTCTCAGGTAAGTACGTTCTTTGAAGATAGGAACCTTACCTGAGTAGACTTGTGCGTTCGTAGAACGCTACAGATTCACATTTGCCGACATGCTTAGGGGTCAGCAGGCAAGGAATACAAAAACCCTTTCAACTCCTCCCCCTCAAAAACATATTCAAGTCCCTAAGCGAGCCCCGGTAAAGGCCAACACGACGCCTCAAATTCAAGCGGTGGTGCAAAAGCCTCCGAGGGGGCAATCTTCAATGCTCGAGAAACTACTTAGTTCCTCCCGCTTAATTGAGGATATCCGACCCCGATACGAGAAACTATCAACCGAGGCAGAGAGGGAGGCCCTCCTTTTCACTGCATATGCAAGACATACCCTCCACAATGGATTCCAAAATTAAAGTTATCCTCTTAAATGTCAACTCCCTTGTTTCGCATTCCAAGCGTATGATAGTCTCTGACTTCATAAAGGAAAACCGGGCGGACGTGGTACCTGTAACCGAAACTAGGTTGCATCCATGTCACCGTCCCGTATTGCCAAACTTCTCCAGGATTTGAAGAGATCGAACCCTCACTGGCGGTCCCATCATCAACGGAGGTGGAACTTGTGTACTGGTTAATAGCGGACTTCGCCATGAAGCTATTGACCTCCCACACCTAGACTCCATAGAGGTGTCTGGAGTTGAACTGCATCTGGCTAGTAATGGTAAAGTGAATATATACTCCGTATACCACTCGCATAAAACCAATAATGGTCCCATTAATCCCGAAGATATCGGCAAACTAATAAGGACCTCGGGGCATACACCCTTCATCACAGGCGGCGATTTTAACTCCAGACATCCCCACTGGAACAACTCTGTCTCTTGCCCAAATGGCACAAAACTGTACCAATGGTACACCGCAAATATGTATGCCCTCAACCTCGAAATAGTCGCACCTACGGTTGGTACTCGAGGTAACTCAATTCTGGACATATTTATTGTGTCCAAAGACTTACTTCCACAAATCCTCAAGTTTCAGCGGGTGTATCTGACCACAACGCTGTGACCACATTCATTCGCGGTTATCGACCATCCCGGGCTCATATCAGATACATACCCGATTATGGGCGGACAAATTGGGACAACTTCAATATTACATTGAACGATAAACTCCACCACTTCTCTCTTCCCACTGACAGGAACCTAACGACGGTTGAGATAAACAACGTTGCAAAACGACTTCACGAGATTCTAGTTGAAACTTCGGAGACTCATGTCCCGAAGTATAAACTTGAAAAGACCTATCAGATTCCCCATGACGACATCACTCTTCGTCTCATCCGGGAGCGTAAAAAGCTCTGCAGAATGAGATATCGTCACCGCTTTACGCAAAGGGAGCCATTATTGCGATCCATTATTCACAATATTGGTACACTGATAAAACAGAGAATCCAAAACAATCGTACCCGACAATTGGAAGACAAGCTGAAGGGTATTCAGATGGACCAGAACATTTATAAAAATGTCAAAAAGATATGTGGCACTTCCCGCATCATTGGGCCAATTATGCACAATGGTGTTGTTGTCAATAACGACACCAATAAAGCAAATATCATCGGAGAGACCTTCGAAAACAATCACAAACTCACTCTCCAAGATGGCGACCCGGAAACTAATGCAATCGTTAGTTCAGAGGTCCACAGTAAGTTGGACGACTTCAACGAGCCAATTGTTGTCTTTAACCCAACTAACAGTGCATACTTCGATGACACACGTGATAATGGTCACGGTTTCATCACACCAAATACCCTACAGAGTCTGGTTAAATCTCGACACCCTAAGAAGTCACCTGGTATCGACAACATGTCATACCACTCTTTGCGAAGGCTTTCTGCCTTATTCTTTATAAAGCTCTCCATTCTGTTCAGCCATGCTTACAACATGGGGTACTTTCCCCAAGCTTGGAGGCACGCTATTATTTGTCCAATAGCAAAAGTTGGGAAACCAACGTATCACCCCTCAAGCTTTCGCCCTATCTCGCTTCTCACCTGCATCAGCAAAATATATGAAAAATTCATATACGAAAAGCTAAATAACTTTGTCAGTGCCAGGCACCTAATACCTGATTTCCAATTCGGATTTCGAAGAGCGCACAGCACCACTATGGCTCTCAATTTATTTCAAAACCACGTCTGCGTGCGGCTCTTTAATAAGGAACCCACCGTTGCGGTAAGCCTAGACATTGAAAAAGCTTTTGATACGACTTGGATCGAAGGTGTCGCTTTTAAACTTCTGAGTACTGGCCTCAGTAGAACGCTATGTAGCATCATCTACCAGTTTGTTCTAAACAGAACCTTCCAAGTTAGAATGAATGGAAAGCTTTCCCGAACTTTTCACGCCGCTGCAGGCGTACCACAGGGCTCCATTCTAGGCCCCATCTTATTCAATATTTACACCTCCGATATTCCCCGCCCCTGTGGACGGGAGAGTAAACCAAATATGCTATGCGGATGACGTCCTGGTGTACACGTCAACCAAAGGCCCTAACCTCGCAACAAATCGACTCAACCGTCACTTGGACGAACTGTATCAGTATTACAGTCGATGGAAAATCCGACTTAATCCATCCAAAGCAGTAGCCATAATTCTGAGTAGTAAACACTCCCAACCTACTTCTCGATATTCACAGAATATTAGAATAAAAATGGGAGATACTACGATTAGACCACAGGACAAGATGAAATATCTCGGGGTCACTTATACCCCAAAAATGAATTTCATCAAACATGTGACCCACATTCTCCAAAGGGGCCATGGTCGGTCTAAGCAACTGCACAACATCCTGAAGTGGAGGAACAAAGTTGACACCAAAGTTAAGCTTCTCTGCTATAAGCAGCTAATCCGATCTGGAATATCGTACGCCTTTCCCATATGGTCCTGCATATCTTCGGCTCAAATAGAAAGACTTCGGGTTTTCGAAAGGAAACTCCTCAGAAGACGCACCAATCATTGTAGAAGGCCTGACGGTCGTCATTACCCCAACTCTCACCTATACGAAGGCGCCTCCATTACCTCTATCGACGAGTACTTGCTTCAATTAGCATATAAGTACCTCGAAAACATTCAGAACAGCGAGAACCTACTTGTACGGGACTCTTGCGTTCTTGGCCCTTCTCTCTCTCGATCTCTTCGGATCAAACCCCCACAATTTCTTCTTCAGTACAAAACTGAAGAAAGCACCCTTCCCAACAACATTCCCCTCTATAATAGAGGATTCCTGGACCCATCCCATAGGGTCTACTATTAACAAACCACACACACGAACGCACAGTACAAGACAGCACAAACACAAACATACACACCGACCAAAGAGCAGATTATCAGACGCCAAAGACGTGATCTGCGTTTACTACCGCACCCAAGACCCACCGGTCTTGTAAGATTTCTTTCCCACCATCCCTCTATAAAAGTAGTTAGAGAACACCCGGACTTACACTGTCCACACTATCCTTGGATACCCCCCTTTTTTCTTCTCTTTTCAGATGCCGCGAGACCGAGCCCAATATCCTCACGGATGTGGGTGATTCTGGTTATCGCAAGATGACCAGAAGTCAGAGACAAGATGAAGGACACATATGTCCTGTCTCGCCAAATTCGGCCTTCTCGCCACATTTTTTTTTTTTTTTTTTTTGATTCGAGATGAGTTGGGATCCAGAGGTCCAGGCAATGGCCGAAAATTGAAAAATTAAATAGATAAATAAATAAATAATAAATAAAAGAACCCAATGATCGCTTTTCAATACTGGACCCTTGAAAACAAGGAAGACACCCCATTGAGGTAAGATTAAACAATATATAAAAATATAATCCTACACTGATTCTATTAAAGTTCTTCGTGTTGGCGCCATTTTATTATTACCAAAGCTTATCGTATGGTAATGTTGATAAAAACGTGTTTTATTTCCGCATTATATGAGAATAAGAAAGTCTACGTTTCAATATCATTATCGATTATGTTATGTTTATTACAACAAAAAGATATACAATATTATAAAAATAAAACCAAAAATTGAACCACTATTAACGACCTTTACATTAAGATTAATTTAGAATCTTATCTACAGCTGTACCCGCGGCCCCTCCCACGGCCCCGCTCACGATATGTGGGACTAACCAAGCAATAGCAGCAAATAAGGGGGGAAAAACAAAGTACCTTTGTGCCATCATTTTCGGAAAGTTATATAATGCGTCTAGAGCTGACTCAATAGGTGAATTCGAACAGTATTCCTTGCCCGCATACGTTACATTACTCAGAAAAGGTTCCATGAACATCACATAGCCACGGCCGAAATGAACACTATTTTCCAATAATTCGTCTGCCATGTTTGCGTCTAGGAAGTTCGTAATAGCTATGTGGATAAAGATATGAGAAATATTGAACGGCCCTTTTGGAATATATAATTACGAATCTCAGTGGCGTAGATATTGAGTTTAGATTTTGGTCGCATTCCATGGATGACACAATCTAAAGAGGTAAGTCTGTCCAACCCTTCCCAAATGATCATATTGAAGCCAATAATAAAATCCGGGTAAAGGTTTCTGAGATTCCGTTGCGTATATATTGTGTGAGAAGAGGATATTAACAAATATTATATTTATAAATTACTTACTGCATTTTTGACAAGCGGGTGCACTCCGCTTTTATCACGTCATCATTCTCCAAACGTTTTGGGATTATGTATACTTTTAAGTCGATGAAGTTAGGATGACTTGCCCTAAATTTCTTTACTAGATCAGTCAATTCCGTTATGGTATCTTCTTCAGGATATTCGTCCCCGTTCTCATCATACATCTAAGCAAGAATTGAATTGAATATTAATGGGAGTAAATTAAAATAACATTTAAGTAAGCATGAATCAATAAGAATTAAGTAAATAATATTCATCTATGTAGGACTTACATAAGTCAAATTTTAGTTAATAAATATTTGGAAACGAATGACCCTCTTTGTAGTAGCAATTTCGTAGCAGCAGGTTCACTAGAGATCTGATATCATACCTTACTAAAACGTAAAGCCACTCTGTCGTGCTCTGTAGAAGCAAGGTTGTCAGACGAGATATCTCAAAACCATACAACAGATTATGACAACCAGTCGTTTTGTAGTGCTCCAAGAAGCCCTACCATTTTCCTCCCACATACATATCTACCCACCTACAAAAATCCAATTCATGTCTCCAAATTAACATTGAATTCAATGTCAAGCAAATTGAACCAAACGCTCAATTCTCGAAGATTGAATTCAATTCCTTAAAATCCAAAAAGCGCAATGCATATCTTCATATCTATGGTATGTGCAATTAATACTTTTAAAACCTTGATTCCCAAAACTCAAAATGGACACGTGTCTAAACAAAAGCTTGTCCATTTGATCAGCCGACACACAATTCCGAAACTGCGCAATGCATACCCATTGTAACCAGATGTTTTCATCATCATCATCATCGGCACTACAACCGGGAATCGGTCTTTGCCTTATTTAGCAAGTCCTGAGGCTTGTTAAATTTTCCATAATGATTAACCAGATGTTTTACGACTTACAAATAGACACAGATTCCCAGCTTCAAATTTCACACCCATTTCCCACGGATCTTGTGTTACCCATTTGAAGTGCACGCAAACTCTTGTTTGCATTAGCCAGATGGATAACATAAACAAAACCCCGAAAAGGATCGGTGATAAGTGGCGATGCCTCCGGACTTCGAAAAGAAGGAATAACAAAAGATACAGATAGATCCTGGATCGAGAATCGAAAAGTAAGAAACTAGAGTCAGTAAGTAGCGCGCATAAGGACAAGACCTCCTCCAAAATTATAGATGACCTTAAACTGAATTAATCTTTTAAAAAGTATCAGTCTGTATTTTCATTTACGGCTCCACAAGAACATTTTTTGTCGCTACAGTGCTTTTCGAATCCAGATAGGGTACAAAAAAGAAAAGGGTAACTCTTTCGGGACCCAGAAGGAATTCTTTGAACGCAACCAATAGAACATTGGCGCAGCCTATTCTGTCTATCGTTTTCTTATAGGCGTTACCACGATCGTTGCTGAACTGAACTTGGTTAATGGTCCTGGTGTAGAACTGTAACTTGAAAAAAGTTGTTGGTTATTCTCCAAGCTTGAATGATGATGATGATCGAAAAATCGGCATTGAACCTCGTTAGAGAAAAGCAACGTCTTCAAATTAAAATAGGACTGTCGTTTATATCATATATTAAGGCTGACAAACAGGTATCGACAAAGCTGGTGTAATGTAATTAAAATTAACCGTACCAAACCCCACCAGATAACCGGTTTCAAAATTAAATATTATATAAAATTACAAACCGAATGTTACTTTCGTTGTCCACCTCACTTTATATAAACGTTGTCCGTCTTACTTTATGATTATAATATTGAATTTTAATAAAAATATAAGATTATTATTATTATTGTTATTATTATTATTATTATTATTATTATTATTATTATTATTATTATTATTATTATTATTATTATTATTATTATTATTATTATTGTACTGCTTTTTATAAGTTTCCATTTTTTGCTGTAATAAATTGAAAATTTTCTTTTCAAAAGCCGGTCTAATGACCGGTTACGGTAGGAATATATATGTGTGACCACTTTGCTGTTTAAGGTTCCCTAAAAATCAAAAGATACGCTTATCATACTTTACCCCACAAAGTTCCTTCGTGATATAGGTATATTATATATATTTTTTACAGGTATACTTACACTTTCCAAAGGCATACTCAGTTCAGTGTCCATAATTTGGTAATCATATAGTTCTTCTAGTAAACGCCAATGATAAGCCAGAAAAGCGGGTTTAAATTGAATCACCTCATTAAAGATGTCTGGATGTCGGCGGAATTGCACAAAGGATCTGTTACTGAAGCATGAAACTGAAAGAATTCTTCATATTTTATTTCACTTTAGACAGCAATTGATTAACGAATATACTTTGGGGGAGACAGTTAATAGAATTAATTATGTTTTTTAACTGATTGTCAAATTGAATTGAATCCCGCTTATTGTTGCGAGCAGTCTCGACTAGGGTGCATGTGGAATCACTGTTTTGGCGAAATGTCAATACAACCATGTCATTTTTTCGGCACATCGCAAGTCCGGTCATAAAGGTCAAATTTTTGATTATCCAATCACTGGACACGATTGCGGTAGAAAATGCATGAACCTTGCCAGTCGTCGGAATTGTTTCTTCGAACTGAAGTATTTCATCAGATTGTATGTTCTTCTCTGTCAACCACACGTCATCATCATATTTCAAGTCTGCGATGGAATAGCTTCCTTCTGTGATATACGATAGATAGTTTTATATAATATAGTTTAGAAAATACCAGTGAATAGTTCTGATCATCTTACTATTTAGCACCCTTTCGCCCATCGTATGGAGGGCATTCAAAGACATCAAAGTAAACATCAGTACATTCATATTCTGCAGTTGATCCGGAAAATCTCTAGAAGTAATAAAAATACCGGATAAATACTTCATATAAATAATTCATAGCAAATGTACGAAGTAACTTTACTGGTGCTCAGAGTATCAATTCATAGTTAGTTCATTTTAATGTTTTCAACAATTTTAACTTATTTGATTTAATTTACTGTCTTCAGTTTACTTATATGCTCAACTATTTCAACTCTCTTCTAGTCAATGGGCAATAGTTTCGCTCCTCCTGTTTTCTTCCGATTGCGTTGGGCAAAGGGGAACTAACCACGTATTTAAAAGAAAAACTAATTTATTTTCCCCAAATTAAACCCTGAATGCCGTTTTATTAGACCTGTTATCGATCCAGTATCCTCTTTACTGTTGGATGTGAACATCCGGCCACGTGCTGCCCAACGCATTCTCTATAAATTAGTCTGCAAGAAAGCAACCGGACCCGTCCTTTGGTTTTGAAATAAATTAGGTCGGCGAGCGGAGGATCGCGGAAAAGGAATCAGAAAAGAGTTTCATTTTGCCAATCGACGTTCTCTCACAGAAGAATGTGAGAGGGACAACGAAAACTATTAACCTGAAATGGAATTGCGCCTTAGCTCAACATTAAAACCCATGGATGGCCAACTTGAATCAGGTATTTATAGGAAAGCTTATCCAAAAACTTTCAAAAGTAAAGAAATAATAAAGCATTATAAGCTATATTTGCAAAACTATCCAGAAGTTTTGTGAACTAGTATCGAAAAAATATTCGTTTATGATATTTCACAAATGGCAGCGGCATGCTGTAAGTTGATCTAGTTCATTAAAGAATATATGTGTGTACTTATGTAGTGCTCGCAGCCCTACCGTCTTCCATAAATCCTTACCTCAATCCTTATTTACCCATTTAACCCTAAAATCCCATAATATACATTAATACAATTTATATAATAACTATATCCTTTAATATCCTTTTTCCTCAAACACATTTGCATATAAATTCAATTTCCATAGTTCATACATTTAAATACTAATCAATTCAATTATACATTAGAAATACAGTCATCATCCCCAATTCTCAAATTAGCATATCACAACATAACATACACATACCAAATTTCAAGCTATCCATTTCATAACAACAGTTCATACAATTTTCGTTATCCCAAAAATACCTAAGCAGCTGCGATCGTTTTGCAATAGTTTTTCTGTTAACAAGAATCACCCCCATTAGATAACTAGGGGCAACTGATTGATTTCGTTCATACGAAATCAAAAATAACAAATAGACAGAATTCGACTTCCAACAAGGAAGGTTGGATAAAAGAAATAATAATAAAAAGAAATAATCGTACCTCCAACGAGGAACGACGCGTTTTGATTTATAAAGTTACAATTTGACTTCCGACAAAGAAGCATGTGTTAAACTATTAATGTGGAATATAAAGAGAAGAGAAAATAATAAATCGTGTTTTGTTTTAAAAGTGTAATTAATTGTTTCATTTGGATGAATAGGATAAAGTGTTGTTGAGTAATTAAATTATGGACAATCTAATGAAATTATATCAATTCGGTTCGGAACAAAAAGATCCACGCTCTTCCCTCGGTCGTGTCGAGGAAGCACGGCGTATTGGATCATAACAAATGGTGGCAGCCGTGGGATGCAACCGATGGATCACATTATGTGGAAAAGAAAATAAAAGTGGAAAAACAAATTTTTTTAAATGAGAAAAAAAAAATTAATTTAAAAGAAAAAAAAATTTTAAACGTGGAGAATATTATAACAAATGGTGGCAGCACATTAGAACAAACCAGTGAACACAAACTTTTTTCAAAATTTATATAAAGTGAGAAAAAAATTTTTTTTTTCAAATATAATCAAATATAAAAGAAAGTGAAAGGAATAACCAAAAATAAATAACATTTGGTAACAGCGGTGTGTTTGAACACAAACTTTTTCTCAAAAATTTAAATAAAGTGAAGAAAAACGAAAAAAATATTAAAACTTTTCAAAATTAAAAGAGAAAAAAAAAAAAAAACTCAAATAAAAGACAAACGGCAGGATGAAAAATTGGTGCGGAAGAATGTTCATCGATATCAACAACAAGTTAAGATAAATCATGATTAACGATAAATTTTGGCAGTGTGATGTGAAATTCTAATTGAATGATGTGATTGAAAAAAAAAGTATTTATGTAAACAAACCATTGGATACACAAACTATAAATCTGGACTATCGACTATCTAATTAACAATATAAATAACAAATATATCAAACACAAAATAACAGAACTAACCATCAAGAAGTTATTAAAAAAAAAAAAAAAAAAAAAAAAAAAAAACATTTAACTGCGAAACTTTGAGAAATAGAAATATCAACATCAATCTTCAATCAACAAAAATCAATCCACAACTATCATCAATAACATCCATCATCAATCCACAATCGACAAAAATCAGAAATACAATAGTAAGTTACTACAAAAAAAAAAAAAATGCGAAAAATATAAAAGAAAAATTATTTTTTTTTAATAATATTTCTTTATTTAAAAAAATAAATAGAAATGAAATATATAAATTTAATTTTCGTAATTTAAAATATAAAATAATAAATAAACAAAACAAAAAAAATTTTTTATAATGTTACAAAATTTTTATTATTTAAGATTTTCACTAAATTTAAAATATAAAACAGGAACATTTTTATTATTATTAACATTTTTTTTGATAGTTTATCTCTCTCTTACTTAACATTATTACTAAATTTTAAGAAAAGATATAAAAAGAAAAAAAAAATTTTTTTTTGGAAAATTTGTGGAAAAACATTCTCGATTCTAGATAGCGGTTTGTACTCTTTTCACTTACTAGCGATTTTGCACTCTTTTTTCTCACCCCATTTTTTGCTACTTAAGTCCCAAAATTACCCGACATTATTTCACTAGACAGGCAGCTAGGCGTTTACAGGAAAATCCACATCAGCATTCTTTGGTTCAGGATTCGCTCAAAATGTCTCTCACGATTGGAATTTCAGAATTCTTTAGAATCGTTCCAAGTTTCAATGGAAAGCCGTCGGAATTAAATTAATTTATTTCAGGCGGAGATATTTTATTTAATTCCATAAAAGACGCAGACCCGAATATATTCAATACATTTCTTGAGTTAGTTAAAAATAGATTAGATGGCCCTGCCTTTGACTTAATTCAATATCGCACAATAACAAATTGGGAAACTTTAAAAGATATATTAGAATCGGAATATAAGGAAGAACAGTCTCGTTCAATGGCACATAACGAGTTGATTTCACTGAAACAACAGTTTAGAGAAACGATTTGAGAATTCGGAGACAGAGTCGGGACAGCTCTGAGGAATTTGAACTCCGCTACATGTAGTATGACTAGTGACGAAGTAGTTAGGACTTTTCTAATTGCAGAGAACACCAAATTAGCAGTAGAGATATTTGAGGACGGTCTAAAAAATGACCAACTCAAAATAATTGCCAAAGTCCATGGGGGGACGAATTTAAAGCAATCGCTAGCACATGCGGAAGTTCATGCTGCACGAATAGACAACACTCCCCAAACTTATAATAAATATCCAAATAGATTCACTCATCCTACTAAAATAGTCTGTCAAATTTGCGGTAAGTTAGGTCACTCGCAGGAAACATGTTATCGAAATATGCAAATCCCGAGTTTTTCGCAACCCATAAAAAGGGATATACAGAACATCGTGTGTAGCTACTGTGGGAAAAATAATCACACTCAAAACGAATGTAGATTGAGCCTATCAAGGAATGGTTCAGTTCCGAATTACCATCAAGCTGTAGCGCGGAACCAATTTAAAGATAACACTGCAACTACGAACAATCGTTTTGAAAGTTTAAGGCCTGCAAATACTGCGAGGCAACACGACAACCAAAATGTTCGATTTTCAAGTACAAAATCGGAAAATGAGGCCTGACGCCAAAAGAATCATACTGAACACCACACTAACTTTTCAATTTATAGTATTCGTTCGAGTCATACAGAGGAAAGGGAGTCATTGTCCTCGGGCAATGATAGTGAGCATCGAGGAAAGCCATACAACTCCATGAACGGGGCACCGAGCCTAATCCGTAATGAGTCAGTATGTGAATCACGATCCACTTGCCCAGATCCTCAGTTAGATTCGAAGGTAACACTTTATGAAAATATTTCAGTGGCACAGACTGAAGAAGACTGAAGTAAAAGATATTTCAGAGCTAAGACTGAAAAAGATATTTCAGCAGCTAAGACTGAAGAAGAAAATATTTCAGCGGCACAGATAGAAGAAAAAATTATTTCAGCAGCAAAGACTGAAGAAGAAGATATTTCAGCAGCTAAGACCGAGGAAGAAAATATTTCAGCAGCAAAGACTGAAGAAAAAATTTTTTCAGCAGCAAAGACTGAAGAAAAAATTATTTTAGCAACAAAGACGGAAGAACAAAATATTTCAGCAGCAAAGACTGAAGAACAAAATGTTTCAGCAGCAAATAAGACTGAAGAACTAAAGGTCCCTACAGCAAGTAAGACTGAAGAACTAAAAGTTCCAACAGCAAGTAAGACTGAAAACCTAAATGTTCCAACAGCAAGTAAGACTGAAAAAACAAAGGTTCAAACAGCAAGTAAGACTGATGAATATAATGTTTCTGCAGAACACAAAACAAAAAATATTTTATATATCCAAACTAAATATTCTAGACAACCGGTATAACAACAAACAGATCCTCTTCCTACTGTTGGTTTTGCAATTTTTACAAGCAAAGTTTTCTATTCGTACAATTGGTTTCCTGATCTTCTTCATTGAATTACTTTCGGGGAGATCTGACAGGAAGTCAAACATACTTTAAATGGTAAACATTTCCACCGAGTCCCACGAATCCAGCCGAAAAAAAGCTAATGACTACCAGGCAATATTCGATAAAACAACTCAATTTCATAAGAACCTTATAGTGCGCCACTGAGGTGAACGGGTGACCAGCAACTAAACACGTAATGAAGACGTCTCAGAGCACCGGTGAGATTATCAGTCGATCGAAAGATTTTGAGAGCGGAGTGGGATCGATCCTGACAGGGATTTTAGAAGCTCGCCAGCAATGGGATAAAGGCTATGTGATGAGATATTCTGGGTAGAGATTTGATTGTATTCAAATTTCGGTGACTTAGGGTTATTATTAGTGTTAATATCGTTTTAAATAAAGGAAAATTTACCCATTTTAAATACCTCAGCAGGCGGGTGAAGGAGAAGCCATTCATACTAAGAGGGACTGTAAAAACGAAATGAGTTGGTGGTCTGATCTGAGATCTTGACGTTGAGGTTTGGGACGCTGATAGCGAAATTCTTATGAAAGAAACTGGTTACCCAGGAAGCCTCAGCATTTGTGGAGATGCCAGTGATAGTAAAGGAAGAAAGGATATATTTATTTAATTTAAAGTTCGTATCATCCCACTATATGATAAACAGCGGGGGCAGGAGTGGTAGGAGGCACAATGTTCGCTGGTCCGTTTTCAACTAAGGCGCTTCCCCGCCGGGAAAAGAAGGTTAGGAATCGGTGTATCGGTAGATGAATAACGTGCAGATTCAATTTTGGCCTGTAATAAGAGCGTTGTTAAGCGGGCGGTGATCTTGCCCTGAACTACGACTGTTTGGACTGAAATGACTTTGATATCATTGGGTTGGTCGCTACTCAGAAGTGAGGTCATTACCCATATCAATCATCTTTTCACCGTCTCGGATACTAAATTTTGACTTGACAGGGGCGGGAGAGAGACTCGGGCCTTGATAAGGCATTTATGCTACCTATTATGTCTTGTAAATGATCTGAGGCGCTGATTTGCCTCTACATGTCTGCCATAAGATTTTGTAAAGGACGTAACTAAAACGGTTCTCAACGTGGTCTTTGAAGGAATCAGCGCTAGAAACAATTAGATTTTCGACCCGTTTGACGTAAATTTTGATCGAATTGGCGCTTAGTCTCGTGAGCTCTTGTAAATTGTTTGTATGATAAAGTTTAAAATCCACGGAGGTTTGAGTGAGACTCTCGTTTAAGCATTTAATCGCAAGTAACAGATGTGATGGAAACGACCACAAAGGATTAAGTTGGCCCAAGTCCCAATAGGTGAGATCAACTATGCTACTATTGGGTTTTCCAAAGGGACTTGACAACTTTTTTTCGGTAGTAAAGTTTTATAATTTGCAGACATTGTTCGTTCGTGTACTTAACCATGATGAAAATGTTGAGTTAATGAATAAATTGATAGTGACAGTTCGATGATTAGTGAAAGGGTGCGTTCACAAATTAAATTCAAAGTTGTCAAGTCCCTATTGTACAACCCTATATAAGAATGGTACTCAGAGCTTTTAGAACTACACACATCAAAAACGTGTCGATACAATCCGACCTACCTTCAATCGAATAAGGCTAAAACCATTTACAGCCGATCTTAGTGATTAAAATAAATAGTTAAAAAAAAACAACGTTTACCAGATAAACAAAACCGGTGAACAAATTAGCATCATTACACTAATATTAATCCAAAAGACCATCAAACATCATACCTAAAAAATGTTGCAATCTTCATTATTCGATAGTTTCCATGACTACGAAATCTATATTAGAAATTTTTAAATATCTATCTGATGAAAATGTAAAACGAATCTTAGGCTATTAGTCCTGCTAGGTAATTGTTTAAATTGTATTATTTCGTGCCGTGCCGTACCTTATGATATTTTCACTGAATACTCTAAATGTTTGTTACCACAGGTAACTTACCTTTATTTTAATTTATTTTATTCTCTTCTATTTTTTATTTATTTTATTGTGCACTTATCACTGAACTGTTTCAAATATTGATCACTAATCACTGAAATTGCTGATATAATAAACAAAGATACTAATCACTGATATTGTTAAAGTGTTGATTGCGCCTCTGCTCGTCACTGACAACTACTCTTTAGTCATATCTGGCCGTCGCCTTTTAAATACTTCCCTCCCGGTGCGTCACAGTAGTCGTAACAAATTCACATTTTACCATTAAATTAGTTTTCTCAATTGCTTATACAACAAATAATACAGGAAATTGAAAATGTTGCGGTCGTAAGAATGTTAATACTTCATATTGCTTAAAATAACGAATTTAATTTAGAATGATTTGATTGCTTTTTTCTGTGTTGTGTTTTCTACTTCAGGCTTTTCAACACACTTTCTGTTTCTGGATACATACATTTTTTGCCGGAACGACACAAACAGGAGAACTGTAGAGAGACTTAGGACCTCTGATAATTCCATTGTGAAGCAGTTTCTGGATCTGATTCACGACTCTTTTTAGAAACGGCAATGGTTTCTTAACTGTAGAATTGTAGGTTAATTTTGTTTCAGGTTCCGAAAATAATTTGGGATATTTTATTACTGCGTACATAAGTTTTTCTCCATGTTCGGCGGTAAGTTGTGAGATATCATCCTAATGCAATATCAGCCTGTCCGGTAATATTGTTACCTATGACGTTAAAATTACTGGGCGTAGATAGAGAGGATCCTATCGATACTCTTTTCTCATGAGCTGAACTCTCCTGTGTTTCCTGGAAATTCATGAAGATATTTAACTACGTCTGGAATGTGATCCATGTCAGTTATAGATATTAATAGGTTGGTCATGGACATTAATGGGTTGGTCATCTTCGATATCGGAACCAGCACCAGAATGTTTTGAAACCAGTTCCGAGACATTTATTTCGAATACACTACTTGGGTGTACTCACAGCCTGCAAACCAAAATGAAAGCCTAACTTGATATTCGGCTACCATCTAAGTGTTGCATTTGTAATATCAAAAAAGGTATCAACATAGATTATCTATATGGCACCGGCTGTACGTATGCCGGCTGCCCCAAAGAGTGAGGTTGTCTATTTAAACCTTACCTGACTGTTGTAGAGCGGTCCGCCCTTTCCTTTCCGGTTCCCGATGGAGCTTCCAATAATAATTAGAAGTAAGTAGAGTCGTTTTTAGTCTTTATTTACAGAACTGAGTTATTTACAGATTATATTACTTATTTCGTTACTTATTAGTATTATTATATTACACATTTCTTTATTTCGAGAACAGGCCCGCTGTACCAGTGCAAATGCTGCAACCTGTTACTCTTAGTTATCCCCTGCTCGTGTGCCTCTAAAAGAACTCGTTTTATAAACCCAAAATCAAAACCTGCTTTTACATTCCTTCCCACGATCGCATCGTTCACCTTGAGACAGTTACCCGATGCCAGCCCAGTCGCAGGCCATGCCAACGATGATGGGAACTGCAACGTTGCAATATTGTCGCCTTTTGCCCTGAGACGGCAACTTTACACCTACTCTGGCTGCAGCTTTACCCCCAGGCTATGGGGCAATTTCGGGCAACGGATACAGGCGTCAGCCGATTCACGGTGATGTGAACAGAAGTCATGCGCTAGGATGGAATGCGGGAATTGCAATTTTAGTTATGGAATAGAAAATTTGGGTGTAGTCATAGCATATGCTATTGTATGATGGGATTTTGCGTTTAGCAAAAGGTAGGCGTGTGATGGGGTTTCATGGCTACACTGCAAGAACTCTATCGGTTTTAACAGAGAATTACTTCAATGCTACACTGAAAGAATTCCTTTGGTTTATAGTTATTAAAACTTTAATTTATGATATATTTTCGTTGAAAGTTATTAAAACTTTAATGTATGATCTCTTTTGGTTGAAGGTTCAATGTATGACCGTTACCACTAAAAAGAGAATTATTCTTGGAAGAGAAATACTTCTCGAAAATGAAATAGTTTCCGGATGGGTGGGCTTAAGTACTGGGTTCTGTTTTACAAGCACTGGGATCTGTTTACTGTTTTTTGTTTATATTTTTACCTTTTGAAGTGACATTAGACACTAATGACTGGGTTTGTATATGATTTTGGTTATTATTTATTTTAACAATAGTCAGAATACTGTTATTGTGCATAAATTAGTGTTCTTTTTTTTTCTTACATTTACAGTATTGAAGTTTTGGCACTGGGTCTCTTTTTAAAGTTTCAACATAAAAGTATTTGCGTATAAAATTGTTTTCTTGTTGCAATTTCTTTCTTGAAATAGTTATTTACAATCTTGTTTGGTATTTATAAATGGTTTTCCTTATTGAGGGTAAATGTTTGTTTGCTCGCACGAGTTAACGTATGAATCACCCAACCAATATGCATCCTTATGTTCACCTTAAAATAAGAAATTCATCCAACAACTAGCGTCTGCATTTTTCCGATCTTCTAGGAATGTGTTTCCTATTCATTTCTTAAAATATGTAACACTAAAATTGTGTCTAGACACCATTTACCTAAATCCAAAAAAAAACCCAAAATAAAATGCTAAGAAGCAAAACACATGTATCTATACGATGGGTCATTTAAAACACATTAGGAGATTCCTAGGTTAAGATAGAATTTAAGTATAAATAGCATAGAAAAACTGTAGAGAGTGTTCATAGTGACTTGTAAATTGACAAATAAAATAAAGAGGCGTAGCTTCCAAAAAATTATATTTTTTTCTTACAAAATATAACAACCAATAACTGGCGACCCTGCCACTCACTTTAAAAGTTTAATTTGAGTTGGAACCTAATAAATTCTGGGAAGAATTTTGAAAATATATCGACCAGAAAATCATAGGATTTTCTCACCAGTTCCGGACCCAATCAAGTTGCGCAGATCATCGAGAGGAACAACGCCTAGAGAAGGAGGCGGTGAGCAATATCCATTTTTCAGAAAATCAGAAATGAAATAACACGTGTGTGAAATAAAGTAAAGTAGTTAATATACTAAAGTAGAAAATATGTGCGTCGTCCGGATATTTGTTTGGCTTAAAGCAATTTCGTGTGAAAATGCGTTTATAAGGTTTTGTGTTTCGCTGAGTAACTTCCGGAGACTTTCCTTAATAACTTTTGGGACATGAATTTATTTTGCAAAAACATATAAGCTAAATTCAGTAAACAAATAAACTAAATTCAATTAACAAATAAACTAAACAAATAAATTAAATTCAGTGAACAAATGAGCTAAATCCAGTAAACAAATAAACTAAATTCAATTAACAAATAAAAACCAGTAAATGAAATTAACGGAAGGACCATTCGACAAACCAACTGAGGACGCATCAAGTGACCAAGAGGAAAAATCACAAAGCACATCAAAAATGGCCACAGACAACGCCACAATCAGGGCAGACATAACACATTTGGCCCAACAAATACAAGCAATTGTGTCAGCGGTGAACCAACTACAATTAAAGAAAAACGAGGAACGTGAGGATATAGCTTTTAAATTTAACAGGCCCGATGACATTGAGTTGGAGGCATTCAAAAACCTTCCAAAATTCAGCGGGAACCCAGAGGAATATGCCTCTTGGAGAGACAACGTCTGCAACATAATGAAAGCCTGTGAAGCACATAGAGGACATGCCAGATACGCTACAGCACTATCTATAATAAAATATAAAATTAGAGGAGAAGCAGCTGTGGGGAGGAAGTATTGTGCCTAACACGGACACTCGCTTCACTTCCTCCTCCATCATAATTCCGCTGTAAACAGTTCACCGGACACAACGACAGGACAAAAGTACAAGCAGCAAAATGTCACCGAGGGGAAAACAGGCGCAGCGAGAGGGAAACACATCAACACAGGAAAGAATAACACACTGATTTAGTTTATTATTCTTGGTTTTATTGTAGCTAGACAGTAGTCGCGGTGAGTTTTTCGATTACATACAGTTTACAATTTTAGATACTGGTCACATTTAACACATTCGAACTAATTTTAATTTTATTGTGGTTGCGGCTTCTAAAAAAAACTTGATTCGCGACTAGCACTCTGATGAATGACAGACTCTCGACTGTGAGGTGTACAGGACGCGTGCCCGCAACGTTATGGACAGCGGGAGATCGCATGTGACCAGGCTGGCCAACGAATGGAAGACGACTCCGCGATAATCATCTCGTGCAGCGATGATTCGCATTTTTGGGGTGAGTTTATTGTGCCATGGTAGATATCTTCTCCAATAAGGATATCGTTTTTACCCAACACCAGAGAAACGCAAAGTCTCTCTTGGTGGTATGTGTACGATCGTTCAGATCGATGCTAATCACATGTGCTCGACAGCAGTGGAACAACGAAACAGGCAGGCGGCAAAGACAAAAGGGAGAAATGACCAAATGCACCGTTGGTAATGCGGGTCATTGTTTACGCGATGCCTCGTCGCTATTATCGACGTTGGGAAAAAAAGGGTGCTAAAAGCAAATTGGATGTTTATGGCATCTCTGTTTGCAGTAGAAACCGGGTTCATATTTGCATTAGGAAATGCTGGAGAATTTGGCTTCAACGTCTATTGCACTAATTATATGCAGCTGCTTGGGTTGTTTATTGATAAGACAAACAAAAAAAAGGTTGCCAGGCAATATGTATGAAAAGGTACAGGACGCGGCTGGCAAAATAGACGGCGCAATATTTATGGTCCCCGTCATGGCGGTTACAGTGAATGCAATCCAAATCATTTTGTTTACAGGAATTTGTCTGGTACCGAATTGGTTTAGAATACCAGATAATCAAAGAAAGAAATCTTACGGAAAATTGTATGCGAAGGGATGCATGAAAAGGTAAGTTTTCTTTATAGGGATTTTAAGATTATAGATGGTGATCTATATAATGCGTGAAGCATTTACAGGTACTAATACCGTTGCATTAGCGAACTTAAGGAAGTTGGGTAGTAATTATGGGGTTTTTTTAAGTAAGTGGACCGTAGGGTTTGGCGGAACCGCTACACAGCTAGGCTATTAACAAATTACCGAACGAAATTTTGTCTCGAAGCTATACTGGACCGATTGGATGCAGCATATAGTGACAACAGACCCTCTATGTATTGAAAGAAGATATGTCACGCATTCGGCAAGGAAGAAACACGCTGGCTAAATACTACGATGAAGTCAACAAAGCCTTAAATCTAATCATATCGAAAATTCAGTTCGAAGCACGTCATCAAAAAGGGAAAAGGGCATTATACGAAGAAGCCGAAAAAGAAGCAGCAAGGGTATTCCTAAACGGACTAAATAACATACTGGCAAAACAAACCCTATACGCCCGTAGGTGTGAGTCATTAGCTGAAGCTTACGGTATAGCCCTAGCCGTACAACACGATACGAGACACACGGATATCGCACCAAATTTCCGGATGATTAAAAGAAACCACTCACAATACAGCCCGCCGAGATACTACCAACCGCAAAGAAATCAAACTCCCAGGAACTTCGATCACAGAGAACAGCGAGTACCAAATATAGAAGTGGAACGATCCCAACAGCACTATAGAGGAAGAGATTCACGGCAATATTTCAGACCCGGATGGAGACAGCAACAGCTTTATAACCACAGCAGAAATCAACCGCAACCAGAACCCATGGACGTGGATAAGTCTACCATCAGAACAGAAAGGCAAAACAATCCACTCAGAAGACCCCAGCAATTCCAACAACAGGCTCACCAAACGAAGCTGGAGCAACAGGTGATCAACAATCTAACGCCAGCCTTAGAAGCAGACTCTATAGCAAATAATTTAAGTAAAATGATATCATTCAAGAATCTTTTGTTATATTAAAAAATGGGTTGCCTAGTTTAAGTTTAAAAAACCCTGATACTCAAAAAGAGTATTCAATTTTAATAGTTTCGGGCGCAACTCAAAATTATTGCAAAAATACTATAGATTTAAGCTTTTCAGTTCCAATAAAACAAACATATACAAAAACTCTCCATGGAAGAAGTATTATAGAGGCAAAAAGAAACATTCACAGAATTCATAGAATTTTTTGAGCTCAACGATTTAGAGGAATTTGATTTAGTTATTGGACTAGAGGGATTAAAGAAATTAAAAGCAGAAATTGATTTTTACGCAATGATACTAAAGACCGAATATGACAATAGGAATAACGAAAACCAGAAACTAAACTATACTATTGAGGATCAAGAACACAAAATGGAGATAGATGCATTAATGAACAGAAATAAAAGGGTCGATAAAAGTTTACCTTATACGACAAGCATCATAGCGACAATTAAAACAAAAGACGACGAACCAATCTGGTCTAAGCAATACCCGTATAAGATTGCCGACCAAGACTTCATTAACAAAGAAATCGAAAGTTTACTACACCGTGGAATAATTAGACCTTCGAGAAGCCCGTACTGCTCACCTATTTGGATAGTTCCAAAGAAGCTAAACCCAGACGGCACACAAAAAAAAGAATGGTGAATGACTATAGGAAATTAAATCTTCATACTATAAACGACAGGTACTCAATGCCAAACATTGTGCATACAATCCAAAACTTAGGGGAAGCAAAAGTCTTTCCCACATTGGGCTTAGAGTCGGGATTTCACAAAATACTTATAGCCGAAAAAGACAAAGAGAAAACGGCATTTGCCGAAATGGAGCATTATACGAATCTAATAGGTTTGGATTAAAAAACGCCCCCGCGATATTTCAACGCTGTGTGGACGACATTTTGAGACCCTTTGTAACACAATTCTGTTATGTATATATCGACGACATAATTGTCTTTTCGAAAACTCGGGATGAACATATGAACCATCTCCGACAAATATTCGATGCTCTACATAAAGCTAAATTAACGATTTCAGAAGAGAAATCACATTTCTTTAAAGACTATGTGAATTTTTTAAGCTATATAATAAGCCACAAATCCATTAAAACAGACCCGTAAAAGATTGAGACCATTCGAAAATACCCAGAGCCAACAAACCTAAAGGATCTACGTGCCTTCCTTGGCCTAACTGGATTCTACCGTAAGTTCGTAAAAAACTTCGCCATAATAGCACAGCCCCTAACGAACCTACTCAAAACCGATGAAATGGTCCCACAGATAGAAAGTACAAATTATAAAATAAAATTAAATCAAGAAGAAAGAAAATCATTTGAAGACCTAAAGCACATTTAGAAGAATGCATGGAGCTATCGCAACCAGACTATTCCAAACCGTTCGAACTAACCACTGACGCATCAAACACAGCGATTGGCGCTGTATTATCTCAAGAAAAACGACCGATTACATTCGTCTCTAGAGCATTATCAAAGACAGAACAAAACTATGCAACAAATGAAAAAGAATTGCTAGTCATAATCTTTGCACTAGACAAACTAAGAATATACACCAGTCTCTGACCTATGCAGTGTCCGAAAAGAATACAAATACTAAGATAAAAAGGTGGAAAAATAGGATAGAGGAATATGCAGCAAAAATAGTATACAAGCCTGGCAAAGAAAATATAGTCGCAGACGCTTTAAGTAGACAACAGATAAATAATTCATCAACATCCTCGGTACATTCAGTGGATAGTTCACCAGTCTACAAAATAAAAAGCGTTGCAAAGCCAGTAAATCAATTTTAAAGTCAGATATTCATAGAATTTGCGGAAGAAGACAAAGTGGAACACAAAACAACATTTACGGATTACAAAAGATTCCACTTAAAAATCAGTAATTTATCAGAAATCATTGGGGTGTTGAAAACGGTTATAAACTCGAACCACACCAATGCTATCCATTGCGATGAAGTGACACTTCACGAGATCCGAAACATAGTCGAAGAAAACCTAAACTGCGATAAAATCGTTCACGCACCAAATTCTGTAATAGATGTAATAAATGAGGACGAACAACTTAGAATTGTTCAAGAAACAAATAAAAGAGCTCATCGAAACTATCGAAACAACATTTTAGAAATATTTGGAAAATACTTCTGGCCCACATTCAAACAAATGTGCAAGCCGGAACAAAAATCTGCGAAGTTTGTTCAACCTGTAAATATGAAAGATACCCAATTAAACAAGTAATAAAACCCACACCTATCCCCAACAAAAGTAGGAAAAAGCTTACAGATGGATACATTCTATTTAGAGAAGAAAATATATATAACAACAATAGACACATACAGCAAATATCTGTATATCCGTAATATACCAAACGAAATTGGAACAACAGTAGTCATCGACGAGATAATATCTCAAATATTTCCCTTCGCCGAATCAATCATGACTGATAACGCACCAATCCTCAAAGGAATAAAAACCGAATTTTTACTCAAACAAAGAGGAATAGCACATATACTGGCCCCAGTAGCCCATTCAACATCCAATTCAAATATCGAGAGAGTTCACTCAACGTTATTAGAAATCAGTAGAAGTCTGGCAGTTGACAAATCCACCTCAGCGTCAGAAGAAATATTCAACGCGGTTAAGCAATACAACTTAACAATTCATTCGACTACGGGAGTCAAACCAAGCGAATTATTTTTCGGTGTAGTAACAGTAGACATACAAGATAAACTAAAGAACGCACAAGAGAAACAAAATCGATTCCAAAATAAAAAGAGAAAAGATAAAATATATTCACCCGGAGATATTATTTTTGTAAAAAAGAACAGACGAGGGAAAAACGAAACTCGTTACACAAAACACATTGTAGTGGAAGATCAAGGAACCACAATAATTGGAAATGGAGGTAAAAGGATTCACAAGGATCTTATTCGTGCTGGGAATAATTGAAACAATCACCGGAAATATGGAAATTATACCTTTAAAGGACAACAAATTTACCTCAACAAAAATCCCAGACGTATGTGTATATGAAAACTCAGGTATATTAATTCACCCATTTATTCTAACATAAATTATGAGCCCTTACAGAGAAATCACATCCCAGAACTTAAAGAAATAATAAAAGATGAAGCTTAAAATATTCCATTAATAAAATATACTAGCCTACGCAGACATATTTGCTTATAGGAAGAAAGACACAATCTTCGTCAAATACCCAATGATAATCTAGCCCTAGATACATTCCATAGATTAGTTCAAATCATGCCAGAAACCGTAGTATGTAATAAGACAATTTTTGGAACTAATGAATGTACAATAAAAAAAAAAAATGTATAAATGAAATTATAAGACTGGCAGACGATACAATAGAAAGAATTAATGAAATTGTAATCCATAGCAATAAGATAGAAATAGAAATTAATAATATACTGTAGCAAGCCTAGGGTTCGCTGGATTAATTATTTTGAATAAATAAGAGCCGTTAAATTGATTTTGAATTAATGTGACACTTTATTAGTCCGTTAATCACAACTCTTACTTTTACCGTACACAACGATTACTTGACTTATCGCTTCCGTACTTATCGCGTATTTTACTGCTTAATTATTACTACCCCACTTATCGCTTGCTTTACGTTCTACTTCTTACTCCTTAGCAATCGCTTGTTTCACTTCCTACTTCATACTCCTTAGCAATCGCTTGTTTCACTTCCTACTTCATACTCATATCCATGCTCTGTGTGCGACGTATTTATAGCCGTTCCCTCATTCTGATTCGGCGTCTCGTTTCCGTCCGTTCCATAATCTCGACTTTTCTATTCCAGCTTTACAGTACTTCCTAAAATAAACTAGTACTTTGTTTTAGACTTTCTCGAAGATTTCAGTACTGATTGTCATATGCGTCACAATACTATACTCAAACTCAAGACTAAATGAGAAAATTTATAATATCGCTAGATGATAATCCGGTATTAAGCATTATAATTTGTATACTCCTTTTTATAACTATAATATTTCTTCGTATATTTTCTAACATACTATGTAAGAGGTACAATGAATACAAACTAAATAAGATAAATTAAAATCAAAAAAATCTTTAATAACAGATTACTAGAGTTACAATACATAAGCAATGGGGACATTGTACTTTAACGGAGGGGAGAGTTAACGTATGAATCACCCAACCAATATGCATCCTTATGTTCACCTTAAAATAAGAAATTCATCCAACAACAACTAGCGTCTTCATTTTTACGATCTTCTAGGAATGTGTTTCCTATTCATTCCTTAAAATATTTAACACTAAAATTGTGTCTAGACACCATTTACCTGAATCCAAAAAAACCCGAAAATAAAATGCTAAGAAGCAAAACACATGTATCTATACGATGGGTCATTAAAAACACATTAGGAGATTCTTAGGTTAAGATAGAATTTAAGTATAAATAGCATAGAAAAACTGTAAAGAGTGTTCATAGTGACTTGTAAATTGACAAATAAAATAAAGAGGCATAGCTTCCAAAAAATTATATTTTTTTCTTACAAAATATAACTAACGATAACTCACGCGATTTATTTTCGTATATCCACTGTGTTTTATTTTGTATTTACTGTATTGTATTCGGAACATATGTTCCTTCCCCTTTTTATATTTTTATTTTTTCTCTATTATAGTTTTTAACTATTGTTTGAGATTTGATTCTGTCGTCTATATTTGGTCATATGGTATATTTATTCATATATTTATGTGATAAACGATTATTTTATTTATTTATTTTTGTTCAAATGCGATACCACCTGGAGATAGCAAATGTTTAAGATTGATAGAATGACAAAGATGGTTGAAACTATGGGGGGGATCAAAATTAACTTACCTTGGAATATGGTTTGAATTTATTGTTATCAACACTTATTGGCTTTTGACCAACTTTGGTGGTCGTGTTGCCTGGTCCAGTTACTGCTGTAACGAGAAAGGGGGCCTTCCAAATAGGTGTTTATTTACCCTTGCAGTTTTTATACGTCATTAACACCACGTTTCCCACATGAAACGTTTGTGTCTGCGTTTCATTTCCGGAGCAGGTAGTTGCCTTTAACGAACGCCGTTCCTCACACTGCTTTTTACACTTCCTAATGGCACAGAGGATGGATTGTCGTATTTCATTGTACGATTTGGTGATGCTTTGATGTCCACCGGAAGGGGAATTGTGATAAACCCTGAGTATAGTTGCGATCTCATTGTGGTTCGTAATTTTTTCGGGGGTTGTGGGGTTTTGCAATAATAATTTTTTGTTTTAAAAGGAGCTAGGGCACGAGTTTAATGAATTTGCTGAAGATGTGTCAGTTCTTTGACTAACACATTGGCCACTTAACTTTGGGTTCCTCTTTGTATGGTTAACATTTAACGTAAAAGTGTTGCCCTTATCTTGGGGTCGCTTTTGTTTCCCTTTGTTGTATTTATTTTTAGGTCCCTTATTCTCAATGTATGGGAAATTGGTTGGCACCCTAAATATCTTTGGGTTCATTTCTGTGCGAGGAAATGTGACGTGCTATTTGGGGCCCTCCACACTGCAATTTTTTGACAGGAACTCGTGTCCAAATAGACCGCTTTTTGATAGACCGGGCATACTGCTCACTACTTGGAATTTGCATGGGAGTTTAGGCCTACCTTTCAGTTGGAACTTTCCAAGGTCCTGGTACTTCCAAACGGCGTTTGTAGTGTAGTGATCCTAAATCACTACCCTTTTCCAATTACCCATAATCCTAATCCAATTCCCATAGTGAATCATGTGAGTGACAAGTTAACCCAAAAGTTGATTTGTGGTACATTGATTCAATTTCCAAGTACCCCACATCCCAATCCAATTGAATCATATTATTCTATTCTATTTTTTATTTATTTTATTGTGCACCCATCACTGAACTGTTTCAAATATTGATCACTAATCACTGAAATTGCTGAAATAATAACCAAAGATACTAATCACTGATATTGTGAAAGTGTTGATTGCTCCCTCCCGGTGTGACACAGTAGTCGTAACAAATTCACATTTTCCCATTAAATTAGTTTTCTTAATTACTCATACAACAAATAATGCAGGAAATTGAAAATGTTACGGTCGTAAGAATGTTAATACTTCATATTGCTTAAAATAACGAATTTAATTTAGAATGATTTGATTGCTTTTTCCTGTGTTGTGTTTTCTACTTCAGGCTTTTCAACACACTTTCTGTTTCTGGATACATACATTTTTTGCCGGAACGACACAAACAGGAGAACTGTAGAGAGACTTAGGACCTCTGATAATTCCATTGTGAAGCAGTTTCTGGATCTGATTCACGACTCTTTTTAGAAACGGCAATGGTTTCTTAACTGTAGAATTGTAGGTTAATTTTGTTTCAGGTTCCGAAAATAATTTGGGATATTTTATTACTCCGTACATAAGTTTTTCTCCATGTTCGGCGGTAAGTTGTGAGATATCATCCTAATGCAATATCAGCCTGTCCGGTGATATTATTACCTATGACGTTAAAATTACTGGCCGTAGATAGAGAGGATCCTATCGATACTCTTTTCCATTAGCTGAACTCGCCTGTATTTCCTGGAAATTCATGAAGATATTTAACGGCGCCAGGAATGTGATCCATGTCAGATATAGATCTGTCATCGACGTTAATGGGTTGGTCATCTTCGATGTAGGCATCAGCACCAGAATGCACCATTTATTTCGAATACACTACTTGGGTGTACTCACACCCTGCAACCCAAGAGAAAACATCATTTGATATTCTACTACCACTCATTCTTAACAAAATACATAAAATACTGTATTTATAGCTATCAACAGAGTTTGGCACCCATCCCTTTTTTCAAAATTACATTCCTTTTTTGTTGTTTTATATCCACATTTATTTAACAATTCAATTACATATTTAAATTAAGACTAAATGTTAATTTCTATTTTACAAATATCATTCCGCATTTACTTACTGGCTCTTCGCAAGCATTATGATTTTTCTTATTCTTTTCGGCGTACAATAACTAATGTTTTTATAACATGTCACAATAATTGATGTTTTCTTTTTAAAATGAATTCTATTCTTTCTATATCATTATTTGTTTTTAATTACATATATAGGGGGTTGACAAGCAAAATAAAAAAAAATAAAAACAAAACCAAACAAAACGGACAAACATAAACAAGGAGTACAAATAAAAATAAAAAAAAATAAAAAATTAAAATTAAATTAAAAACAAAAATAAAAAAAATTATTGGGGATTGGGGATAGGGGGAAGGAAAGCGGTGCGCCTGAGAGGCATACTATGTTTGGGCACGTATAGTCTCTCGTCATCACTGTTCCACCACCAGTTGGGATGGGATCGACCTTTTATTGCCTTATCTCTTTCACCGATCACCATACTAAAACGCAGCCGATTTGGAATATTAGAGATATCGTTATCGTGGAGAATTCGTTTATCCCTGGCACCACGGAAAGCGGGGTAAATAATAGGGGCTCCATGTTTGTCTTGGATAAAACCTTTTTTATCCAAGAAAGGGAATGCTTCTGGGGGAATGAACCCATTCTGGAAAGAACTTTCGATATACGTATTATTGAGATAGAATGCTCCCGATATGAGATCATTTTCGCTGCATATTGCCCTAGTTATGTGACCACGGATAATCTTTATGATGAAGTTATCTCTTCTGTTTAATCCTGATTTGTCGTACAGGACTTTATTGGGATAGTATTTGTTGTATTGCAACTCTAGCGTTCTTTACATTCCGAGGCAGGAACGCAAACACTGCCTCTCGAGCACCCGAAACTTCTCCATGTAAAATGGGGATATGTTATACCACACCGGGCAGCCATACACGGTCGGATGAATGCCGAGTATGAAATTATTTTCATCCTTGGGGCCCAGAAGACTACTACGGAAGAGAGCTGTGTGCTCATCAAAGTAAAGATACTGATCAAGCCAGATACCAAGATATCTGACTACAGTTTTTACTTGTAGAGGAAGATTATTACTTCCTGCTTGGAAAAGGTTGTCCAACTCCGTTTTGTATCCCTTGATGCACTGGACAGGGGCGTTCTGAAAACGATAGCCACTGTTTTTTGGAAATTTATTTTTGATTTGCGATCGGAAACCAAATTGGTTGTTCGGAATTATACAATTTTCCTCACACCAGTTAGTCAATGCTTTATTTATAATTTTCTCGAATACCTTGCTGATGTTCGGAAGCAAACTATTCGAGCGAAGATTGCCTGGATTGCTCCTGTGCTTGCCCTTTTTGGAGATGGGATTTCTAATGGATTGGATAATATGCATTATTTAGAACGTTATTGAACAAAATAGTGTAAACCTTCACTACTTCAAGAGGTAAATGCTTTAGAACAATGTTTGGAATACTATGTATTCCAGAAGATTGTTTGTTCTTAATATATCTAAGAATGTCCGTCAGTTCATCCTTCTGTAGAAATATGCTAGTGTTTAGAATTAACCCTGCACACACTGTTCTTAGATACATCCCCTCATTTCTTTTCAGATATCTTGAGACCAAGCCCAACATTCTCACTGATGTGGGTGATTCTGGTTATCGCAAGATGACCAGAAACCAGAGATACGATGAAGAACACACTTGCCCTTGTCTCATTTAAATCGGTCTGTGGGGGTTCTTTAAGGCATTCCCAAAGAGCCACCCACTCCCTTTTAATTAACCGTCTCCCACTTACCAGGCAAGTCATTATACTCACCTGCAAATGAGCAGCGTAAGCTACCCTGCACCACCTTCCACCAGAAAACATAAGCCCATGGCGAGATTACCATCTTGCTGTGGCATCAAACTTTCACCCCGGGGCATGCTTGTATGCAACGCATAAAGTTCCTGAAATCTAATTCGGTTACCTCATCATGTAACCGACATTAATCCCGAACACGTCAATGCGCATTGCTGAGAAACAGTTTCTCATACACGTGCACGACATGTTCACCCTTGCCTTATCTGCTGAACCATCGGTCGATCGTTCAAACAACAACCCTTTGGTCCAAGAAGACACGCCGACCAGCGTACTTGTTGACACAGCTGCAGCCGATAGTTTCCCTACCATTTGATAATTAAATATTGCCCCCATATCCGTAGGTTCGCAAACATTGTAACCAATTCCCTTTTATCAGGCAGCAACCAATTATGGGATTTGGGCATGAACATGATTTTTACTTAAACAATCATACCCATGATTATGCCTTATGAGGCTCCTGTCTGTAAACTAAAACAAACACACAGTAGCCCCACTGCGTTTATTCTACTTACCAACCACTGGTCCATGGCCACCCTAGGTGAGACGTATGCTTGCACATCTGCAAGTCAAATTCCTCACCATCGTACCCATGTACCAGCACATTTATGCAAACAAATCTCAAATCTTCGGTTGACCTATCGTCATCGAAGAATGTATCACCCACAACGGCATGATCGTGAACGCCTAAGTAAACACGATAATGTTTCTATGTAACATCGGCTAAACCACGAACGTTGTGCATCTCATCGCATGACGTTTGAAATAGCCTTTCTGTTTACTTAGGACTCTAAGAGTTATTTCGTTCTCAGGCGTTCATCATAATGAATTATGGCAACAATGCCTGCAGCCCCTTATGGTCGTTCCTTTGTTTGAACAGGTGCAGGGCCGTTCGTTGTCTGTATTGCAGGCGAAGGGGCATCGTACTTGTCCTATACGAGCATATGGGAAATCCGCCAATTTAACTCCACTTCGATCGCCCATTGGCTATCACCATGGAGAAGGTCGGATTGGCTACCCTTAGATCGAAGAATCCATCTTTGTGGCGGATGGTGGAAGTTGAACGACGCTCACCAGCAGAGTCAGATTTCTATCACCAAAGGCGTTGCCTTTTTACCAGCCGCGTTACAAAGTAGTCAGTTTTGTTTTAACACGATCAAAGTATGCGAGTTGGAGTGCAGTGTTTCCTTTTAGTCACTTAGCCGAGAAATTCGTTTTGTTCGTTAAAGCGAACTTCGTTTGACGTTTTCAACGATCCTGAAGGAGTATAGGCGCCCACCAGTTAAAGGATTAAGTGAATTATATTGTTAACTCCCAGTCAAAGTATTAAGTGAATTATATTGTTAACTCCCAGTCAAAGGATTAAGTGAATTATATTGTTAACTCCCAGTCGAAGAATTAAGTGAATTATATTGTGAACTCCCGTGTTATGCGCATGTGGCGATGCCATAACGTAGATTAAATAAAGAACACTTAATAACGAAATACTTGTGTACCTATTTATTTCTTTCACTTGCTTGAAGTTGTTTTGTTTCGTCGACAATTTTCAGAGAAACCAATGGTAAGTGTTGGGGTGTTGAGTGGAACTAGTGCCCATGTCTGGTACATATAACCAACACCACAGGTCTCTCGCCACTCTTTTTTATTTTATTTTTTATTTTGATTGGCGCCCGACGTGCCAGGACGCAAATAAATCCATTAGTTTTAAGTCAATAAATGTAACAGTACAGATCTCAATACAGTCTTTCAATCAACCATCTACCCGGCACGACTTGCCAGGACTCCAATGAACAATCGGTTGTCACTCTTCCCTCGAATGAAGAAGCACGGTGGCGATCGTACCAACCAACTAGGAAGGGGTGTGATCAAAGAGAACCTCGCCCTTTTCATGACAAGAAGATGCGCTCCCTAAGATAGCTACAACAAAACTGGTGGTAGCGAATGGGATTCCCACAATTCCTACAGAAAGGAATATAGTAGTATCCGCTTTGCAATTTACACCAGCTGGGGCGACATAATTGCGAACTCTGGCTACTGTACATAATCCAACATCGTCATCTTTGTGGCTGACGCAAGTAGCAATCAATGTACACAGCGTATTTATCAGCACTACCAATGATCGCCTTATGCTTGTATTCTAGAACATCTACCAAGTGGAAAATCGTTGTGTTATACGAGGGTGAACTGAAAAGTTTCCGACCTCAACGTGAAGATAGCAGCACTCATCAATAGAATCTAGTGAATGTAGTTGTGCATCTTTTCACAGTTACTCACCAAAATGTCAGCCCTTTTGGATGCGTAGTTTTTATTTGACAGTCGTTTGAGTTAGTTGATGTGTGTTTTTGTGAAAATGGACAAAATTGAGTATCGAGCTGTCAGTAAATCTTTGTTTTTGAAAGGCAATACGCCTTCATACGCAAATCAACGATAAGTTGGACTCTGTGTATGGGGACTCTCTACCATTATTTACCACAGTGTCATTTTGAGCAGTTGAATGTAAACGTGGCGTGGTGAGAGCTTGGGACACGATGAAAATTCGGGACGTCCAAAAACTGCAAGAACTGACGATAACATCGCTAAAGTTCACCTAATTATGCTAGACGACGGTCGAATTAAAGTGAGAGAGATAGTAGAGGCTATGAAAATGTCCAAAGAACGTCTTTGTCACATATTAAATCAAGATTTAGGCATGAGAAAGCGCGTCCGCGCGTTGGGTGCCGCGTTTGCTCACGTTAGACCAAAAACGTGTTCGAATGAACATTTCCAACGCTCTGTTGGCGCAGTTGAGGCAAAACAGTGGACTGAAAGCGGGAATCGGCTCAAAAAAGTGAAAGGCTGGGAAAATGATGGCGACTGTTTTTTGGGATAGCCATGGAGTTATCTTGGCTCCTCGATAGTATAGTGGTTATTATACCCGCTTGTCACGGAGGAGACCGGGGTTCGATTCCCCGCCGGGGAGCCGCTGGCGCAAGACAAATGACCTTGCCCGGAAAAAACAAAAAAATTAACAAGCTTCAGGACTTGCTAAATAAGGCCAAGACCGGTCCCCGGTTGTAGTGCCGATGATGATGATGATATAAGATTAGATTAAGTTATGTTAAATAATTTTAAGTAGGTTAAGTTAAAATAAACAGAGTTCCTGGTTTTCCTTCTGACCTTTTCCAGGAAAAACTAATTTACCGATGTGTCTAAATCCCATTAAATCCTAAACACATGTAAAAAAGAACTGTTTGAAAAATGTTAACAAATAACATAAATGTAAACACTTATTAAAATCTATTATAAATTAACTATATTACTTTTTGCAACTCTTAATTTTTGGTCAAATAAATGCAGTAAATAAAAAAAAATAAGAAAAAAGAAGACCGAATGAATGCAGTGCAGTACACTGGAAGTCACATATAGTGTAACTTCAATAAACAGAAAGAAAATTAAAAAGTCGACTATAAGTAGGAAGAAAGAAAGAAGTCTTTTCTTTATATTTTCCACGGGACGAACAACATAACTCGCGCGTTAGTGTAAAAAAAGGGACACAACCCACAGGCAGGACGATATAATCTGTTTGTACACCGGGTGGATCTGTTAATTTGATGAAGATCTCTGAACCAGCTACCCTAACACCGCCCTCTCGTTCTTTATCTTTGAATTGGACTTCTAACAACAAAATGTTTGATCTCACAGTAATCCCAAGAGAATGTAAGTCTGCGGGACAAAAAGTTTTAGCAAATAACGAGCTCATGTTGTACTAATAGTCTTGCTCTCTTTGTCTCTAAAAGGACGAGGGATCTCTTAAGACCACTCCCGAGAAGGCTCGTTACGGTCGCCGGCGTGCTTCCTGAAACCTGAGGGAGGAGTGGCAAGCGATCGTTGTGGAACTACCGCCGAAGATTTCAAGAACAACAGCCAGCGGCCATCGCTGGCTTCCGCGGGGGGAAGTGATGCTCAGCAACGGGAAAACTGGAAAGGATGTTTTTTTTCACGACTCTTGTCTCACCTGTTTCCGCCTCTTCTCATCAGTGTTGATGCAGCTAAAACTCTACAGAACACACTTTTTAAAAAAGGAACTTTACTTTTATTTTTAGGTTAAACCACTTTTATTAACACACTGGCTTAATTTCAATACACAAAATTGAATAGCTCTCCTGGGGCACAACCTCCAGGGATGTTCTCTCTTCAGATAGTCCCCCCGAGATCTTTTTTTTTTTTTTAATTATAGGCCGCGACGCTACATAGTGTTAAGGTGGATTGGCCTGCCCCCCGAGATCACGATACATCTTCTTATATATGAAATCAAATCGAGATTCTTGTATCTCGAAGAGATCGAAAAAAAGCAAAACTTCGAAAATATACTGTGACGTATTTTGCCACATAAAATTTAGTGTATTTAAAATTGGTTACCTGGTTAGTCCAGCGTGGAGAGCCTATTGTCTCGTTCTCCAGGAATGGGGAAATCTCTTCCTCTTCAGCGACAGCTCCACCACCTGTGGTTCTTCTCCAGTTTCCTCCTCTGAAACTTCCTCTGAAACTGGTTCTTCCTCTTTACTCTGCCAGGGCGGCCACCGCCAAATGGTGATTTTGTGGCGAAGTTAATGAGTTTCTGCGAATTCAGTCGCACCACAAATGATGGGATGTTCCCCTCCTGCTTCCGTCTTCGACGGATTAAAACATCTACTTTTAGCTTTTCGTTTAATTCCAACAAATTTATTTTTCCTTTGGCTCTTACTTTACTTTAAAATTTAAACTTTACTTTTAATTTTTAAAAACAAGGAACGGGCTTTTTCCTTCGTTTTTCCTTTACACTTCAGAATCAACTCCTCAAAAGTCAATCAAACGGAACTCAAACAAAAACAGTATTCAACTGCTTGAAAAATCAACTAACTGGAATTCAAAACCGTATTCAACATCAATCGCTTGTTTTCGAATCAACCGTATCGAGAAACAAAAACAAAACAAACGGAATCAAAACAAACTTGTTCCTTTCTCTCCCTCTCCCTCTTCATCAACATCCACTCCGAAAACAGAAATCGAACTTTCACACGATCCACACTCGAACAGGAGTATGTTCGCACACTCAACATGTGGATCGTGCGCTTTTCCCACCACCTAACCATCAAATTATATTAAAAATCAAATTATATTAAAAGCAATTAAATGATTGGGGGTGGCGGAAGCCGCACGTAACAATACTTGGACTGGAGCTAAGTGCTTGCATTATGAGATAAGAATTCGTTTAGGCGAATTCTCAGAACTGCGGTGGACATGATGGAACTTCTGGTTCGATTTGTCATGCGTTTGCTTTGTTTGGATAATTATGGAGAATTGCGTGTAAGGATGATAAACGAAAATTTGATTCGTTTATCAGGAATTTTGTTTTATCGGGAGTTTTTATGATGGATCTGAGTTTAGGGTTATGGGGAGTTGGGTGTAAGGGCGATAATTGATTTATAATATGTTTCGTTTATCGCGATTTAATTGAAATTAAAATAATTTAACATAATTCGTTTATCGCGAATTTAGAATTGAGATTGATTGCCCGGGCTTAAGGATTTGGAGATACGTGTGGGGGAAGGAAATGGTAGGGCTTTTCAGAGCACTACACTCACAGTTCGCTCTATAATGAAACCCAAATAAAAACCAACAATCAAAATCTCACTTACAAATCAAGTAAAAGCTGACTTCTCTAAATTAATTTCGAATCTTTCCATCCGTAAAATGTTCCCTCTCGACTGCTTCATTGACCGAATTATGAAAAAATTTACACAGCCCACCCTAAAGAAAGTACTCTTCCCCGAGTCCCGGAAGCACGGTAGTGCCCGCAACACGAGATCACGAAAATCTCTAAAGAGAATTGCTGTTTTAAGAACAAGGGGAATTTTGGATCTCCATAACATGCCTCATCATTTTTAATACAATCTTACTACTATTTTTTGGTTAGAAACGAGATCGGTTGGACAAAGTATTCAATGTACTCCGCGTACTCAGAGTACTGACGGTAACCGCTTATGAGTACTTTATATATTTCATTGAGAATGAGTGCAACACTTAGATGGTAGTCGAATATCAAGTAATGCTTTCATTTTGGTTTGCAGGCTGTGAGTACACTCAAATAGTGTTCGAAATAAATTGAATGTCTCGGAACTGGTTTCAAATCATTCTGGTGCTGATTTCGATATCGAAGACGACCAACCTTCGACCATTGCCGACGTCGTTAAATATTTTCACGAATTTCCAGGAAACACAGAAGAGTTCAGCTCCTGGAAAAAGAGTATCGACAGGATCCTATTTATCTATTACTATTACTACTACTACTATTTATTGGCCTGTAGAAACCCGGAAGTTCATGACCTCGCCGTCTCGATTCAGTTTTCGTCCCCTGTCCTGTGTGGTCTTCTTCCGCGCTTGCCCATCCAATCCGATCTCTTCAAGGTCAAACCTAACATTGTCCTCCCATCTCCGTCGCGGCCGTTCTATCGGTCTCTTTCCCGTTGGTCTACCGTCACAAATAGTACGCCTGGTCCTATCGTTGCCCATACCCGCCACATGTCCGGCCCATCTTAATCTTCGCGACCCGATTACTCTCACTATTGTAGGTATGCGGTGTAGCTCTTCCAATTCGTCCCCCATTGTCTTGCCTCCTCGTCATATTTACCGTAAAAGATACTCCTTAAAACTTGATTCTCGAATACGCGGAATTTGTTTTCTTCACGTTTTGTGAGAGCGTTTCGCATCCGTATAGAACAATCGCCATGATTATAGTTCTATAAGCACGGAGCTTTATATTACGTGATAGCAGATTGGATTTACTGACTGCGTGCCAACTAGCGTTACCGGAGTGTAGTCTTTTGTTAATTTCCTTCGACATTTCGTTGCTGGCCGTCAGTATTGTTCCGAGATATTTAAATTCTTTGACATTTTCAAATATCTTGCCTCTGATGCTTACGTGTGTTCTCTGAGGTCCACCTGCTCTCGCCGTAATCATGTATCTTGTTTTGTCTTCATTTATTTGTAGGCCCACTTCTTCTGCCGCTTCCATGATGATTTCACTGTTTCTACTTACAGCTTCTAGACTATCGCCCAAAACGACGATGTCATCCGCATATGCGAGGACTTGTGTGACCTCGTTCAGGGATGATCCGGCGATGTTGTCATCTTGTACCTTTCTGATGATATACCCGAGCACAAGGGTAAAAAGACATGGTGGGAGGCCATGGCCCTGTTTTAGTCCGTCCCGGATTTAAAATGGTAATGGTTCTGAGAGGTGGTTTTCTATCCTAACTCGACCTTTGTTTTCGTTAATGCAAATTTGAATGAGGGCGGCATATTTTTTCGGGATTCCCAGGTCAATTACAATATGGTAGAGTATTTGCGTTGGGATTGAGTCGTAAGCTTTTTGAAGTCAACGAACAGTTGGTGAACCGTCTCTCCGTATTCCCATTTCTTTTCCAGTAGTTGCTTTATTGTGAACATTTGGTCGCTTGTTGACCGGTTCCTACGGAATCGGCATTGGTAGTCTCCCAATATTTCTTCTGCGTATGGTGTGATTCTCGCCAGTATGACATTTGTTAATATTTTGTATGTGGTTGGGAGCGATGATATTTCTCTGTTATTTACTTAGTCAGATCTGTCGCATTTTTTGAAAATGGGGATGACTATTGGGGTTTTCCATTCTTCCGGAATGACTTCCTTATCCCATATTGTTTAAATCAGTTGGTGGATCATTCGAGCGGTTGCCTCCCCACCATGCTTCACAACCTCTGCCGGTATGCAGTCGATTGCGGGGGCCTTGTTGTTTTTCAATCGATATATAGCGTCTACAACATCGTCGAAAGAGGGCTTTGGGGTCTGAAGCTCGGCTGTATGTACGTCTGGTGCGTTTATTAATGGTTGATAGGTGCCCACATTGAGCAGGTTTTCAAAGTACTGCTTACATCTCTGTGACCAGACAGCCGTTTGCTTCTCGAATTATTTTGGCTCTCCTTCGGTAGCCATTTCTAATTGAATTTATGCCGACATACATACCTCTGATATTCTTTGCTCTGGAATTTTTATTAAAAGAAAAAATTAAAATCCTCGTGTCTGTGTACACAGTAACGTCGGGTAATTTTGTCGAAAAATATTTCTTTCCATCTAGTAAGATTATCCCCCGCTTGGTAGCAACCTTGACGAGGGCCGGGAACTTATATTACAATGAATCACTCAGTTTATGCTGACGGAAATACATGCTTCCAGTAGTGTCATCCATGTCCGACAGGCTAGCGAGGAATAACACACAAAGATCCACCAGCCCTAATCCAGGGTGTTACACGTCACTCATTTGATGGTTTGCAGCCAGGGGTGTACCGGCTGTTTTGGCCCAAGGCTAAAAACCTTGCCCGGAAAAACAAATTATTATGGGAAATGTAACAAGTCTCAGCCTTCTTAAATAAGGCCAAGACCGGATCCGGTTCGTAGTGCCGATGATGTACCGGCTGTATTATAATGGCACCTCTCTGACACCGGGTCGAATCAGAGCAGTAAGTAAACTTTATCATATCAGAACGGCGCTCTGATATGGTGGACTTCATCATAAACAAGATGATTACGCCCCATGAAGAATATGTGAGATTTATTAATGACCGAATGTCGGTGCTAAAAATACAGGGCCCATGGTACAATTATGTACTTATAAATATACATACGCCAACAGAATCTACCGACGAAGAAAAGGCAGACACGTTCTATGAAACCCTAGAGGAAGATTTGATGGGGTCTCATCATTCGATGTTAAAATCCTCCTCGGCGACCACAACGCAAAAATCTTCCAACTAACTACAGGGAAAGAAAGCCTACACGACGTTTCAAATGATAATGGAATTCGAATTATAACGTTCGCAGCGTCAAAAGATCTGGCAGTGAAAAGTATGATGTTCAAACACAAGCAAATTCATAAAGTCACATGGATTTCACCCGACGGCGTAACGCGGAACCAGACAGATCAGTTTCTTAGAGACAAAAGACACCACTCGAACATACTTGACGTAAGATCATATAGAGGAGCAGATAGCGACTTCGATCATCTTCTAGTGATGGGCAAAATTAGAAGTCGGCTCGCAGCAAATCCACAAGGGCAGTCACTGGAGACAAGCAGAAAGTTCGACACTGATAAACGAAAAGATATCGTAATAGTAAATTTACCTGCAACACAGGATACTGAAAAAAACTGAGCCGGCGGACTGAAACTGGTTAAAAATTCGCTAGGAATTTCAACACGGGTGACGCACTGGGAATAACGATGTATAAAAGTAGTAAAAAATATTGGATTAAGAGATACGTTGTAAAAGTTTTAAGGCGTTAACACATATTCACAAACACATATTCGTCCTGAAAATAGTAATGTCACCTCGAAGCGGCATATAGATCAATTATGGGTAATTATTGGTGGTGATCTAAACTGTTGTGGAATTGGCTTAGGGCAAATTGCTGGGGTAACATTTTACTAGATGTTACTGAATCCATCCCAAGTTTTTCCATACTTTATCCACTTTTCCCCACCTATATCCCATCAAGTGCTAACCCCTCAACTCTCGATCTATATATCACTAATATTCCAAATTATTGCTCAGTACCATTAACTCTAAATGCGTTAAGTTCAGTCCACCTTCCGATCAGCCTCACAGTGAACCATACAGTAAATCGTGCCAGTTTATACCACAACTATTCCGCCGCCAACTGGAATTGTTATAAATCATATATAAACACGAAATTGGTTCTAGGCGATACCAGCCTAAATTCTATAACCTGCAGCGAGCACATTGATATCGTATGTAACAATTTTGTTTCTGTTATCAATAGAGCGGCCGATCTTGCGATACCTAAATGTTCCAGAGCTCCAGTTGATAAGGCACCGCTTCCTGAAAATATTTTACATCTGATTAGGCTACGAAACTCTGAAAGAAGAAAATGGCTTCGTTATAGAATCTATTGCTTTCTAGTTAATGTTAAAGTCTTAAATAATATCATTAAAAACGATATCTCAGCATATAGGAACAAGTGTTGGAATAAACACCTCTCTTCTCTTAACAAAGCAAGCAAACCGTTCTGGAAAATATCAAAAATTATGAAAAAGAGAGGGTCAAGTATTCCTCCGTTGAAAGATCACGACAAGTTTGTTTCGCCAGCTGGGAACCGCAACTCCGTTGTAGCCGATGGTTCGCCAACTGGGAAACAGCAAAGGGTGTTTTCTGCGTCGAACTCCTCCTCGACGAGAACAGCAAAATGAAAATCATGGCGTTGACTCAGGAAATGACTGCCGCATTGGGCAGTGATTAAACACATTTTTTAACACTAATTTAACTTTATTTTACGATTTAATTTAAAGTTTAAAGTCAAAAAAACTATACACAAAATAAAATTCCGAACATTCCTCCGCACCGTAACATCAACTACAACTCTCCAACAACGTCCAACACATTCATACGATACTTATGGATCGTCGCTGGCCCGGGAAGATCTTGCAGATGCAACAGCTTATCAAACAATTCAAAACGACTCGCCGAAGTACCAACTTATAGCGCCTCAGATTATGCAACGGTTTGCATCACATATTCTAGTGGCACTGAATGCTGCTCGTTGCTGAATAGACGAGAAAGAAAATTGTCTATTCATTAACCGTTTTGAATTGTTACTGTTTTGACACAGTTTTTATTTTTGTTGTACTGTTTTTCTGACAATATATTTTAACGTTGTTTGAATTGAAAGTGTTCAGCACCTGTTTTTATGTCTGAACCCTTTTATGTGGAATAAAAGTTAAATTAGTGTGTTTTAAAATGTTAATTGTTTTAAGTTTTTGTTATTGCTGGGCTATAACACCAAAACTATTTGCTGTGTCTATGGTGGCACAATATCAATTATTTGCTGCGCTACTTCACCAGACATACTTTGCTGTTCTCATCGAGGATGAATCGATGCAGAACAAACATAGTCTTTTGAGCCGGATATCCAACATCCGTGCAAGAAGTCGGCGCCACAACCAAGAGATTTTGCATCCGTATCAGGAACAAGTCAAGGCGCCACACAATTGGATTACGTCCATTGGATCACGTCCGACACATATCAACCCTCAACGAGGGATCGTTCAAAACACGAAAGGATTACGTCCAACGAACAACGGGTTAGAAGACTGTCAAGGAAGACATCATCATCATATATAACATCCTCCACGAGGAACAATTGGATTACGTCCAGTTGAATTGAAATTCAACGAAATAAGGTAGGTGGCAAATAATATAATTTTACTATTACTTAAATAAAGATCAAAGTGATATAATAAAAAGTGTTGTGTGGTGTGTCCATCGATTTGTAACTAATTTTCGTCGACATTCTACCGCCGGGTAGCGAATGTCGTTCTTTTGTAATTAATATTAACAATATTGGAGTGATAAAATGGAGAAAACATATTTGTTCGGGACTGTTCTAGTTTCTAATTGAACTGAATGAAGACATTGATTTGGGATCAATAACGGCAATTACAAACAAGGCCACAAAGTTAGATCTATTCGAAGTGTTCCAATCAATGTTTATCGAACACAATCCGCAATCCCTTGAAACAGCCGAACAAATTAAGAATGAAGGCAACCGCCTGATGAAGGAACGCAAGTATCACGAAGCGGTAGTCCAAGACACCCGGGTCATCAGTTTCGATCCGAAAAACCCAATATTCTACTGTAATTGAGCTGCAGCATATATCCATGTAACAGAAAATGATCGTGCGATTAAAGACTGCAACTCTGCGTTGTTCTACAATCCAAATTACAGCAAAGCATATGGCCGAATGGGAGATGCATATCTACAGGAACGTACGATGGTATACCTAAAATGCTGTGATTTATGTATTCCTGGAAGTTAATTAAACATCACATGGTTGCAATTATTCAAGGTGTTATATTTCAAGTAATGTTGTTCACGGAGTCAAATTTCAGCCTTTTTGTGGATTTTAATTGTCCAGGTCCTGCAGCACAAATATCTCAATATCGGGTAGAACGCAGAAAGGATTCTACAGAAAACAATGGGAAGCATGATCCAGGTTATTACATCACCAAACGCTGATGATAAACCAAATGATGAAGCACTTCATATGATTGAACCTCTGGTAGATGTGCTTCTGAAAAACGAAAATACCGTGGCCAAGTGGAATATGCGTACCACATATATATTTCCTGAGTTTCAAACGGACTGGACATATGCGAACCCGTATGGGTTGGGTGGCTCATTACACTTGCAAAATAAACTAACTTCTGCCTTTTATTTAAATAATTTTCTCTCGTAATCGCCGGAAAATAAATAAAATAATGAATACTTTTATTTGTCCCATTTTACAAACTCCAAGGTAAACCAATTTACATTTCAACTTTAACACATGTCAAAAAACAAAGCTAGTAATTCTACCAAATACAATTTACAGTCCGCAAATTACTATTATTAATCAAATACAAAGTACAGTCCACTATTCGACATCCAAGGTTGTTTCATTTGGCTTCATTTTACAGAATTCACCGCAGGTACATTAAGAAATATTCGATCAGTTCCAGTATTTCGATTGAGGACATCATTCGACTCCTCTTGTAATGAAGTTGCAGGTAATTGGCACGACCCACGCTACCGCTGAGATACGCCCCGCGTACACCTGAAAGAACCCCAAGAAGAGGACTATGACCCATCGGGCAATAGTCAAGAGGATAAATCCTTTGAATCCAACGTGTGAAATCAGGTTCAACGACAGAGCTGAAGCTCTCACAGTAAAGCAAGCGGTCAGTAGTAAGACAAAGTTTTGTCAACAAAGGCACATCCGGTCCTATACCTGCAAGTATCAACCCAAAAATCGAATTGCAGATGAATAAAGCTAAGAACTCCGAGAATTGCGATTTCACCGCCTCATCCACATCCGTTTCTGGGCACAGCTTCTCGAAACCTGGGCACATCGTATACGCATCCAGGAGTTGTCGCTTCTCGCCACCTGGGCACGCTGTCGTGTCTGGGGTTCTTCGCTTTTCGCCCCCTGGACGAAATGCTCTGGGGGCACCCTCTTAACACCGCCCATTGCACGTAGCTGCCACGGGGGCACCACTCCAACGGAGTCGGTGTCTAAGGTAGGCTTTCGGTTGTAAGATTAAGGGACAAAGAAAACGAGGAACAAGGAAAGATGCCGGCACCATTTCATTTTCATTTTTTAAACATTTTTTTATTTTCTTTTTATATTCTTAATTTCCAAATTAAATGCTAGACAAAAAATGTTTAAATTCTAGCTTAATTATCTTATATAATAACTTACTGGTCCTTCGCAGACGCTCTAAGCTAAACATTAGTTAATATTTGTATAATTTGCCTTTCTGCGACAGAACGTTTTGGCAGTGCTTATAATCATTTGAAAGACAAAGAAAAATTTTAAAAACTTTGTCAATTTTTTTTGTTTTTTTTTTCTTAAAATTTATCTTACTTAACTACCTATTTTTTTTTTTAATTTTATGTAAAAGCACTTAACTTAACTTAACTTAAATCTTATACTACCCTAATTCTAGAAAAGCTAAGTCTATGTAAGCTAGCTGATGGTAGTGTGATTCTATACCGACTTTGGTATCCAGGTCTTTATATGCCATTCAACCACCGGAACTGTTGACGCTGTCTAATACTATCGTCCCGGTCTCTGTGGGAGATAGCCCTACTGAAGCGCAGGAGCTCTTCTTCGGTGCGCGTTACTTCCCGGTCGTAGCACAATCGCCCGTCTACAGATGATCTACTTACATGATAGATCAGCGGAATTTCGGATCTATCCTGTATAAGCCCTTTCATGTCCAAGTCAAGGAACGCCTCTGGTGGAACAAAGCCGTTGCGACGCACGCTCTCATAGTACAGAGTGTTTGGATAATAGGCCCCGAAAATTAGGTCATTGGACGAGCTTATTGCTCTCGCAATATGTCCTCTGATTAATTTGATCATAAAATTATCCACCCTATTTATGTACGCTTCATTATATAAAGTCTCATTTGAGTAATACTTTTTATAGTCCGATTCCGGTGTCCGATATAATCTGAGACAACTTCTGAGACATTTCCTTTCGAACACCCGAATCTTTTCCATCAAACTTGGACCTATGTTAAACCATACTAGACAAACATATATGAGCATTGGCCTGATTAGCGTCATGTAGCATATGACTTTTACCCTGCTGTCAAGTTGGCTACTGTAAAATAGCCTCCTTGTCATAGCAGCTTCTACTTTATATGCCATTTCTTTATAATTTTCAATAGGTTTTCCTTTTATTTGACTTTATTAAACTACGCTCTGCTGCCATGTTGAGATAATTCAATGTAAAAACGATTCCGTTGTATGCTTCATTGTGTTTGATATCTTGACTTAATAAAGTATGGAACAAGACTGAACTATCTTATACAAAAAATGGCACATAAGCTGCTTACTGTCTAATAGTTATAGTTTTGCTGTCAACGATCTTTCGTTAGCAACAAACTTTGTGAAAAAAAACAAAAGGAAACGAACGCGATTTTTTGGTTATATCTCTTTATTATAGAGGATCTTCCCTCTTTCGAATCTTTCTTAAGACTGTTTTACATTTATTTTGCAACTTACGAGCTAACTTATGAAATAGGTAATAAAATAAACATTTGCAAAATGAAAGATAAAAAAGGGTAATTAGAATGTAATAAAGTAGGCGACGTGTAGCATGTGCAACATGTAACATCTAATCTCACGTATGTACAGTGTGTTAATCACAAACTGTTGGTTTATATAATTCAACAAATAGAATAGAGGAAAATGAAAGGGGATATGAATTGTGAGGTCTTTTTTATGTGTATTGTGATCCGTGAAAGTGGTTCCGTTGAGTTATCGTTTTTTCATTGTTTATCTTTTATTTAAATGCTGAAATTACCAATAAATATAATACTGTTGAAATAAAAAAGAGGTTACTGCTGTTAACTGAAAATCTTATTTTGCCAGTTACTTAAGATGTTACCAAAATACACATAAATAAAACACATTTATTAGTTAGACTTCCTTGTGTAATTAGGGTAAACATCCTTCTTGCTTATCTTAAAATAGCTTATCTTGAAATAACCAATTATTGGATTAAATATTAAACTTATACTTCGTGTTTTTACAGTAACATCAGCAGCACGAGCATCTGAAGATTGAGATCATGGAAGAAAGATAAAAGAAAAGATAAATAAATTAGGGAAAAACACGAAAATTCAAATTAACGATTTTAAATATAAACAAAATTATTTTAAGTAGTACTTATTGTATATAAGTAATGTTGGTAAGCTGCCAACGCCGCACGGAGGAACTATTGTGGGTTGGAAAAAGTAGATCATGGTCCCCGAAAGGTCATTCCTGGAAATTATCAATAATAAAAAGGAACACACAATGTGAAAGCACGAGTTAATTTTTACAGGTAACATAATACTGAAAACTCCCATTAGAATTCGGAGTCGGCAGCAATGGATTTTGGGATTTGGTCTGCAAAACTCCAGACTAGAGTGACACAATTTGAAAGGCTATATTTTTTAGTATTTCCAAAATCGCACTTTTCCGTCGATTTCCTTACAAATAGATTTGACCGAAATGTCCCCAACGAAATGTCTGCAACTTTGGAGTTTTTCTTGCGTTTAATTAAAATAAACTCGGTTGTTGCAGAAGCATGGTTCAAATTGATCGTTTGTTGTCGGTAACATTGCGCATCAACAGTTTCGCCAGGTTTTAGAAGTTCGTGATACACCACCCCCTTCTGGTCCCACGAAACACAGACCATTGACTTTTTTCCGAACCGATCATGCTTTGCAGTCGGCGTTTACGCTTCTTCTGGATTCTTGCGTTTAGGATTTTTAAAATAACTCCATTTTTCATTACCAGTCACAATTCGATGGAATTTTGACTTTCTTTCGTGTCGTAGAAGCAATGTTTCACATGTGGTGTTTCGCTTTTCCATCTGCCTGTCATTCAATTCATGTGAGTAGTATGGTTATGTACGTTCTGCCCCAGTTTTCTGGCTCAAGGCTCTTTTCTGGCTCAAAGCTCTACATCAAGGTTGAGATATGTTTGGTGGGTGGTGAGTGGTGTTGGTGCGTGTGATTCATGCATGCTCTGGCTTATCTGAGGTGGTAATAGTAGTATTTAGTGTATTTCTTATCAGTATTAGTAGTAATTGTGATATTTTGTGTGTATGATTAATGGTTGGGTGGGGGGTTGTGGGTTCTTATCTGAGGTGGTAATAGTATTAATTGGGTATAGTTTGTAGTATTCTTATCGCTGGTTGTTGGTTGATGTTGTAATCGAATGGGGATGTAGTTGTTGGATTTTGTGCTTTTGATGCTATTGGGCTTTTTGTAGGTGGTGGTGGATGTTTTTGCTAATGGATTTGTGTTTTTGATGGTATTGTTTTTTGGTGAGTATTGGGGCTTTTTGGTAATGGATTTGTGCTTAGGTGGTGATATCGGGGCTTTTTGTTATGGGGTTTGTGTTTTTGATGGTATTGTTTTTTGGTGAGTGTCGGGGCTTTTTGATAATGGATTTATGCTTAGGTGGTGATATCGGGGCTTTTTGTTATGGGGTTTGTGTTTTTGATGGTATTGTTTTTTGGTGAGTATCGGGGCTTTTTGATAATGGATTTGTGCTTAGGTGGTGGTATCGGGGCTTTTTGTTATGGGGTTTGTGTTTTTGATGGTATTGTTTTTTGGTGAGTATCGGGGCTTTTTGCTAATGGATTTATGCTTAGGTGGTGATATCGGGGCTTTTTGTTATGGGGTTTGTGTTTTTGATGGTATTGTTTTTATAGGTGGGGGTGGATGTTTTTGCTAATGGATTTGTACTTAGGTGGTGGTGGAGTAGGGGGTGGTGGATGTTTTTGCTAATGGATTTGTGTTTAGGTGGTAGATGTTTTTGCTGGCTATTGGGCTTTTTGTTATGGGGTTTTTGTAGGTAGGGGTGGATTATTTTGCCGAGTATCGGAGCGGGGGGCTCAAGGCTCAGATCTGGCGGGGGGCTCAGGGTTTTTGCTCTATGATGTTGATGAATGGGTTGTGCTTTTGGCTTTTGTCTCGGTTGTAAGCTGTTAATTGTGGCGGAAATAAAAAACGTTGTCTTTGTTGTGCTTTTTAATCTTATTGTCATTAAGCTGAGTAATATATACGGGAATTTTGTTGTTTGTGGATTTGTATGGGAAATGGGTTGTTTTTTGCTGGAACTTAAAACTGACTTCCCCTAAGACGCAGAGCTAAGCTAGTTGACTTCACCTAAGACGCAGACCTAAGTCATTGGTTTTTTATGAGTCACCGAATGATTATTCAAGTCCATATTGTACCGATCCCATAACCTTTAGCAAGTATTCATGATTTCTATAGCAAGTTGGGATATCATTACTCATTTTTTTGTGAATTTCATACGTATTGAGGTCCAATTATTCTTATCATAGTTTCCATATTGTACAAAGAATGTATCGTTTCCGCTCCCACAGGCTAATGTTGATTTCTATATATAGGCGTACATCTTCAGTGGGTTGGGGATTTGTACTTATTATCAGTATTTTTTCAATTTGGGGTGTGTGATGCATAGTTGTTTTGGCTTGTTGGGTATTTGTTATCAGGTGTATACATCTTCAGTGGGTTGTGCGATTAGCGTTCAAGGTTAATTGTGTGACATGAGCAGATGGTATTTTTGAATTGGGTGTGTGAATAGGTGATAGGTGATTCATGATTGTTTGGCAGTGAATATATTATTATTTAGTCATTGAGTTTGAGTAATATATATGGGGATTTTTTTGGGTGATTCTATGTTGAAATGGATGTATGTTTTAGTTGTTTCTTAATATATGGAAATTTTTTGTGATTCTATCTGCTTTTGGCCTTTGTTTCGGTTGTCGAGGGCGTTTTCAGTAAATCTAAGCTGATTCTTAATATATGAGAATTTTTGATGATTCTATATGCTTTTTGAGCTTTTTGCTCTATACTGAAATGCTACTACTTGATAGTAAATCTATGTTGAAATGGACTTTTTTGCTATATTGAATATGTGCTTTTTTTGGGGATTGTCTGGAGTGCTAAAGGCTTTTTTATGAATATATTCACTTGGCAGTAAATCTATGCTGAAATATATATAGAAATACAGGCTTTAAATTTGAAAAAAAGAAGAAAAAATCGTCATCAAATCCAATATTCGATGTGGGATTAGCTAGGAAATAAAAAAAATCAACATCATCAACTGGTGAGTTACCTTATTTATATATTAATTGTTATTCCTTTTTTGACGCGGTGCTAGTATTTATTTTTGTGTATTGTATCGTGAGTCTAGCAATAATAATAATAATAATCCCGATGTTTTTGCTATTGCTGCATAATGTATGGAAATGATTCATCATCATCGTCGTCGTTATCAGTTGTGTATATGAATAGGTGACAGGTGATTCATGGTCGTTTGACTTGTTGTGCTGTTATCATTTGTAGTAAAATAGAGGCGTGTTATCAGTAGTTGTTCGTGGATTTTGTATGGAAGTCATTCATAGTCGTTTGACGTTGTGGTTTTAGGATTCTTTCTTATCTCAGTATGTGAATTAATTCTTAGGTTTGGATGACCAGCGTTATTTCTAAGGTGTCAAATTTGGACCTATGTTAAACCATACTGGACAACCATATATGAGCATTGGCCTGATTAGCGTCATGTAGCATATGACTTTTACCCTGCTGTCAAGTTGGCTACTGTGAAATAGCCCCCTTGTCATAGCAAACGTTTTCCTCGCTTTGAGCAAAGCAGCCTCTACATGTCTGTTGAAATACAGATATAGGTCTACATATATAGATGCCCGGGTATTTAACTAAACTCATGGTTTCCAGTTTATCTCCATGCGGTCCCACGATAACTAGCTTTCGCCAGTTTTTCCTTGTGTCGTTCGTGGCTTTATATAATGGGGTTCTAAATAGGATGGCTTCACATTTCTGGAAGTTGATCTTATGTTTCCAGGCGTCGCAGTAGAGCTGCACTTTGTTGAAGTCTCGCTGTATTAAACAATTTATGATCTTTCGGAGCTGTTCGTTTGCGCCCGCAATAGCCTGCGGAAGTGCATCTAATAAGTCGCTAATGTAAATGTTAAAAAGAATCGGGGAAAGTACTCCTCCCTATTGTAAGCCATTCTTGATATTATACGTTTTATTAGAGGTCACATTACCATTTGTGACCACGAACCTCCTGTCCTTTAACATATCGTAAAGTACATATAGTAAAGGCTTATGTATGCCATGTCTGCTCAGTTTGTAATATTATAGCGTTTCAAATAATAGTGAAGAAGATCGTGTGATTCGAACTGACGCTATGACAGCTCGAATCACGAAAAAAATTTTACCTAAGCGTTACACACCAGGCTACTAACCGTGTTTAGAATTTCATTTCCAAACTTGAGTATATTCCACTGGTGTGAATTATTTTTTATTTATCGCTTGGTATACGGTTCTGATGTATTTTTCTTATTCGATTTTTTTCGTTCGGTGTTCTTCACTATTTTTGCTTGCTTGTGAATTGTGTGTATCTGTTAGAATCGCTACAATATAACCCTTCGATCCAGACGGTATCAAAGGCTTTCTCCAAGTCGATCAGACAGGCAGCTGTGCATTGGTTCCTACATTTATTCCATTGTATGTCGGAGACCAGTTTATCTGCGGCATGTGTGGTTTCATGACCCGCCCTAAAGCCGAACTGGTTATTTGGAATAATGGTGTTGTCGTCTACCCATTTTAGCAGAGCATTGTTAATGGTCTTTTTAAATGCTTTACTGATGCTTGGGAGTAAACTTATCGAACGCATGTTCATTGGGTTTGTACAGTCTTTGCCCTTTTTTGGGATAGGCTGAATGATAGCCTTTTCCAACGCGCGGGATAATATGCATTATTCAACGCGTTGTTAAACAGGACCGTGTATATATCTATTGCCTTTGGGGGCAGGTTCTTGAGTACGATGTTAGGTACTCCATCTATTCCCAGTGACTTTTTGCTTCCTAATGAGTCGAAGATACTCTGGATTCCTTCCCTTGTGATTAAAAGGCTATTAGCCTCACCATTGGCATTAATGTCAATTGACAGATTATCGCCACTGAATTCGGTAAAACCCGGATTCTCCGATTGCCAAAGTGAAATTTCATTTCGGAGGTGCAGGTGATTCAGTAGAACTCTGTCCTCCAGGTCGTGATTTCGGTGAATGCTTTCATTCACCTTGTACATTTCCTGAAAGACAGCTCCCACAGCGTTCACCTTTTCCAAAGGATCTTCGATCACGAAGAGCTCACTATTGAGGATCGCGTTCTCTGTATCTATGCCAATGTTGGTTAGCAGCTGCTTGTTTACATCAGTACGTGGAATTTAGAGACACTGAATCTCATTTTGATTATTTCTTTTGAATATCTTATTTATTTGTGGGAACATATTCGGGTTATTAGTTTTTATAGCTCGAATTTTGTTGTTCCAATACAAATTTGTTGCTAATCTATAATTAGCTTTAAGTAATTGTTGGAGGTTTTTTAATCGGGATTTCAGTGATATTATCTCCTGGCCTTGTCTGTCTGTAAACTGTCTGTGTAATTGTTTTAGTTTCGATAGCAGTCTGCTCTTTTTCTTGAGGAGTGCGTTTATTATTGTGTTTCTGTACATGTTTATGTGATCTGTAACTGTTGTTTTGGGAATTGTTCGTTTTACGGTTTCGTCCATTCGTTGTATGTATTTGTCGATTTCGTCCTTTGTCAGGTTTCTGTTTACTGGCAGATTAAAGTCATTCGAACGAACTTCTCTTGTTAATGATCTGGTGAACCGCGGCCATCGCGTTGCCACGTAGTTGTACGGTTGCCGGATCACGAATTCCTCCAGATCTGCGAGCTCGTTAGGAAGCTCTATTACTGCCGTGAATGCACAGTGGTCATTGTCGTATTCAATTGTCCGTAAACAGTTTGTGTTTCGTCTGTTGGTGTTAAATAGTCTCTGTCTTGAGTCAATTAGCAAGATATCTAAGAACGATATACCTCTAATGAACGATGGGTTGATGTTTTGGTTAGAAGGTTTATATTGACTTTTTATTTAGACTGGGCAAGTGCGAGTAGATCTCATTTATTTGATTTTGCAGCTATGTCATCTGTCTCTGCAGATTGAGCGGACCGTGAACACGTCTGCTTGCGATATTGTTTCAGTCTGTGTGGGAGTATTTGTGGCTACCAGTGTTGTAGTATGATTTGGTGTTCTCCCACCCGACGTAACTTGTGCGTACGACCGCTGCGATGTTACGGGCATTGTCGTTGTACGAGCTGGCTCTGTTTTTTTTCCGTCACACTTCTTGCCATTATTTCTCGGAATTTAGGACATCCTCGATTATTAGCCGGATGTCCCTCATTCCGACACACTGCGCACTTTAGAAGGGCCTTGTGTTCTACCCTTTCTCTTCCCAGAGGGCATTCTTCTGCATTATGGTCCTTTCCGCATTTTACGCAATGGCGTTGCATTTCACAGTTCGCCGCCGCGTTACCAAACCTTTGGCAGCGGACACATTGCAGGATGTCTCTGCCTTTTTTTAATTTGTCCCATGTGACACTTTGATGATCCAAGACCGCAATGTTTTGGGAATTGTTTTGTCCATTGTTCGTTTTACGGTTTCGTCCATTTGTTGTATGTATTTGTCGATTTCGTCCTTTGTCAGGTTTCTGTTTACGGGTGGATTAAAGTCATTCGAACGAACTTCTACTGTTAATGATCTGGTGAACCGCAGCCATCGCGTTGCCCCGTACTTGTAGGGTTGCCGGATCAATAATTCCTCCAGATCTGCGAGCTCGTTAGGAAGCTCTATTACTGCCGTAAATGCACAGTGGTCACTGTCGTATTCAATTGTCCGTAAACAGTTCGTGTTTGGTCTGTTGGTGTTAAGTAATCTCAGTCGTGAGTCGATTAGCAAGATATCTAAGAACGATCTACCTCTGGGGAACGATGGATATTCCGTAGCTAGCAAGTCAGTTCTATATTCAATATGAAACTGATCTAACCAACCACCCGACTGATTTCCTCTGGCATTAGATATATAATTTCCCCAATTTCCATGCTTGGCGTTCATATCTCCCCATAGGATAAAGTAGTTTTTGCCCAGGTGCAATTGTAAGCATCGAAAGAGTGTCTCGAGCTCTGCTATAAATAGGTTATTTTGGTGCTCCTCAGGTGCGTAGACCGCTATCGCATACAAACCCCTTCCTTGCTGAAGGGGTATGCGTACGATACAGGCTTCCAGCACCCGGAACCTGCGCACTTCTCCACTATATATTACTTTGGGATTGATCGCTTTTCTAATAAAGATTGCGTGTTTCAGTCCGTGTGGGAGTATTTGTGGCTACCTGTGATGTAGCCTGATTTGGTGTTCTCCCACCCGACGCAACTTGTGCGTACGACCGCTGCGATGTTACGGGCATTGTTGTAGTACGAGCTGGCTCTGTTTTTTTTGCCGGGTCACACTTCTTGCCATTATTTCTCGGAATTTAGGACATCCTCGATAATTAGCGAGGTGTCCCTTATTCCGGCACACTGCGCACTTTAGAAGGGCTTTGTATTCTACCCTTTCTTTTCCCAGAGGGCATTCTTCTGCCTTATGGTCTTTTCCGCATTTTACGTAACGGTGCTGCATTTCACAGTTCGCCGCCGCGTGACCAACCCTTGGGCAGCGGACACATTGCAGGATGTCTCTGCCTTTTTTTAATTTATCCCATGTTACACTTTGATGATCCAAGACTGTAATCTTTCTTAGACCAGCAATTCTGCTGCTGGACGTTAATTGAACCAAAAAGAAGGGTAGCTTGCGGTTTTCCCTTCTTGCCTTGGTTGTGGTGAACGGTTTTTCCGGAGATAAACTCGAGATCGTCGTGCCTCAACTTTTGAAGTATCTCGAGCAGAGCCTCCGGTTGCTTTGCCGCTGTTGTGTTGCTTGCTGTGGTCGATTTTGTGTTGATTGTTGCTGTTGATGTTGATGTTGCTGTTGCTGTTGTCCGACTTTTGGCTTCGGCTTTTGTTGTTGTTCGGTGTCTTTTTCTTTTACGAGTGCCGCTATTTTTTTCTTTCGGCGTCTCTCTTCTAGTCGGGCTCTTGCCATCGCAAGTTTCGCCCCCAATTCACTTATTTCCTCTTCTTCATCCTCAGACTCAGAGGTTGCAAGAGAAGCGAATGAATTATTTGCCCTATATGTGTTAAATTTGGAGGGGGAGGGGAGCTCACTGTCTTCCTCCAATTGTTGATCTGTTTTCTCCATTGTCAATTTCGCGGTTTTTCTTTCGCGTCACAATGGGGTTTTTCTGTGTACATTTCCGTTTGTGTGTTGTCGTGTTTTTATCTTCCTCCGTGCCAATTAGATTAATTATATCAATAGGTTGTCTGTTTTTTAAACACACGTTTTGAAGCTGAGTATTCACAGAGTGAAAGCCGATGTTTTCGTGATATTAAAACACATTGGTTATGTGATAAACAGCAATTTAATTAGTAATGTAATTGTATGTTTGTCAATGAAAAAGTGTATTAAACGTGCACAAAACCGAAATAAATGCACGATAAATGAATAAATAGTCTAATGAGTTGATTACGATTAATATTTCACGAATTTAATAATAAATTCACTGCGGTTGATAAAGATTTACTTAGAGAGCTGAATTGCACGTCTACATCGGATGTTTTATATATTGTCTCTGGAAATCCCATGGTTAGAGCAATAGTATTGCCGTATGGCGAAGATAGTAGCTAAACTCAATTATGCATTATCTGCATCGGATAATGAGTTTAGCTATGCGTCCTTGGGGAAAACATGTTATTTCAGGTGAATAGCATATAAGGGAAAAATAAGGTGGAAATTGTGGTTGGAATTGTGGGTTGGTTCTCATGTAGAATAGGGAAACCGCACAAGTCCATCAACAAAGAGGGCACCTTGCCAAAGAAATAAAAATCCCAAAGCAGAAGCAGCAGCGAAGATATTTGTCCAGAGAATCAAGTAAGTGGAAAATTATGTATGTGAGCTTGAAATAGAATGATCTTTTCGTGATTCGTGAAATTGGTTCCGTTGTGTTATATTTTTTTCATTCTTCATTATTTGATTTAAATGTTGTAAATGAAATTATCAATAAATTTATACTGTTGAAACAAAAAAGAGGTAGCCGCTGTTAACTGAAAGTCTTATTTTGACAGTTTCTTAAAATATTATCACAATACACATAAATAAAACGCATTTATTAGTTAAACTTCCTTTTGTAATTAGGGTAAACATATTTCTAACAAGGCTTATCTTGAAATAAGCTAGTATTGGATTTAACATTAAATTTATACTTCTTCTTTTTACAATACCATTAGCAGCACGGATAACTGGAGATTGAGATCATAGAAGAAAGATAAAAGAAAATATAAATAAATTAGCGAAAAACAAAATTCAAATTAATGATTTTAAATAAATATAAACAATATTATTATAAGTACTAACTGCATATAATTAATGTTGGTTAAATGATATGATGTGCTCAGCTGCGAACAACATATGAAGAAACTATTATGGGTTGAAAAAAGTGGGTCATGGGCCCCGAAAGGTCATCCTTGGTAATTATCAATATGAAACAAAGATAACACAATGAACATTTTTACAGTTATCATAATACTGAAAACTTCCATTACAATTCGGAGTCGGCAGCAATGGATTTAGGCATAGATCCGTAAGATCCCAGACAAGAATGTCACTATTTGAAAGGGGATATTTATAGTCTCTTCGAAATAGCACCTTTCGTCTTTTACACTTTTTTTCAATGGGGAATTCAAAGTCGATTTACATACAAATAGATTTGACCAACATGTTTCCAATGCAATGTATGCAAACTTGGAGTTTTTCCTTCATTTAATTAAAATAAACCCAGAGTTCATTAAATTTGGTTGGGTATAATTATCCAAAAAATCTGCCATCGTCTAAGAATATATCACACCGACGTTCTACGGCTTTACTTCCAATCCATATAGAATAGGACACAAGTCTGTACACCAATTAATATTGTGATATTTTCATCCCGATTATTTAGATTTCAAAATATATAAAATTCTGATGTAGAACAATAATAGATTTCCTGTATTTGGTAAATGTATTCATAAGACCGTGCGCGCGTGGATGAAATTTGTAACGACTCGTTTTCCTTTTCATTTGGCCGAATCAGTCGGTATAGGTAATGAGCTCCGCCTCATCTCTAAAGGCTTTACAGCCGTACTTGCACTAGGAATGCAACGACTTCTAAGTTATTTTGTGGCCTGGGGATATACAAAAAGTCATTTGGAGCTAGATCTGAACTGTACCAGATGCAATGCAACGGGAATTCGATTTCTGTTTTTTTTTTTTAAATTGGTTAGAAATTCACAACGTACTAGCGTGATAGGTTTTCCGGGACTTTCTTTCAATTCACATGCTTCCCTGCCACTTTGATATGACTTCTGCCATAGAAAATACGATCTTTTACTCATCCTAACCTCGAGAAATGTTAACCGATGTCAAACAAAATAAGTTATCATATATCGCTGTTCAAGTAAAGCAGACAGCATTACATTTTAAAGGCTAAATTTGTACACGTGTATATTATTAAGTGGTTTACCGAGACTCTTGGTGTTATAGTCGCAAAACTTGGTATGTTTCCAAGAAGTTCTTCTCTCTTTGTGGTGTATGTCTCAAAATGGTAGTTTGCAGTGTTTTAACTCATTGCTCGACCGCGTAGCGATCCATGGTCTAGTTGATCAATGCTCTAACTTGACAAGCTAAAAAACCGAACAACACTTAACGTTTCCAATTTAACTTGTACACCTTAATTGTAAACAGGGGTTATGATCACGGAGAAATTCATGATGAGGCAGAATATTCAACATTCGTCTAGTTCGGCTATATTTTCATTTCTTATTAACAGACGGTTTTCCGCTCGAACGGTGCTTAAGCATTTAAGGATGCCTCAAGATCCCTTTTCTGTGCGTGTGTTGTATATAAAAAAAACTGTTAGTCGCCTGACAACCCTCGTAGAAGTATTTTGTAACTGAACCACAGGGGTATGGTGACATGATACCTCGCCACTATAACCTCTTATTAAAGCCCCTCGTGCATCGATAACTTTTGTTCCTAATATTATTATTGTTCTTTCTACATGTGTAGTGCTCTAAGAAGCCCCACCATTTCCCTCCCACATACATATTACCCACTAATAAAATTCCCACCCAAAACATCCATATCCCCAGATCAATGTTGAATTGTCAAATATTGAATTCAATTCCTTCAAATTCAAACATCACAACCCATGGCTCCATATGCATTGTATGTTCAATTATCAATTCCCAAAATCCAAAATCTAAAATAAATACGAGATAAAAAAGTTCGTTTATCACGCACACACAAAATTCAGGCAATCTAAACACCACAATGCATATCTCCATATGCATTATAACCAGGTGTTTTATGATGTGCAAATAGACCCAGATTCCCATCCAATTTCACATCCAATTCCCACGGGCTTTCTCCTCATCTGATGTGCATGCAAACTCTTGTTTGCATTGGCCACATGGATAACATAAACAAACCTAAAAAGGGATCTATGATAAGGGGCGATGCGTCCAGACTTTGATGAAGAATAAAGAAAAGATTCGGAAGTCAGTCAGTGAGTAGCACGTCGAAGGAGAGGGTCCTCTAAAATAAAGTGAACAGTAAAATAAATTAGTTTTATAAAATAAATCAGTTTGTTACTACGGTACGGTGATTCAAACTTCTTTTGTCGCTACGTTGGTTTTTCGAATCTTCTAGTGTAATCGTGATTTGGTCGTTTCGCTCCGGCTCGTGCTTTGTTTATCACTTAGTTCTATATATTATTTTCGAGTGTGACATATACGGGGGTGGCCTGAAAAGTTTCCGACCTAACAAAGATACACGACATTTTTCTCAACATTTATTTTTATTCCTTGTAACTTTACACACTTCTCCCAGCGATGCTCCCATCTCTCTAACTCGTCCAAATAGTACTCGGCGTTTTTATCTGCAAAATAACAGTTCACGAAGGTGACTGCCTCCTCATTTGATGAAAATCTTTTTGAATGTTATGGATTAAAATAAAATGACCATGATGATCCCAAAAAAGCAGTCGCCATCACTTCACTAACCGAAAAAAACAGTTTTTACTTTTTTTGGAGCCGATTCCCTCTTTGCAGTCCATTGTTTTGACTGTATTTTTGTTTCGGGCGTATAAGTGTGCATCCAAGTTTCTTCGACGGTAATTAATCGGTGCCGAAACTCCGATTTATTGCGCCTTAACTGCGCCAACAGAGTTTGGAAAATGTTCATTCGAACACGTTTTTGGTCTAACGTCAGCAAACGCGGCAACCAATGCGTGGACAGCTGTCTCATGCCCAACTCTTGATTTAATATGTGACAAACACGTTCTTTGGACATTTTCATAGCCTCTGGTATAGCGCTCACTTTAATCTGGCGAACGCCTAGCACCATTTGGTGAGCTTTAGCGATGTTATCGTCAGTTGTTGCGTTTTTTGGACGTCACGTGTTAGTTCAGCTGCCCAAAATTTCACAGTGGTAAATGATAGTGCCCATACACAGAGTCCAACTTATCATTGAATTGCGTAAGGGTATTGCCTTTCAAAAACAAAAATTTAATGACAGCTCGATAGTCAACATTTTGTTCACAAAACTTTTTTTTTTCACAAAAACACTCACATCGACTCACTCAAACGACTGTCAAATAAAAGCTTCGCCTCCAAAATGGCTGAAATTTTGGTGAGTAGCTGCGAAAGAATGCACATTGACTAGCTTTTATTGACGAGTGCTGATATCTTCAATTTGAGGTCGAAACTTTTCAATTCACCCCCGTACCGGTATACCGGTATGAAGCGAGCGTTTTTTTTTAAAGTAAAAGACATTTTATTCGGAAAGTAAAAAAACATTTTATTCGAAGTATTGGTCATTGCCTTCTACACATTTCGACCACCTTTCTGGCAATTTGTGGATACCACGCCAATAAAACTGTCGTCTTTTAAGGCAAACCATTCGGAGACCCAATTTTCGACTTCTTCGTAGGAATTGAAATACTACACAGCCAGTGCGTGTCCCGTTGATGAACATAAATGGTAGTCGAAAGGAGCCAAGACTGGTGAATACGGCGGGTGGGGTAACACTTCCCAGCCGAGAGCTTTTATTGTTTCTTTGACGGGTTTTGCTGTATGACTCGAAGCATTATTATGCAACAAAATTTCCTTTCCGTGTCTTGTGGCCTGTTCTGGTCATTTTTCGATCAATACATGGTTCAAATTGATCATTTTGTTGTCGGTAGCGTTGCGCATCAACAGTTTCGCCAGGTTTTAGAAGTTCATGATACACCACCCCCCTCTGGTCCCACGAAACACAGAGCATTGTCTTTTTTCCGAACCGATCAGGCTTTGCAGTCGATGTTGACGCTTCTCCTGGATATACGTTTAGGATTCTTAAAATAAATCCATTTTTCATCACCAGTCACAATTCGATGCAATACTGACTTCCCTTCGTGTCGTAGAAGCAACGTTTCACATGTGGTGTTTCGCTTTTCCATCTGCCTGTCATTCAATTCATGTGGCACCCAGTTTCCACACTTTTGGATCTTCCCCATAGCTTTTAAACGGCCAGAAATTGTTTGTTGTGCAACATTTAACATTTGTGCCATTTGTTTTTGACTTAAAGTGTCATCTTGATCCTATATTGCTTGCAATTCGCCGCCTTCAAACTTTTTTGGTGGTCTTCCACGTTCTTCATTTCGCACATCAAAACCATTATCTCTCAACCGCGTAAACCACCTTTTGCATGTTGCTTATTATTTTTTTTTTAATATCATTTTTTATTCCTTCGTGTTATTATAATTTACTTACTCGCTAGACCAAAATGATTAAACTCTAGCTTATGTTATCTTATTTCTTAACCTACTGGTCCTTTGCGGACTCTCTAAGTTACATGCATACGCTTATAAAGCATGAAAATTTGTCCTTCGACGTTATGATTATTTTGTTTACATGCATTTTTATGCAACTTAATTAGATACAAAGAAAATGAAGAACAGAAAAAACTTTGTTTTTGTTATTTTTTTTTTACCGTATATCTAACTTGAATAAACTTAAACTAAACTAATTTTTTTTTTTTTTACCTTAACTTTATCCTAAACCTAATATCAAGACTTCGAAATGCTAAATCTATGTAAGCTTTCCGTTGTTTGTTGGGCTTTTTTATTATTATTATTATTACTTCCCTTGTTTTGCCAGTTTTATAAGGAAAGAGGTTTTTAGTTGCCCCTCAGCCACCAAAATCTCTGGTGTTGCTTATTCGTGTCTTTTCGGTCGTTATGTGCTAATGCCCTACTGAACTGCAGGCGCTCTTCATTAGTGTGCGCAACCTCTCGATTATAACATATTCGTTTATCTATACCCGACCGACGCACGTGATAAATCAACGGTATAGCGGATTCATTTTGTATAAGGCCGTTCATGTCAAGACTAAGGAATGCTTCTGGTGGAATAAAGCCATTGCGACGAACCCCTTAATAATAAATATTGTTTGGGTAATATGCACCAAAATTTAAATCGTTCGGCGAGCTCATTGATCTCGCAAGATGCCCTCGGATCAGCTTGATCATAAAGTTATCCACTCTGTTTATATTGGCCCCATTGTACAACGCTTCATTGGGATAGTATTTTTTGTAATCGGATTCAGGAGTCAGATGTAAGTTGAGACACGTTCTAAGGCATTGTCTCTCAAAAATCCGACTCCTTTCCATTAAGTTAGGTCCCACATTAAACCACACTGAACATCCATATATGATCATCGGTCTGATGAGAGCCATCTAGCATATAACTTTAACTCTGCTGTCAAGTTGACTACTATGAAACAGTCTTTTGTCATAGCATAAGCTTTGTTTGCCGTGGCCAGCGCAGCCTCGACATGTTTGTTAAAATATAGATACTGATCCAGCCAGATCCCTAAGTATTTGACTACATTTTTAGTTTCCAGTGTTTGTTGGTGTGGTCCCATAACAGCTAGCTTTCGCCAGTTTTTCCTGGTGTCCCTGGTAGCTTCCGCCAGTGGTGTTCTAAAGAGGATAGTTTCACACTTCTGGATATTGATTTTCAGTTTCCAGTTGTCGCAGTATCGCTGACCATCATTGGAATCCCCTTGTAATAATCCGTTTGATTTCAATTTTTGGTGCTGTTCTATACATTATCAGATCGTCTGCATACGCAATAGCCTGATGAAGAGACCTTATCAGGTCGCTAGTGTAAATATTAAAAAGGATCGGAGATAACACCGCTCCCTGTTGCAGACCGTTTTTTATTTGGTGGGTAATGTTGGATGTTATATTGCCACTTTTGACGACGAATTTCAACATGTCGTATAGTATATACAGTAGTGGTTTAAGAATGCCTAGTCTCATTAGCTTGTAGTATAACCCTTCTAGCCAAACGATGTCGAAGGCCCTCTCCAAGTCAATCAAACAGGCACCTGTGCACTGTTTCAGATTTTTATTCCACTGAATGTCTGCAACCAGTTTAGCTGCGGCATGTGTGGTTTCATGACCAGTTTTAAAACCAAACTGGTTATTTGGAATAATATTATTGTCCTCAACCCATTTAAGTAGAGCCTTGTTTAGAACTTTTTCGAATACTTAACTGATACTCGGTAACAAACTGATCGAACGCAGATTTTTTGGGTTTGTTCTGTTTGTTAATGATGCAAAGACGCCATGGATATCTTCACTAGTGATCAAAAGGCTGTTGGTGCTTTCGACAGTGATCTCGGCGTTTGCCGTATTTTCATTACTGAATTCGATAAAACCATGGTTTTCTGCTCGCCACTGTGAAATGTCATTTCGAAGATGACGATAATTCAGTAGAACTTTATCCTCCAACTCATGGTTGCGGCGACTTACTTCATTTGCCTTGTACAGTTCTTGAAAGACGACGCCTACAACATTCACTTTTTCCACGGGATCTTCAAACACAAAAACTTCGTCATTTAGGATGGCGTTGTTTGTGCCTATATTTGTCAGCATTCGTTGTTTTCGTCAGTTCGTGGTATTTGGAGACACTGAATCTCATTTTCATTACTCCGTCTAAATATTTTGTTAATTTGCGGGAACATACTGGGGTTGTTGGATTTTACCGCCCGAACTTTGTTGCTCCAATACAAATTTGCTGATAGCCTGTAGTTGGCTTTTATCAGCTGTTGGAGGTTTTTTAATCTGGACTTCAGTGATATTATCTCCTGGTCGTGCCTATCAATAAATCGTCTGTACCGTAGTTTTAGTTGCGACAGAAGTCTACTTTTTTATCTATAGAGTGCGTTTATTGTGGCGTTTCGGTACATGTTCATGTTGCCCGTAGGTGTGGTTTTTGGTACTGTTTTGTCCATAGCTTGTTTTATGGTTTCGTCCATTTTTTGTATGTTTTTGTCGATGTCATCGTTGGGTATGTTTCTGTTGGTAGGAGGGTTAATGTCTTTTAAGCGAATTTCTTTTGTTAAGGTTCTCGTGAAACGCATCCATCGCATACCCCCATAGTTATAGGGTTGCGGTATCATACATTCACGGAGTTCCACAACTTCGCTTGGTGTTTTTATCACGATTGATAATGCATAATGGTCGCTGTCATATTCAATTGTGCGTAGGCAGTTTATATTTTGTCTGTTAGTATGTGTATATTTAAGTCGTGTGTCAATAAAAGTATAATATCGAGAAACGATCCACCTCTGGCGAAAGAAGGATATTCTGTAGCTAGCAGGTCAGCCGTATTTTCAATGTGATGTTGATGTAGCCAATTAGCTAGTTGATTTCCTCTCGTGTTGGATATGCTATTTCCCCTGTTTGGGTGTTTAGCATTCAAATCGCCACCTACGATGTAATAGTTCCCTTCCGAGTACAGTTATAAGCATTGGAAAAGAGTCTCTAGCTACACTATAAATAGATTTTGTTGATGTGCTTCTGGTGCGTAGGCAGATATCACATACATCCCCCTACCTTGTCGGAGGGGTATGCGGATAATGCACGCTTCAAGCACCTGAAATCTGCACATCTCACCACTATATATTACCTTATGTTGAATTTCTTTTTTAACAAAGATTGCCACCCCTCCTCCTTGTGTGGAGTTGGGTCGGTGTTGTGACATAGTTTATGCCTCTGATTCAGCTTAGTTTCGCTAGCCAGAAGCATGTCAGGACTTTCGTCTTCCAAAATTTTAAAGAGCGCGGCTCTTCTCTAGATTCTGATAAGTGAATTTACATTCACGACTAAAGCCTTAATTGTGCTTTCTGTTGGGAGATTTATATTGACGGCTGACTAGACAACTGTGAATAGACCCAGTCTAGTCTAGTGTCCTGGTCCTTTATTTGTTTTTGCATTTGTATTGTGGCGGTTTCCCCCTACGCCACTGCCCGCCTCACATTTTCAACGGGAGCACCCCATAAGAGGGGCATGAACCCAGGCGACGGTGCATTGTCCGAATTTATCGGGCATGCGGTTGATACGCTATGGAGCGTGGTTTTCGTGCCACACCATTGGGGGCGGAAACAACAAAAACCTGGTCGTCGAAAAGCATCAAATTCTATTGGGAAGAAGAGCAAAATTTCCTGTAAGGAAGAATCGCTTGTTTGTGCGTAGCACAACATGAAGACCCGATGGAATTTGCCCACCAGCAGCACCACCGGTGAATTTCCAACCGACGCCGACGGCCAACGGAAATATTCCAATTTTGATTCCCGCCAACATGCACCCCTTCTCGAGTGGAGAAAACGGTCGCATCCTCAACCAACGGATCAATCGAGATATGCGGGCAAGAATATCTTCGATCCAGCACCGTCACACACAAGCAGCCTGCCCCCTTTTCATCGGCGAAACACGGCAGGCATTTCGGTAGCAAAAACCAACCTATTGGCAAGTAATAACATGCTTGCCTACAAGAGAAACCAACACAAGGAATAGCCACCTGCACCAATTGCACAACGATCGATATCCGATCTACGGCGATCCTAAGTGTGGTCGCGATCGTATAAACGTTCGTCGTAAATATGTAAGATTCACCAAGCGAAATGTGCACGATCAGCAATAATGCTTTACGCAGCCGTGATCGTGTACACATTTCAACCCCTGTATGAACTTGCAATCATGTAAATTCATGTCCCATGTCTGCATGCTAGGGGATACACACGTAAGCGGCAGACGCGATTATCGTGTGTATGTTTTCACCCTTTCCTTTTTTTCTTGTTCTCCTGGCCAAAGCTAAAAGCGCACCATATATGGTAGTCGAGGCAATGGTCGGGCTTTGTTTTGGGCTCTAGTGCTGTGTGTGCAAAGTGAGGGAAAAAGAAGAAAGGATTGCATATGAGGTAACCCTTGTGAATTAGTATGAATTAAGAAATTAGTCGTTGAGAAGATTTGAAAGGAGTCAGTAAAACCGTTCGGGCTAAGACTAAGGTGGTGCGCCATATTGTGAATATAACTTATATCTACACAGTGTTATTTTTTACCCGGAGTACATCGTCTGCCTAAGTTACATGTGAATAAGAATTACGAACATATAATATATAGTTACCTTGTTTTTTATCCGAAGTACATTGTCTGCCTAAGTTACATGTGAATAAGAATTACGAACATATAATATATAGTTACCTTGTTTTTTATCCGAAGTACATTGTCTGCCTAAGTTACATGTGAATAAGAATTACGAACATATAATATATAGTTACCTTGTTTTTTATCCGAAGTACATTGTCTGCCTAAGTTACCTATGAATAAGAATTACGAACATATAATATATAGTTACCTTGTTTTTTATCCGAAGTACATTGTCTGCCTAAGTTACATGTGAATAAGAATTACGAACATATAATAGATAGTTACCTTGTTTTTTATCCGAAGTACATTGTCTGCCTAAGTTACATGTGAATAAGAATTACGAACATATAATATATAGTTACCTTGTTTTTTATCCGAAGTACATTGTCTGCCTAAGTTACCTATGAATAAGAATTACGAACATATAATATATAGTTACCTTGTTTTTTATCCGAAGTACATTGTCTGCCTAAGTTACATGTGAATAAGAATTACGAACATATAATATATAGTTACCTTGTTTTTTATCCGAAGTACATTGTCTGCCTAAGTTACATGTAAATAAGCATTACGAACATCTAATGGATATCTACAGTGTTTTTGAAATATATTGTCTTCCTAAGTTACACTTACATGAATAAATAAATTTCGAATAAGAAGGCGTTTTAATTTTTGGAGTCGGATACGAACTGAACCAGTGGGGTTACGTGGTTAACCTGTGCCCCTGTGGCACCCCGATTCACACGCCACGTAACATTAAACTACAAAGACCCATAGTATCATCTGCGTCTGAGCAAGGTTGTGAGCACATCTGCTGGTGTTACTGTTTCTGGAGGCACAGTATGTCGCGGCGGTACCCGTGTGGTGGGTTGTGGCGTGTCTCTCCTACCAGCTGTTACTTGAGCATACGAGAACTGGGGTGTTACATTTAGTGCTGGTCGGCTTTGAACTATCGGGCGTTCTAATTTTCATAGCTGTGAAAATTTTTTTTCCTGTAGTTCGCGGAATTTAGGACAGCCTCGATAATTAACCGGGTGTCCCTCACTTTTACAAACTGCACACTTTAGAAGAGATCTGTCGTCTAACCTTTCTTTACCTAACGTGCATTGTTCTGCGCTGTGGTCCTGTCCGCATCTTACGCATCGATACTGCATTTCGCAGTTTGCTGCTGAGTGCCCGAACCTTTGGCAGCGAAGACATTGGATTATATCTCTGCTTTTTTTCAATTTGTCCCATGTTACAACTTAATGGTTCAGGATAGTGATTTTCCTAAGTCCACCAATTTTGCTACCTGCACCAAGTAGAATGGCAATTTACGATTCTCCCGTCTAGCCCTAGCTGTATTGAAAGGTTTTACCGCGATAAACTCTATATCATTACAGTTAAACTCTCGTAGCGTTTGTAATAAAACTTCTGGTTCTGTTTCAGGGTCAACGTTATATTCTTTATTTCTTTCGGGGTGTACGTGTAAAATTCCGCGGTGGTCCTTCTTAGCACTTTTTTCATTTTTTCGAAGTCCTCAATCGAATTTGTCTGTATGGCAAACCTGTTCCCTGTCCGTCTTTAAATTGAAAAATCTTCCCCAATAGAAAGCTTACATAGACTTACCAGTTCGTTACAGTCCATATCTGTAATGTTGATGGGTGGCATCTTCGCTTTCCTTTTCGCTGGCTGTTGCTCTTGTTGTGGTTGTTGTTGCGTTATCTGCTGTGGTGGACATCATTTTTGTTGGCTTGGCTTCTGTTGTGCACATTGTTGCTGATTTTTCTGCTGCTGTTGTTTTACCATTAGCTGCTCCTTTTCAGCCACTTTTTCTGTGACGCTTCTCTGCTAATTGCGCCCTTGCTCGGGCTAGCCTCGTTTCAAGATCGCTGATTTCCTCCTCCTCGTCCTCAGTGTCTGTAGTCGCTAAACATGCAAAAATGTTATTGCTTACATGGCCGTCATTATATGTAACCGGGGGGGAATGTATTGTCCTCTTCCATTTTTTGCGCCTTTTCGAGCGTCGTTATTGCCTCGTTTGGCTTGTTGACTTTTGTTGTCGCTCGTGATAGTGGGGAGCTCGCCGGGCGTTTTATTAACGCAGACTTTGATTTCAATTTTTTAATATTTTGTTTTTTGTCTGCCATTCTGCACGCTGAGGGTCAATACACCGAGCTTGTTGCATCCAAGATAGCAGGCCAGTCTTTGTTTTAAACCAGTTATTAGGTTGGGCTCACTTTGTAATTTCACTATATATTTTAGTTCCTTTTGTTTCTTTTTTATTTGTTATTTCTGTTTTGTTTTTCTTTTACTTCTTTGTTTTCCTTTTTTTTCTGTTTTTTTTTTTGCTAAACACGTGCTCACATACACTCTCACAGTTGGTTAGTCTTAATATGTGTTTGTTTTGACTGTCAAACCCGTGGCTTCGTTCTCTTTTATTTCATTATGTTTATATATAATAACTTTGTTTTGACTGTTTTTATCAAGAGAATTTATTGATTTAATTGGTGTTTGTATGTTCACTGTCGTTGTCACTTTTTACACAACAAAACACGGCGCGAAAACAAAACTGTACTGTATTGTTCAGGTATTTGGTATACCTGCTAGGTCACGTAATGTGGTAAGACAATTAGAATGTAAAACGTATGAAAGGCATGACGAACCGTACCGTCTGAATGTTAGCTGATGATTGCTGGTTTTTTTTTTTTTTGCATGTTGCGTCCGATAGAGCATGATCACCATAAGCCTCGACAAGCATTCGATGCGACTCTGCAGCACTTTTCTTCAAATGAAAACAAAAAATTAATGCTTTCCGCGAATCATCATTTTCTGGTACAAAATTCGACATTTTTAACAGGAATAAAAAAAATGATATTGTTTACACAATGACTTGATGCATACTAAATATGTTTGACAGATGTCATAGCAACCAAATGAAAAAAAAGGGCTCGTTCACAACAAACGTTCCCTATCGATACATTTGTATCTTGATGCTCACTTCACACCGGTACACCGGTATTATCGTGTAACATTGACATGTATTATCGTGTGATTCACTCTCAAATACTAATGCTCAAATTGTGCATCTGATACTATAAAAACAACCTATAAGTCCAAAGTACAACACTCCGGATGGTATTATGAAATAATTTCGATGTGTGCGTATTTTCATAGGATAAAACGATATTAAAAAAGTATGACGGCTAAAAATGACGGATTAACAATTCATTGTGCAACTACCCACACGAAGCAGAAGTATGTCAAGGCAGTGAATAAGCTTCCAGTTGAAATGGGCTAAATAAGAAGAGAAAAATCTTTCTAAAATTACTTGGATTTTTCTTTCTCTTCTCCCTGTAATTCGGCAAATTCCAAAAAAATATCTTCCAGACTAGCCTGTGTTAGTGTGTAATCTTCAATATTCAATTGCTTCTTTTTTCCTTCTATTGTATTGAAAATATCACTCCAGGTTATTTTTTCTTTAGGTATGTAGAACGTTATTAATCCGTATTGTTGATCTCTGTAGGACAAAATAGAAAATTATTATTATTAAAGAAATTGTTCTAAAACTTACTTGACAGTGGCTCCTTCGAAAGTAGATAGAATAATTTCCTTGGCTATCACTGAGGTTTGATTGAGTCCATTACTAAGTTTGGCCTTTAAAACAAATCCTTTTGTGAATTTATTTTTTATATATTGAATGGAACCCAAACACTTGAATTCACCATTAACCATAATAGTCAAACGTGTGCACAATGCTTCACTTTCTTCCATACTGTGTGAAGTCAAAACAATTGCTTTGCCTGAGTTACGTATATGACTTACAACATCCCAAAGTTGTCGTCGAGATCCGGGATCCATTCCACAAGTTGGCTCATCAAGAAGTACTATGGTTTTATTACCAATCACGGCTATCGCTGCACTCAGTTTCCGTTTATTGCCTCCGCTATATCTTCTAATGACAATGTCCAAATAGTTTTTGAAGCCGAACGAATCTGCTAAGTATGTAATAAGCTTATGAGTATCCCTTAATCGAATACCATTAAGAAGGCTGTGTATCGTAAGTGTCTCCCTCCCAGTTAGGTTTTCGAAAATGCCATCAAATTGAGGGCAATATCCGAGGTTCTGATATATATCTTTAACATTTCTTGTCAAATTAATTCCACTAACAAAAGCACGTCCGTTGGAGATTGATTCATCACGAGTTAACATTTTCAAAGTTGTGGTCTTGCCCGCGCCATTCACGCCCAAGAGCCCAAAGCATTCACCTCTAGTTACGACAGATTTATTATAATCCAATATTTTAATCAACTTATTATTTTGTCTACCTAGGTACTGCTACTGAAATTTTATTGACGGCTAAATATTGGCAATAGTACTTGGTTAATTTATCTATAACTAAGCCATGACTGTTAATTTCTGTGCGACTCATCTTTTTAATGCGTTTTCGTTCAGCAAGAACATCGCTATCAAGTTGTTCAAGTTGTTCTTTTTTCCACGATAATGACATCCTGTAAATAAATCCCACAATAACAATTTGCCTTTATAAAATCAACTCACCTGAAAACCCATCCAAATATCTCTTTAATTTTCCGAACACATTTATATTCTAGTAACAGTAACAGCGTTATCCATATGATCGTACCTACAGTTAAATAAATAACTTCTCGTCGAATGCTGGGTTTCTGTCGATCAAAATATGTCACCTCTCCTAAAAGATCAGATGCAGGAAACAGAAGAAATATATACCAGATCAGTGGGAAGCAATTGAAACATAACTTACTGCAACATTCTGGAAGCAAATCACATGGAATTTGTAATATTAACTCCGTTGCTTGCTTACAAATACGTTTTTTCAGACCAATTTCATAAATGTTATAGAGAGCACTAAACAATGAAGCTAGTGGGAGGATCAAGATGTATTCAAAAGCGCCCACATGTATTTTTAATGTTTCGAGCATAACCAATGCCGTGCCTGCAAATGCTATAGAGATTCTTATAACAATCAATGGTCTTGATCTATATAAATGGATACATACCTATTAGTAATTGTAAACTAAGTTGGTAGTTAAGTCCGTCTACTGGCTCATCCGTAACAAACGACGTTAAGTACACCAATGGGAGAACGCCAATTACGGAAAACATAAGCACAAGGAAGCACATTGCTGAAAAAAAATAGTGTTTTTTAAACTAACATTTAAACAGCACGACGCATGTTCATGAGCTGTTTAGTTATAAGCACGAGCACTCTTTATGTTGAGTTTGCAATAACTTCTTTTATAAAAAAACACATTTGTCTTAATTGATTACTTCGATTTATTTAGATTATAAAATATAAGTACAAGAAGCCATTAGGGCCACAAGCGGAGGATGAGGAGGTTAGTACTTCAGTGACCGTTGAACGAACAACGTCGTTTGTTGCTCGTCAACGAAAAATAAATAAAATTATTATTCGCGTACACGTGCGTGTGCCTGTGTGTGTGTGTATTCCGCAGTACCAAACTGATCTGGTAGACATCGTTGAACATAATTAAAAAAACAATTAGTGCCGAGACGCGTTATACGAAATGTTTCTTTGCATGGGTGTGTGCACACTATAAACATTTGATTGTAAATAATTGTGACGATAATACATATAGAAATCGAACGTGTGAGCCGTGTTTACGCGTGAGTGCGCGCGAGTCCACAATCTATTTGTCCTTCGCACAATAAAAGACAAAAAAGGAGAATAAAAAAAATAAAACGAAAAAAGAGTGAGAACACGTGGTCCATATATTATGGACGTAACCCAAAAATGGAAAATGACAGGGAAGAAACAAGCCTTTAAAAAGCTAAAAACAAAGTCCGCGTTAATAAAACGTCCTGGAAACTCCCCACTGACACGAGCGACAACAAAAGTCAACAAGCCAAACGAGACAAAAATAGAATTTCTCGAAAAAGGGCAAAAAATGGAAGAGGACAACTCATGCCCTCCGGTTCCATATAATGACGACAATGTCCCAAATAACATGTTTGCATGTTTAGCGACTACCGTGACTGGGGACGAGGAGGGGGAAATCAGCGATCTTGAAGAAAAGCTAGCCCGAGCAAGGGCACAATAAGCTGAGAAGCGTTGCATAAAAGAGGAATTGCCTGAAAAGGAGCAGCTAATGGTGAAACAACAGCAGCAGGAAAAACAACAACAATGTGAACAACAAAACACTAACCAGCAAAAAGAATGTCCACCACAGCAGATGACGCGACAACAACCACAACAAGAGCAACAGGCAGCAAAAAGGAAAACGATGTTGCCACTCATCAACATTACAGATATGGATTATAACAAACTGATAAGTCTATCTCAACTTTCTATTGGGGAGGATGTTGTGTTTAGTAGGGGTTTGTTTCAGGAAGCGTATCTCCTGGTCCTTAAAAGGACAAGGCGATCTCTTAAAACAGACCGCTCCTGAAAACCTGTCCTACAAGGGGTCGTTACCGTGCTTCCTCTGATCCAGAGGGAAGAGCAACGTCCTTTTGGTTTGGCCTCAGTCTTCGCAAGTCCGCTGGTTTCCGTGGGGGCCCGGTGATACTCCAGATCTTCAAAAATATTCTCTTTGTGGGAGTACCAATGCTTTACTTACCAGAAAATGAAAACAAGGCTCGTTTTTCCTTTTAGTATTTATATTTTATTTATTTCTGTTGGAATTTAAGATCCGCCCTTCTCCAGAATATTTTCCTTCAGGGACAACGGACGATATTCAACTGCGGCCCCGAGATCACGTAACTATTTCTTTATAAAGGATAACAAGTCGAAAATTGTACCCCAAAGATACACATTTTCGTACAACAATCTCGATATTTCGAGTGAGATGTTGTGTTTACTTTAGATAAGATTCAGTTTCCTGAATCTTCATCAATCTATTTGCATATGAGAATTGGAAATGGTATTTTGGGTATTGTTTGCTTGTGGCAAATTCGAACATCTGGTGCGATTTGCCATGGATTTGGTTTGTTTAATTTTCTAGGGAAATTACGAGGGTTGCCTCTTATGTTTCGGGATTTGGCAACCCTAGTGTTGCAATCCGGCAATTGACAGCTCTGTCGTAATGTTGGACATTTTTGAGGTTATACGCACTCAGAACGTTTTGACATACGAGCGCTATTTGTGTTGTTTACAGTAACTTAAAAGATTCATCTCGGCCCAAAAATGGAATAAAATCGTCAACATTTTCGTGCGATTATTTTTTACAACTTTCGGCGTGGATTAACTCAGCAACAGTGCATGGATGAACTTAATTCAATTTTTGGCGATGAAGCTCCATCAAGGACCAGTGTTTATCGATGGTATGGTGAATTTAATTGTGGTCGTAGTTCACTCCAAGATGAATTTCGTGAAGGTCGTCCAAAATCAGTTGTTGTTCCGAAAACCATTGATGCTGTGTGCGAACTGATATTGGAAGATCGTCATGTGACCTATCGTGAGATTGAGACAACCTTAGGCGTTAGTGGGACCAGCATGCATTCAATATTGCATAAACATTTGACTGTCAAAAAAATTTGTTCGCGTTGGATCCCACACAATTTGTCAATCGGCAAAAAAAACGCTCGTGTCAATTGGTCGAAAGAAATGCTCAAAAAATACGGTCGCGGTGCTTCGAAACACGTCTATGACATCGTGACAGGTGATGAATCGTGGATTTACGTGTATGAGCCCGAAAGTAAACAACAGTCGACTGTCTGGGTGTTTCAAGATGAGCCAAATCCAACAAAAGTTGTTCGCGCACGAAGCACTTACAAGCAAATGGTCGCCTGTTTTTTTCGGAAAAACTGGACATGTCGCAACCGTACCACTAGAACAACCCAGAACAGTCAATTCTGAGTGGTACACAACCATTTGTTTGCCAGTTGTCTTCCAAGAAATCAGGAAAACCAACCGCCGAAGACGGATCACTCTTCACCACGACAATGCGAGCTCTCACACATCGGCTGCGACAACTGCATTTTTGAGCACCCAAAACATCGTTTTGATGGGTCATCCGCCGTATAGTCCTGACTTGGCACCGAATGACTTCTTTTTATTCCCGTACGTAAAAAACAAACTGAGAGGTCAACGTTTTTCGACACCTGAAAAAGCGGTTGCTGCATTCAGAATGCATGTGTTGGAGATACCTCAATCAGAGTGGCAAAAGTGCTTCGACAATTGGTTCAAACGCATGCAAAAGTGTATAGATCGTCATGGGGAATATTTTGAAAAACAATAAAGTGATTTTCGATGATCAATATTTGTTTTTGTTCTCTAATCCCGAAATATAAAAGGCAACCCTCGTATCAGATTGAAATGTATTTCTGGATTTTGAATTGATATTATGTCGTGGGGCAAATGCAAAGCTATAAACGAATATTTGATTCGTTTATTGCGAATTTTGATTTTAGTTTAGGCTTTTTGATTAAATTATGCCGTGGGGGCAAATGCAAAGCGATAAACGAATATTTTAATTCGTTTATTGCGAATTTTGGATTTAGTTTTGGTTTTTCAGGATTTTGACAGGATTTAATGTCTGAGCGTATTATAGCTAGGATTTGGATGTAGGAATGGGGGAAAAAGGTAGTAGGGCTTTTTGGAGCACTACAAGGATTTTTCAATTAAAAGACTGACAAGGAACAGGTTTACCATACAGACAAATTCAGTTGAGCACTTTGAAAAAATGAAAAAGGGCCACCGCGGAATTTCACACGTACACCCCGAAAGAAATAAAGAATATAACGGATCTACTAAAAGGCGTCGACACTGATACAGAACCACAAGTTCTATTACAAACGCTACGAGAGCTTAACTGTAATGATATTGAGTTTATCGCGGTAGAACCTTTCAATACAGCTAAGACTAGACGGGAGAATCGTAAATTACCATTCTACTTGGTGCAGCTGGGCCCCGGTAGCAAAATTGATGGACTTAGGGAAATCACTATCCTGAACCATCACACATTGTCACATGGGACAAATTGAAAAGAAGCAGAGATATAATCCAGTGTCTTCACTGCCAAAGGTTCGGGCACTCAGCAGCAAACTGCGAAATGCAGTATCGATGCGTTAAATGCGGACAGGACCACAGCGCAGAACAATGCACGTTAGGTAAAGAAAGGGTAGACCACAGGTCTTTTCTAAAGTGTGCAGTCTGTAAGGGCGAGGGACACCCCGCTAATTATCGAGTCTGTACTAAATTCCGTGAAATACAGCAAAAAAACTTTTTATGGCAACGAAAAATAGAACGCCCGATTGTTCAAGCTCGACCATCACTAAATGTAACACCCCAGTTCTCATATGCTCAACTAACAGCTGGTAGGAGAACCACGCCACAACCCACCACACGGGTACCGCCGCAATATACTGTGCCTCCAGAAACAGTAACACTAGCAAACAACCTTGCTCGCTATTCAGACGCAGATGACACAAATGCAAAAACAAATAAAGGACCAGGACACTAGACTAGACTTGGGCCTATTCCCAGTTGTCTAGCCAGCCGTCAATATAAACCCCCGAACAGAAAGCACAATTACGGGTCTAGTCGTGAATGTAAACTCACTAATCAGAATGGAGAGAAGAGCCGCTTTCTTTAAATTGTTGCAAGACGAAAGTCCTGACGTGCTTCTAGCTAGCGAAACTAAGCTGAATCAGAGGCATAAACTATGTCACACAAACTACGACATTATACGAAGAGACCGACTGAACTCCACACAAGGAGGAGGGGTGGCAATCTTTGTTAAAAAAGAAATTCAACATAAGGTAATATATAGTGGTGAGATAGGCACATTTCAGGTGCTTGAAGCGTGCATCATCCGCATACCCCTCCGAGGAGATAGTGGGATGTATGTGATATCTGCCTACGCACCAGAAGCACATCAACAAAATCTATTTAAAGTGTAGCTAGAGACTTTTTTCCGATGCTTACAACTTCACTCTGAAGGGACTAATACATAGTAGGTGCCGATTTGAATGCTAAACACTGTTACGTGGTAACCTCTACCACCCCCATAAATAAACAATAAACAAGCCCACGTTTTGAATCGCTTATATGGCGCGAGAAAAGCGGCGTTGCAGATTTATTACAAGGAAAAGAAAAAAAAGTTATAACATACAAATTTAAATATACAGTCCACATTTTAAGTTAACCTCAAATACGAGCAGATGCACATGCCTGCATTCGTTAAAATGTGGACTTTGAAGGAACACTTGCGGTGGGGTTCTCTTCAGTGAGACGACAAGATGGACAGGACAATGGGGAGAGAGAGTGTAGAACAAGGAGTTGATTAACAGCCGTCGGCGCTTCTAGTAGGCTGAAAAATATACTCGTAAAAAGAAAGAAGAAAAAAAAACAGAAAGTAAAAGTTCGAAGGTTACGCGCGAATTAAACCAACACTAAAATTAATTAGTAAAGTAACCACGCCAAACAATAAACAAATTGTGCTCGTCTTAATCAGCGTTAGTTAAGATTAATATATATTTTTGTTAAGGTGAAATAAATTATAACACTCTAGTGCTATAATTATATATATATACATTAAGCATTGCACACCAAAGAAGTGTAAAATTATAGAAGATCAGCATATACCATATACGTTAGACAACCCAACAAGTGTAACATTTCCTAAGAGTTAAAATAAATGTTGCACTTCTAACCTGTTGCATATTGGCACAGTCTAAGCCTATGGTTTCTAGTGTAAAATAGCATATCCAACACGAGAGGAAATCAACTAGCTGGTTGGCTAGATCAACATCACATTGGATCTAAGGCTGACCTGCTAGCTACAGAATATCCTTCTTTCCCCAGAGGGAGATCGTTCCTAGATATTATGCTTATTGACACACGACTTAAATATACACATACTAACAGACAAAATATAAACTGCCTACGCACAATTGAGTATGACAGCGACCATTGTGCATTATCAATCGTGATAAAAACACCAAGCGAAGTTGTGGAACTCGGTGAATGTATGATACCGCAACCCTATAACTATGGGGGTATGCGATGGACGCGTTTCACGAGAACCTTAACAAAAGAAATTCCCTTAAAAGATATTAACCCTCCTACCAACAGAAACATGTCAAACGATGACATCGACAAATACATACAAAAAATGGACGAGACCATAAAGCAAACTATGGACAAAACAATACTAAAAACCACACCTACGGACAACATGAACATGTACCGAAACGCCACAATAAACGCACTCCATAGAAAAAAAAGTAGACTTCTGTCTCAACTAAAACTACGGTACAGACGATTTATTGATAGGCACGACCAGGAGATAATATCACTGTAGTCGAGATTAAAAAATCTCCAACAGCTGATAAAAGCCAATTATAGGCTATCAGCAAATTTGTATTGGAACAACAAAGTTCGGGCGGTAAAATCCAACAACCCCAGTATGTTCCCGCAACTTAATAAAATATTTAGACGGAGTCATGAAAACGAGATTCAGTGTCTCCAAATACCACGAACTGACGAAAACCATCGAATGCTGACAAATATAGGCACAAACAACGCCATCCTAAATGACGAAGTTTTTGTGTTTGAAGATCCCTTGGAAAAAGTGAATGTTGTAGGCGCCGGCTTTCCAGAACTGTACAAGGCAAATGAAGTAATTCGTAGCAACCATGGCTTGGAAGATGGAGTTTTACTGAATTATCGTCATCTTCGAAATAACATTTCACAGTGGCGAGCAGAAAACCAAGGTTTTATCGAATTCAATAATGAAAATACGGCAAATGCCGAGATCACTGTCGAAAGGGCCAACAGCCTGTTGATCACTAGTGAAGACATCCATGGAATCTTTGCATCATTAAGAAACAAAAAATCAGTTGGAATCGATGGAGTACCCAATATCGTACTCAAACATCTTCCTCCAATCGCAATTAACATATATGCAGTCTTGTTTAACAACGCTCTGAACAATGCACACTATCCAGTACGTTGGAAAATGGCCATCATCCAACCGTTACCAAAAAAAGGGAAAGACAGAACAAACCCAAAAAATCTGCTATCGATCAGTTTGTTACCGAGTATCAGTAAAGTATTCGAGAAGGTTCGAAACAAGGCTCTACTTAAATGGGTTGAGGACAATAACATTATTCCAAAAAACCAGTTTGGTTTTAAAGTTGGTCATGAAACCACACATGCCGCAGCTAAACAGGTTTCAGGCATTTAGTGGAATGTTGTGCTCCCGAAGTCCTACCATCCTCCCACAATCCCAATATACCCATTTCCAGATAGTATATCTATTACATGGGCTCCTCGATAGTATAGTGGTTAGTATACCCGCCTGTCACTCGGGAGACCGGGGTTCGATTCCCCGTCGGGGAGCCCCTGGCGCAAGACTAATGACCTTGCCCAGACAAAATAAATCATTATGGAAAATTTAACAAGCCTCGGGACTTGCTAAATAAGGCCAAGACCGGCTCCCGGTTGTAGTGCTGATGATGATGATGATATCTATTACATATATTAAAAGTATCCACATGTTAATCTAAGCCCACTTCTCAGATATATCCCATCCATTATCCCATTTTCCCATGCAATATACATATCCCACCATTATCCCATTTTCCTCAACGAATTGCCTAAAATCACCATACTACATACATAGCAGCTGCAATTGCGGTTGTCTAATCTAACGATCCCAGAATCGTTACCAAGCAAATATAGCAAATACTCGACGTGCCGATACTGGGATCAAATCAAGCAACCAACAGCTGCTAAGAAGAATAAATTCTTGTCGCACAAGCCATAAACCAAAACCGAGCAACCATAGCAGCTGCTCGATTGTGATTGGCGAAAACACACTCACACGTTACTGACTTTCAGGTACCTGGAGAGTAAGATGACCCTTTTTCCCCAGGTTCGACTTCGTTCATCAAGAAAACTTAACGAAAGAAAATGACAAAGAGAGAATTTGTACTTTTGCTAAGCAGTCGAGATTCAACCGCCACCGAGGCCAGACATAGGGAGCCGAGTTACAACCACCGCAGAGTGCGCACAATCGCGTGCCATCTTTCTTGCCCATAGTTAAGCTTTACAATTCCAACAGTTAAGTTTTACGTTTCAAACAGTTAAGTTTTACGATTCAAACAGTTAAGTTTTACGATTCAAACATTAAGTTTCACGATTCAGACACTTATGTTTTTTTTTATATTGTTTCTGTTTAAATGTACAAAGAAAGGAGTCTGTGTTTTGTTATCAATAAATGAAAAAAAAATAAGAGAAGAAAAAAATATAAGGTGCTTTAACGTAAAACAGTACGGAAAATACTCCACGCTGTTCCCTCGGTCGAGACGAGGAAGCACGGTCGTCGGAGGCAATTATAATTGCAACATGGAATAAAACAATAAGAGTGTGCGATTATAACAGGAATAAAAGTCTGAAACAGTGCACAGGTGCCTGTTTGATTGACTTGGAGAGGGCCTTCGACACCGTTTGGCTAGAAGGGTTATACTACAAGCTAATGCGACTAGCCATTCTTAAACCACTGCTGTATATACTATACGACATGTTGAATGAAAGGAAATTCGTCGTCAAAAGTGGCAATGTGACCTCCAACATTACTTACAAAGTAAAAAACGGTTTGCAACGGAGAGCGGGGTTATCTCCGATCCTTCTTAATATATATACTAGCGACTTGATAAGGTCTTTTCATAAGGCTATTGCGTATGCAGACGATCTGATAATATATAGAACAGCACCAAAAATTAAAATCATTAACGGATTATTACAAGAGGATTTCAGTAATGTTCAGCGATACTGCGACAACTGGAAACTGAAAATCAATATCCAGAAGTGTGAAACCATCCTTTTTAGAACACCACTGGCGGAAGCTACCAGGGCCACCAGGAAAAACTGGCGAAAGCTAGCTATTATCGGACCACCCCAACAAACACTGGAAACCAAAAATGTAGTCAAATACTTAGAGGCATCTGGCTGGATCAGTATCTATATTTTAACAAACATGTGGAGGCTGCGCTGGCCAGGGCAAAGAAAGCTGATGCTATGACAAAAAGACTGTTTCATAGTAGTCAACTTGACAGCAGAGTTAAAGTTATATGTTACATGGCTCTCATCAGACCGATGATCATATATGGATGTTCAGTGTGGATTAATGTGGGACCTAGCTTAATGGAGAAGATACGGATTTTTGAGAGACAATGCCTCAGGACATGTCTCAACTTACATCGGACTCCTGAATCCGATCACAAAAAATACTATCCCAATGAAGCGTTGTACAATGGGACCAATAAAACCAGAGTGGATAACTTTATGATCAAGTTCATTCGAGGGCATCTTGCGATCACTATGAGCTCGTCGAAAGATTAAATCTTTGGTGCATATTTCCCAAACAATATGTATTATGAGCTGGTACGTCGCAATGGCTTTAATCCACCAGAGGCATTCCTTAGTCTTGACAAGAGCGACCTCAACTGGAGAAAGCTAGTTATGGTGGGACCGCATGGAGATAAACTGGAAACCATGAGTTGAGTTAAATACCCGGGCATCTATATATGTAGACCTATATCTGTATTTCAACAGACATGTAGAGGCTGCTTTGCTCAAAGCGAGGAAAACGTTTGCTATGACAAGGGGGCTATTTCACAGTAGCCAACTTGACAGCAGGGTAAAAGTCATATGCTACATGACGCTAATCAGGCCAATGCTCATATATCCAGTATGGTTTAACATAGGTCCAAATTTGATGGAAAAGATTCGGGTGTTCGAAAGGAAGTGTCTGAGAATCTGTCTCAGATTATATCGGACACCGGAATCGGACTATAAAAAGTATTATTCAAATGAGACTTTATATAATAAAGCGTACATAATAAATAGGGTGGATAATTTTATGATTAAATTAATCAGAGGGCATATTGCGATAGCAATAGGTTCGTCCAATGACCTGATTTTCGGGGCTTATTATCCAAACACTCTGTACTATGAGAGCGTGCGTCGCAACGGTTTTGTTCCACCAGAGGCGTTCTTTGATTTGGACATGAAAGGGCTTATACAGGATAGATCCGGAATTCCGCTGATCTATCATGTAAGTAGATCATCCGTAGACGGGTGATTGTGCGACGGGAAGTAACGCGCACCGAAGAAGAGCTCTTGCCCTTCAGTAGGGCTATCTCCCACAGAGACCGGGACGATAGTATTGGACAGCGTCAACAGTTCTGGTGGTTGAATGGCATATAAAGATACCAATGTCGGTATAGAATCACACTATCATCAGCCAGCTTATATAGACTTAGCTTTTCTAGAATTAGGGTAGTATAAGATTTAAGTTAAGTTAAGTTAAGTGCTTTTAAATAAAATTAAAAATATAAAAAAAAAAAAAAAAATAAGTAAGTTAATTGTCAATTCGATTACTGGTAAAGTTCCTGTTAAGCTGGTCACTTGAAAATGTTCATGGTCCAAGTTTAGATTTGCGTTGTAGGTATGGTCCACTTGCATTGGTTCAACCGAGTTATTTCTTGTACCGGTATAGTTTGTCTGACTTCGTCTTGTTTGACTAGAGTTATTCGGAAAACGTTGGTTCCGGTTTGTATTGTGATGGTATATGTTGTTGGTATTGTAATTATTGTTATTATGTTGTCTCATTTGGCGGGAATTGTTTCCGTATGTGTTGTTATTATTTTGTCTAGTTTGTCTAGAATTGTTTTCGTAAGTTTTGTTATATTGGCACGTGTTGTTTCTATTATAATAATATGTTGGATCGTTATTGTCTCTTTGTAAGTTTTCCCTATAGTCATTATGTCTGGGGTATTGGTTTCTATTAAAATTTTGGTTATTAGGTCTATCTGTTCTATTTTCGTAATTATTTGGTTTGTTATAATGTCTAAGCATTCCTGTTTCTTCTAAAGTATAATATGTTTCTATGTTCCTACTGTAAATTATGCTTGATAGATTGGGGTTAATTCCATTTAAAAACATTTTTAATATAAGAGATTCATTTGACGTTGGGGAAAATTCGCTAAGTTTTTTCTCATCGAATTCATATTTACCATTTAATTTGTCTAATATTCCATCATATGTTGCAAGAGACATTACATTGCAATTTTTATATTTTAATGTTTCTATTTAGAGGAAATGTGTAATTACGTTACACGTTTCCATATATAGGTTTTTTGGTGTCGTCGAAGGATTCTTTGACGTAACACGCGTGGCCTTGGATATTGTTGGCCCACTTCCAACTAGTTACGAAGACAATAAGTATATCTTAACCTTTCAAGATGATTTAGTAAAGTTCACTGAGGCTATGCCAGTACCTAATGCGGAAGCGCCCACCATAACTCGTAGTTTTGTGGAGAAAATTATGTCGTTTTGGAATACCCGAGGCGGTATTAACTGACCAAGGCACCAACTTCCTGAGCCACCTTTTTAAGGAGATATGTAAGCTTCTAAAAGTCGAAAAGATACACACAACACCATGCCATCCCCAAACGAACGGAGGTTTATGACGTAGTCACCGAACGTTGGCCGAATACCTCAGGCACTACGTTAACAATGACCAACTTTCATGAGACACCTGGCTACCGTACTCAATGCTTGTTTATAATACCACACCTCATAGTAGTACCGCATTTAGCCCCTTTGAATTGCTTTATGGTTTCCTGCACGGATACCCAATTCTATCAACACAAGTCCACAAATCGCATACAACTATGATAACTACGCTAACGAGCTAAAAGCCCCCCAACAGCACGGCTACAAGGTCGCTAAGAACATATTGCAGGACAAAAAGAAAAAAGCTAAAGCGTGCTACGACAAAGACATTCAACGTTGGCGACAAAGTCCTCATAAAAAATCAACCCGAAAAAACAAGCTTTCTTCTTAATGGGAGGGTCCTTACGAGGTGTACAAAATAATATCTGACGAAAACACGGAAATCAAAATAGGAAAGAAATCCAAAATTCTACACAATAATAATATAAAAATATTTTCAGAATAAATAAATAAAATATACACTCAACACTACCAACCAGATAGCGTCTGAAAACATCCTAACCAATAATGGGCTTAAACCACAAATAAAGCGAACATATAACTGGGAAACCGAAAAGAGTATGGAAAATTGTCCACAAATTTAAAAAGAAAACTGTACGAATAAATCGTAAAGAATTATAAATAGTTTGAATCTATTTTGAAAAGAAAAAAATATATACAAAACCTCAATTAATAATAGGACGAATATTAGTTCCTGAATGAAGAGAACAATTAACAATGAGAGAAATAATTTTGTTTGTTTGTTAATCTACATTAAACTTATTTGAATAAACATTTTGTAAAATAACAAAACAAAATATTTTTAAGAAAAATTTTATAATATAATTACCAATTACTCAATGAAGAGAGATATTAAGTATGAAAATAATATCCCTCTTTATTACTCAATGAAGAGAGATATTAAGAATGAAAAAAAAACCCTTTCCTTTTTGTTAACCTCTTACCAATTAAGCGATTTTGAAAACAAAAAAGAATTCTTTGTAAAATAACAGAACTAACGCAAGTAACCATATAGAGTATACTGATAGAGATATCATAAACAAAACCTCAGTTAATAATAAGACGAATATTAGTTCCTCAATGAAGAGAACAATTAACAATGAGAGAAACCATTTTGTTTGTTCGTTAATCTACATTCGACTTATTTGAATAAAACTTTTGTAAAACCCACCATTGTAAATGAACGAAGTCTCCTGTGGCAACAGTTGAATATTAAATAAAGAGACAAAATGGTCTCAAGAGGAACGCCAATTTTTTTTTCTCGTCAAATAATACAAAGAAAATTATTCTCTTCAAGGATAATTTTCTTTCTCGAAGGAGGGTGGGGTGTGGTGCTCCGGAAGCCCCACCATCTTCCCAGAATCCCAATACACATAACCCATCAGCACACAATTAATAAAAACCCATCTCCCATATAATATGCACATTTCCCATATAATATATATATTCCATCATTACCCAATAACTATATACAAAAACCCATATTCTCATATAATATACACATTTCACATATAATATACGTTTTCTCATAAAACCCAATTAATCCAAACGATTTCTCATATAATAATACATAATACATATTCCAAATATACATACCACATGTCCCAATATACATATCCCATCCATCATCACACTTTCCTAAACGATTTCCAAAAAATCGTTATCCTATGTACATAGCAGCTGCAATAGCGTTTGCTTAATATGATGAACCTTATGTTGAAGTTCTTTTTTAACAAAGATTGCCACCCCTCCTGTGGGTAAGTTTTTATTAGGTGCATCGACACGGACGCTTATTCAATAAAAACCACCACCGCGGAAAACAATGGAACAACAAGGAAAACACTGGAACTGTTCGACAACGAAGAATGTAACGAATAAAACACTTGATATTGGTGTTGAGCACTGTTTTTTATTGTTCGCATCTACTTAACACTTTCGAGTTTAGTATAATACACTTCGTTTTAGGTTGGTTCTGTCAGCAAGGAGAGATTTGTTTTTCTTCTAGATATTTGGTTACAATGTCCTTTTTTTCTTTTTACCACCGTCACAACCGGTTTGCGTTTTAATCAAGTTATATTAGATAACGCGTAAGGAACAACAACAGTAATTAACTGCGGACACAACACCATACAGAAAGACGCACTTGGATAAAACCAATACTTAATAATGCACTTGGCAGCGAATGCTCTACCACGATCCTCGGCCGGCTCGTAAAGTGGATGCGCACACTTTAGCGAAAGAAATCTGACTCCCTGATGCAATTCACATCCATCAGATTCGATGGCCGCGAATTGGGTCGATAGGGGAGGATTGTATATGTGTCCGTATAGGACAAGTACGATGCCCTGCGATGAAAACGATGATCGGTGGACACCTGATTAAACAGACGTACGATAATCGGGGGGCGTGGTACCCATACATCTTTGATGATGTATGCCAGGGATCGAAATAGATTTTTGTTTCAAAGTAAACAAAAACTCTATTTCACAGATTAAATGGTGGGGCACATGATGTAAATGTTGTGCTATGATACAAGGGGTCGTCATGGTATTTGCCTAAGATTCCTTGGAAACACCGACGTAGGCAATATCCAATCTAGCCGTATGGCTCCGGTGCGCAAGGATGCACATTATTTTGTTGACATAAGTCAGCAGAAACCTCGTCAACGGCGGCAAAGGCTGTATGTTTGATTAATATGCGGGTAAGTAAAACGCACACAGTGCGATACTGTATGTTCACTTTAGGTTTTCAGGCAGGTCATCATAGGCATGGCATAGGTAAGGTTAGCTAAACAATGTTCATATCCATGCCTAAATTAATGATCGGTTGACAGCCGATAAAGGAAAATGGTCGCAAGTGTTGCGAACCTCGGGACTGGGGCAATGAATGGTTATGAACCGTAGCAAAACCCATCGGCTACGACTGTGTCAACAATTACGCTGGCCAGCAAGTATTTATCTTATCTTATATCGATGGAGATATGGTACGGTTCATATAATAATTCAATGTGATGCATGCCTTGATGTGGTTTAACTTTCAGGTGTGATGCTGCAGGGGAGCTTACGGTGCCCCTAATTGCAGGTAAGTACTATGGGTTTGGAAGGTGGTTAATTTAAGAGGATGGGCGGTTCTTTGGGAATGTATTAAAGAACCGCCACACTCCTCCTTGTGTGGAGTTGGATTGGTCTCTTCGTATAATGTCGTAGTTTTTGTAACATCGTTTATGCCTCTGATTCAGCTTAGTTTCGCTAGCCAGAAGCACATCAGGACTTTCGTCTTGCAACAGTTTAAAGAGAGCGGCTCTTCTCTCGATTCTGATTAGTGAATTTACATTCACCACTAGACCCTTAATTGTGTTTCTGTTCGGGGGTTTATTTTTACGGCTAGCAAGTACCCAGTCTAGTCTAGTGTGCTGGTCCTTTATTTGTTTTTGCATTTGTGCCATCTGCGTCCGAATAGCGAGCAAGGTTGTGAGCACCTAGCAAATGTTACTGTTACTGTTTCTTGAGGCACAGTATGTTGCAGCGGTACCCATGTGGTAGGTTGTGGCGTGTTTCTCCTACGAGCTGTTACTTGAGCATACGAGAACTTACGTTACGTTTAGTGCTGGCCGAGTTTGAACAATCGGGCGTTCTACTTTTCCTTGCCGTGAAAACTTTTTCCTGTATTTCGCGGAATTTAGGACAGCCTCGATAATTAGCGGGGTGTCCCTCACTCTTATGGACCACGTGTTCTCCCTTCTTTTTTCCTTCTTTTATTTTCGTTTTTTCTTTTATTGCGCGAAGGACAAATATATTGTGGACTCACGAGTTAACACCCAAAGAACCCCACTAATCATTAACTTAGAAAACTATTGATAACGACAACAACCATGATGACTCATCACATCGCCAATAGCCAATGAAGATAACGATAATGAACGACACAACCATGATGACTCATCACATCGCCAATAGCCAATGACGATAACGATAATGAACGACGACAACCACGATGACTCACCACATTGCCAATAGCCGATGATGATCGACAATGCTGACAAACCAATCAGAGATAACTATTCGTATATAAGTAAAATGACAACAAGCAACCAGTGTTCGCACTACAATTCATAGTAACATTTAGTTAGGATTAAAAGCGTAGAATAGCCACAGTACCGATTTATGAAGTTAAAATAAATATATTTTTTTAACCCACACGCTGCTGATCTAATTAATTGGCGATCCTGCCAGGAGTGCTCAGACTTCTATCATTTGAACACCCTGTGGACCATCAACAAGGAAGTCACCCCGAATAGGACAGAAATCCAAGTGACATATCAGCGATACTATCTTGAAGCAAACAACAATATCGAGCGAAGTTAATTCACCAACGAGTAGTCGGCGAACACATGGATCGGAAGACAAAACCTGGAAACCCAAGGAGAAGACGAGTCGACAGTCCAAAATTCCAAGGAGGAAAACTGGATAAGAAATTTAAAAATTTTAATAAAAGTGAAAGTGGAAATAAACACCAAGTGAAAAAAAATCAAGTGCTAACTACATGAAACATATAAACAAGAAAAAACAAAGAAGCAGAAGTTCCCAAATTTTTCCAAAACCTACGGAAACGGACTATAGCAGCGAGGAAGAAAACCCTAAGGGTTCCAAAGGAAGTGCAGCGTTAAAAAGTGTCCCAAGAAACGAAGAAACCATGACGTCAAACGCAGAACTACGAGCCACGCTAGACGTAATTTTAAAAAATCAGCAAGTGCTACAAAACGATAATAAAGCGTTGGCCGAACATATCAAAACACTAGAATTCAGAAATTTCGGAAATATCGAACCAGTGACTGTGAAAAAACTACAACCTGTGTATCTATCAATTCAGAATGCTAATGAAATAGACACCGAAATATATAAAGCGTTACCCACCTTCGATGGAAACCAGGAAGGATATCGTGCATGGAGAAGCAAAGTCACAACATGCATGAATAACATAAAAAATTTCCAAAATACTAATAAATACTTTACGTGCCTTTCAATCGTCAATGCAAAGATAATCGGAGCTGCAGCAAATGCACTAGTTGCCCATAACACAATTTTCAATTTCGATGCTATAATGAATCGTCTGGATTATGTTTACGGCGACCGAAGATCACTATACGTTCTGGAAGAAAATCTGCACAAATTAAAACAAGGACACCTAACATTGTCACAATACCATGATGAAGTAAATCGTACTCTAAGTCTGGTGTTAAGCAAGTTAGAAATGGAAGAAGGCACTCAATCCGAATTTGCAACCCGTCGAGCAGTGGAAGGAGGAGTCCGAGCATTTATCCGAGGACTAAACTGTGATTATACACGTACATCTCTGTATACATTCAAACCCAATGATTTGGAATCAGCATATGCCATGGCCAGTACAATAGCTCACGACCGTCCAGGATACCAGCTACACCGTGTGAGAAGAGAGGATCCACCTCGACGACCACAACTACCCTCACGATCTCAACAAGGTCAATTCCATGGACAACAGTATGAGTCACCAAAGTATCGACCAAATGTACAAATCCAGTACCGACAAGCAGCCGAACCAATGGATGTAGATGATTCAACTCAGTTTCGCCGACCCACACAAGCGAACCCATTCAGAGAATTTCAACATAATCAGCAACAATACAATTGGCAAAACAGATATCAAGGGAACAATCCAACTAAGAGAGAACTCGGAAGTTCATCACAAAATCGTCGACCTAATAATTTCCATAGGATAAATAAAGTACTGGAAGAGGACAAGGAATCCGTCATAGCACAAATCGACGAAGGAGAAGAAAGATCAGAGGTTTCTTTTTTAGGAAAAGGAAAGGTCTCCCGTGTTTAGAGCTATTCTCTGAGGATAAAGGGAAACCAGAAATTAAAACATACATACTCATCGACACAGGAGCAACAAATAACTACATCTGTAAATCATACCCTTATGGCAAATCAAAACCAGTCGACCCTAAGATAATCAAGACTATGCATGGAAACTGCACCATTACTTCAAAAAAATTAATACATCTTCTAAACCACACCATGACGTTCTACGAAACTGATGACCTCACTGACTTTACCATGATTATTGGAGAATCTGGCAATTAAAGGCTCAGGTAAATATAGAAACTTATGAATTAAGCTATAAATATAAAGTGAAATCAGAAAATAACAGAGTAGAAGAGAAAGAAAATAATAAGGGAATTAATGAAACAAAACTAAACGAAATACTTGAAAAAAAAAATGCAAATAAGCAAAAGCATAAATTTTACCATTGATTGTAAAAAATTTGTAAGTGAAATCAAAAAAATCATGTATATTAATAGTGCTACTAACCCTACTCTCCCTTTTACTACAAACATAGAAGCTACAATACGAACAAAAAACGGAAATTCAATTTATACCCTGAAACTGACCGCGAATTTGTAGAAGAAGAAATTTCAAAACTTTTAAAAGAGGGAATTATACAAAAATCTCATTCACCGTACAACTCGCCAGTCTAGGTAGTCCCTAAGAAATGTATAGGCGAGAACGGCAGACCAAAACGTCGATTAGTAATAGACTATCAGAACTTAAACCCTGAAACTATAACTGATCGTTATCCCATCCCAGATATTAACACCACATTACAAAATCTGGGAAAAGCTAGAGTTTTTTCTACCTTAGACTTGGAAGCCGGCTTTCATCAAATAAAAATAAAAAATTCAGACACACCCAAAACTAGCTTTAGCATCAATGGTGCGAAATATGAGTTCATTCGTATGCCATTCGGTTTAAAAAATGCCCCTTCTATATTTCAAAGACGTGTAGATGATATTCTACGTCCATACATAGGAAAATTCGCATATGCCTACACAGACAATGTATTAATATTCTCAGAAAATGAAAATGAACACATGAAACACATAAAAATCATTGTATAAACATTGAGGGAAGCAACATGAGCTTCTCACTTCTTTAAACAATCCGTTAACTATTTGGGACATAGAGTAAAAGGTGGGGCAATAACAGTAGACCCGGACAAAATAAAAACAATACAGGAATATCCAGAACCAAGCAATTTAAAGGAACTTCGATCATTTTTAGGTTTAGCCGGTTATTATAGGAAATTCGTTAAAGATTTTGCAAAAATCGTAAAACCAATGACAGTGTTTTTACAAGGCGAAGGAAAACAGGTATCAGGCAATAAGAGCACAAAAATTAAATAGAATTTGACGATAATGCCAAAGATGCATTTAATACAATAAAGAAAGCCCTCCAAGCACAAATAGAGTTGTATCAACCAGACTATAGTAAGCCATTTGAATTGACTACTGATGCAAGTAATCATGCAATAGGAGCAGTATTAAGTCAGGGAAAACAACCCATAACCATTATTTCAAGGACTCTAGTCTCAGCAGAAGAGAACTACTCCACTAACGAAAAAGAGTTATTAGCAATTATCTGGGCATTACAAAAACTAAGAAATTTACTGTATGGAATTCCCAATTTAACAATTTATACAGACCATCAATCTCTTACTTATGCTATCTCTGAAAAAAAAACCCCAACACCAAACTTAAGAGTTGGAAGAATATAATAGAAGAATATGGAGCAAAATTGGCATATAAGCCAGGGAATGGAAACGTCGTAGCCGATGCACTTTCACGCCATCAACAGGTTAACACATCTTCCTGCTCTGATCATTCAGCCCTTAGTTGACCCATAGAGGTTTTACAATCATCCTTTCAATCGTTATAAAAATCAGATTTTATTAGAAAAAAAAAAAAAACACGTGTAATGATCTCCAAACATGTACAGTATTCAAGAATACCAGTCATAAAATAAACTTCAAAGACGAGGAAAATTTAATTTCACAATTGAAAAGAATTCTAAACCCAAATTTAGTAAATGTTATAAACTGCTCGGAAGAAGATATATTTCAACATCAGAAAAAGATTAAAGAAGTGTTCAGCAACTATAACATAGTCTTGGCACAATTATTTTTGAAAACCAGTCACCCGCGAACTCTCTTACAGAGAACACCAGTTTAACAGTGCGCCAGTTAAAAAGTGAAGTGACTACATATTTAAAAAGTAAAAGTATGTCAAAAGCAATTTTTGACAACAAATACAATTCCTAAGAATTCACAAACAAAAGACAACAAGGACACACCAGTAAACTAAATATTAATGTAACAAGCGCGACAAACAATAAATATACTCGAGTTCACGCCAAAAGTTTAAATTCAATAGACATGTGGTGACCAAAATTAAAACAGTGAAGATAGTCAAAACAATGAAATTCAGAAACCAAACAAAACAAATAATAAACGTAAAAACTTAATTGTAAATACTAAGTGAATTAAAAACACATAAATTAAAATAAAACCTAAAAGCAAATGTGCATATTGCAGTGAAGTGCGAAAAATAAAATAATAATCAACTATAAGAAACATAATATATCACCTCGGTCGCAAGCGCAAAAAACAAAAATTAAAATAGATTGCTCGTTAAGCAATCTGTATTTACCAGGTGTACCGGTATAAATGCATTAAATAAAATCAAAATAAGTGCATATAAAAACAGTTGAGTGAGGTGCAAAAGTGTTCGCGACAATAAAAACAAAAACAATAAAAAGATAACACTGCGGTCGCAAACGCGAAAATTAAAACAAACAATATATTGCTTGTTAAGAAAGCAATTTTTAAATCATCGTTTGGCGCGAGTGCAAGCTTACTGACTCTTAGCAGGCGGTAGGCGAGTTCACCTCAGCTTGCAGGAGAAATCAAGTCGCCGTGGTTCAAGAGGTCGCCTTTGTTTTTTTTTAATGAAAACAAACTGGAAAGAACCAGAATGAATACGGAGGACGATAAGAACACGACAACGCACAAACGAAAAGGCGCCCCGAAAAACTCCATTGTGACGCGAAGCAAAACCGCGAAATTGACGATGGATAAAGGAGATCAACAATTGGCGGACGACAGTGAGCTCCCCTTCCCCTCCAATTTTAACATATATGGGGCAAATAATTCATTCGCTTCTCTTGCATCCTCAGAGTCTGAGGATGAAGAGGAAGAGATAAGTGAATTGGAGGCGAAACTGGCGATGGCAAGAGCCCGATTACAAGAGAGACGCCGAAAGAAAAAAATAGCGGCGCTCGAACAAGAACAAAACCAGCAACAACTACAAAAGCTAAAGCCAAAAGTCGGCCAACAGCAACAATCTCACCATCAACAGCAACATCAACTTCAACATCAGCACCATCAACAGCAACAGCAACAGCAACAATTAACACAAAAGCGATCAACGAACCAGCAAGCAACACAGCAGCAGCAAAGCAACAATAACTGCGGAAAAATAAAGATGCCACCAATCAACACCATAGATGTTGACTGTAAGGAATTGGTAAGTCTTTGTAAGCTAGCCATAGGTAACAATTTTGCAGTTAAAAGACTGACGGGTAACAGGCACGCCATTCAAACATATACGGTGGCAGACCACGACAAAATTAAAGAGGTCTTAAAAAGAGCCACCGCGGAATTTTACTCGTTCACGCCGAAACAAACGAAGAGCGTAACGGTTCTATTAAAGGGTGTCGACCATGAAATGGAACCGGAGGCTCTGCTCGAAATGCTTCAAAACCTGAAGCACGAAGATCTCGAGTTTACCGCGGTAAAACCATTCACCACACCCAAGGCAAGAAGGGAAAACCCCAAGCTACCCTTCTTTTTGGTGCAATTAACACCCAACAGTAGGATTGGTGGTCTAAGAAAAATTACAGTCTTGGATCATCAAATGGTCACATGGGACAAATTAAAAAAAGGCAGAGACATCCTGCAATGTCTACGTTGCCAAAGGTTTGGTCACTCGGCGGCTAACTGTGAAATGCAGCGCCGTTGCGTAAAGTGCGGAAAGGACCATAAGGCAGAAGAATGCCCTCTGGGAAAAGAACGGGTAGAAGACAAAGCCCTTCTAAAGTGCGCAGTGTGTCGGAATGAGGGACACCCCGCTAACTATCGAGGATGTCCTAAATTCCGAGAAATAATGGCAAGAAGTGTGACCCGGCAAAAAAACACAGAGCCAGCTCGTACGTCAACAATGCCCGTAACATCGCAGCGGTCGTACGCACAAGTTGCTTCGGGTGGGAGAACACCAAATCAGGCTACATCACAGGTAGCCACAAATACTCCCACACAGACTGAAACAACACCGCAAGCGGACGTGTTCGCAATCCTGCTCAATCTGCAGAGACAGATGACACAGCTACAAAGCCAAATAAACGAGATCTACTCGCATTTGCCCAGTCTAAATAACAAGTCGATATAAACCCTCTAACCACAACATCAATAAAAGCTCTTGTCGTGAATGTAAATTCACTAATAAGAACTGAGAGAAGAGCCAATCTTTTTAACCTGTTGCAAGAGGAACAACCTGATGTACTTCTGGCGGGGGAAACAAAGTTAAACCAGAGACATAAGATAGGACATAAAAACTACGATATTATACGAAGAGATCGACCTAACTCCTCTCAAGGGGGGGGTGTCGCAATCTTTATTAGAAAAGGGATCAATCATAAAGTAATATATAGTGGAGAAGTGCGCAGGTACCGGGTGCTGGAAGCCTGTATCGTCCGCATACCCCTTCAGCAAGGAAGGGGTTTGTATGCGATTGCGGTCTACGCACCTGAGGAGCACCAACAAAACCTATTTATAGCGGAGCTCGAGACACTCTTTCGATGCTTACAATTGCACCTGGACAAAAATTACTTTATCCTAGGGGGAGATATGAACGCCAAGCATAGAAATTGGGGAAATTATATATCTAATGCCAGAGGAAATCAGTTGGCTGGTTGGTTAGATCAGTATCATATTGAATATAGAACTGACCTGCTAGCTACGAAATATCCATCGTTCCCCAGAGGTAGATCGTTCTTAGATATCTTGCTAATCGACTCACGACTGAGATTACTTAACACCAACAGACGAAACACAAACTGTTTACGGACAATTGAATACGACAGTGACCACTGTGCATTCACGGCAGTAATAGAGCTTCCGAGCGAGCTCGCAGATCTGGAGGAATTCGTGACCCCGCAACCCTATAACTACGGGGCAATGCGATGGCCGCGGTTCACCAGATCATTAACAAGAGAACTTCGTTCGAATGACTTTAATCTGCCAGTAAACAGAAACCTGACTAATGACGAAATCGACAAATACATTCAACAAATGGACGAAGCCGTAAAACAAACAATGGACAAAACAATTCCCAAAACAACAGTTACAGATCACATTAACATGTACAGAAACGCAACAATAAACGCACTCCACAAGAAAAAGAGCAGACTGCTATCGAAATTAAAACAATTACACAGACAGTTTACTGCCAGACAAGACCAGGAGATAATATCACTGAAATCTCAATTAAAAAACCTCCAACAATTACTTAAAGCTAATTATAGATTAGCAACAAATTTGTATTGGAACAACAGAATTCGAGCTATAAAAACTAATAACCCGAATATGTTCCCACAAATAAATAAAATATTCAGGAGAAATAATCAAAACGAGATTCAGTGTCTCCAAATTCCACGTACCGAGGTAAACAAGCAGCTGCTAACCAACATTGGCATAGATACAGAGAACGCGATCCTCAATAGTGAGCTCTTCGTGATCGAAGATCCTTTGGAGAAGGCGAACGCTGTGGGAGCTGTCTTTCAGGAAATGTACAAGGTGAATGAAAGCATTCGCCGAAACAATGACCTGGAGGACAGAATTCGACTGAATCACCTGCACCTCCGGAATGAAATTTCACATTGGCAATCGGAGAATCCTGGTTTTACGGAATTCAGTGACGATAATCTGTCAATCGACATTAATGCCAATGGTGGGGCTAATAGCCTTTTAATCACAAGGGAAGGAATCCAGAGTATCTTCGACTCATTAAGAAGCAAAAAGTCAGTGGGAATAGATGGAGTACCTAACATCGTACTCAAGAACCTGCCCCCAAAGGCAATAGATATATACACGGTCCTGTTTAACAACGCGTTGAATAATGCATATTATCCCGCGCGTTGGAAAACGGCTATCATTCAGCCCATCCCAAAAAAGGGCAAAGACTGTACAAACCCAATGAACATGCGTTCGATAAGTTTACTCCCAAGCATCAGTAAAGTATTTGAAAAAATCATTAACAAAGCTCTGCTAAAATGGGTAGACGACAATAGCATTATTCCAAACAACCAGTTTGGCTTTAGGGCGGGTCATGAAACCACACATGCCGCAGCTAAACTGGTCTCCGATATACAATGGAATAAATGTAGGAACCAATGCACAGGTGCCTGTCTGATCGACCTGGAAAAAGCCTTTGATACCGTCTGGATCGAAGGGTTGTATTACAAACTGGTCAGATATGGCATACATAAGCCTTTACTATATGTACTTTACGATATGTCAAAGGACAGGAGGTTCGTGGTCAAAAATGGTAATGTGACCTCTACTAAAACGTATAATATCAAGAATGGCTTGCAACAGGGCGCGGTACTCTCTCCGATTCTTTTTAACATTTACATTAGCGACTTATTAGATGCACTTCCGCAGGCTATTGCGTACGCAGACGATCTCATAATTTACAGAACAGCTCCGAAAGTTGCGATCATAAATAGGTTAATACAGCGAGACTTCAACAAAGTGCAGCGCTATTGCGATGACTGGAAACTTAAGATCAACTTCCAGAAATGTGAAGCCATCCTATTTAGAACTCCATTATATAAAGCCACGTACGACACAAGGAAAAACTGGCGAAAGCTAGTTATCGTGGGACCGCATGGAGATAAACTGGAAACCAAGAGTTTAGTTAAATACCTGGGCATCTGGCTAGACCAATATCTGTATTTCAACAGACATGTAGAGGCTGCTTTGCTCAAAGCGAGGAAAACCTTTGCTATGACAAGGAGGCTATTTCATAGTAGCCAACTTGACAGCAGGGTAAAAGTCATATGCTACATGACGCTAATCAGGCCAATGCTCATATATGGTTGCCCAGTATGGTTCAACATAGGTCCAAATTTGATAGAAAAGATTCGGGTGTTCGAAAGAAAGTGTCTCAGAAGTTGTCTCAGATTATATCGGACACCGGAATCGGACTATAAAAAGTATTACTCAAATGAGACTTTATATAATGAAGCGTACATAAATAGGGTGGATAATTTTATGATTAAATTAATCAGAGGACATATTGCGAGAGCAATAAGCTCGTCCAATGACCTAATTTTCGGGGCTTATTATCCAAACACCTTATACTATGAGAGCGTGCGTCGCAACGGCTTTGTTCCACCAGAGGCGTTCCTTGACTTGGATATGAAAGGGCTTATACAGGATAGATCCGGAATTCCGCTGATCTATCATGTAAGTAGATCATCTGTAGACGGGCGATTGTGCTATGACCGGGAAGTAGCGCGCACCGAAGAAGAGCTCCTGCGCTTCAGTAGGGCTATCTCCCGCAGAGACCGGGACGATAGTATTAGACAGCGTCAACAGTTCTGGTGGTTGAATGGCATATAAAGACCTGGATACCAAAGTCGGTACAGAATCACACTATCATCAGCTAGCTTACATAGACTTAGCTTTTCTAGAATTAGGGTAGTATAAGATTTAAGTTAAGTTAGGCTAAGTGATTTTACATAAAAAAAAAAAAAAAAAAAAAAAAAAAAAAAAAAAAAAAAAAAGTAGATAAGTTTAGGTAAGTTAAGTAAGTTAAATTTTAAGAAAAAAAAAAAAAAAAAAAAAAATTTACAAAGTTTTTCAAATTTTTCTTTGTCTTTCAAATAATTATAAGTTATGCCACAAAGTTCTGTCGCCGAAAGGCAAATTATACAAATATTAAGTAATGTTTAGCTTAGAGCGTCTGCGAAGGACCAGTAAGTTATTATATAAGATATTTAAGCTAGAATTTAAGCATTTTTTGTCTAGCCTTTAATTTAGAAAATAAGAATATAAAAAGAAAATAAAAAAATGTTTAAAAAATGAAAAAATGAAAAAATTATTTTTGAAAGACATTACAGAAAAGGAAGAACAATTAGAAATTATAACAAGAGTACATAATAGAGCTCACCGCGGATAGCATAATAATATAACCGAGATCATACGAGAATATGATTGGCCTACATTAAAGAGAGATTTCAAAAGATTTGCAAATGAATGCCATATATGTCTAACATCTAAATACAACCGACATCCAAACATACAGCCTATAGGAAAAACCCCCATTCCTGATAAAGTTTCTCAACATTTACAAATGGACGTTTTCTATATGAACCACGAATTAATTATCAGCACTATATGTAGATATTCTAAGTCTCTTCACTTGAGACATATACCAGATAAAACAAACGTACATAGAGTTCTCGACGAAATTCTCTCCCAAACATTCGCATACGACGGCAAACGCACATTGATGACCGATAACGAAGGAGTCGTTAACCAGCAGTCAAACCAGTCGGAGGTACACCGAGCGCCGGAGATTCTAAATTGTGTGTCCGAGAGTACGTGAAACTCAGTGCGAGTTCTGAAACATTGACCGCGTGAAATACAATAAGTGTACGCTTACCTACAAATAGTATTCAGAGTGACCTTGAGTACCGGCATTTATGAGTTGAGTTATCTGCCCGTCATGAACCAACGACAATTAAAAAACCGGTACTTGAAAAATTAAAGACAATGAAGAAGACAAGAATGACCCAAACACAAAGAGCCAACAATAAAAGGCCAAAATATAATGGAATCCTAACAGATAGGGACGTGGAAATTGACGAAACACCAAATAATGAATGTCCCTACAATGGATTGGGCAATCAATTTAAAGAATTGGTAAACGCCAACAATGAAAATCAAAAAGAACTCAGAGAATTCATTACAGCAATGAAGCAGAAAAATAACGGCTCGTGAAACACGAAGAACGACCTCAAAACAAAGCAGGAACAAAAGATAACAAAACCAAAAGAGGCATCTGAGATAACAAATGATACATCGCAGAAGGAGCAGCCAGCGGACAAGCAGCAGCCATCACAGCAAACAAAAGAAGAAAATAAAACAAGAGTAACGCCAATTGTAATTAGCTTCATGGGTAAGTTAGCCAAATTAAAATTTAACATTAAAATAATTAGTGAAGTAAAGAGTAGTGTAGCTTGTGATAGTATTGAAGGCTATCAAAGATTTAAATCTGCATTAGGGGAAGCGGAAACCCAGTACTTTACGTACACTCCGAAATCGAAAAAAAAAACCATCACCACGCTACTCAAAGGAGTAGACCCACTATTCTCTCCGGAGGAAATACTCGAGGAACTAAAGACGGTTGAAACTGAAAATCTGAAATTTAAAGGCGTCAAACCATTCTCGACCTCATTTTCCAAAAGTAGGAACCGTAAATTACCACTTTTCATTGTCTCATTAAGTCCTGATAGTAGAATTGAGGGACTGAGACACATTAAGCATCTCAACCACCACATGGTTAGTCGGGCAAAAATCCGCAGGACTGATCGGGTGCTACAGTGCATGCGATGTCAACGCTTCGGGCACGTTGCCTCAAACTGCAATATGCAGTATAGATGCGTAAAGTGCCTAAACATGAATGCCCGCTGGGAACAGAAAAGATCACAGATAAAAGTCAGTTGGAATGTGTGTTGTGCAAAAACACAGGTCATACAGCGAATTTTAGGGGTTGTCCAAGATTCCAAGCTCTCAAGGCAAAAATGGAAACGCCTAAACATCAAATAGAAGAACAAAAACAAACGAAAATTCGCTCCTATAGTAACTTCGTCGCCCCAGTATGTCATATGCTCAAATGGTCTCTGGGTCGAACAAACCTGCTAAACTAGCACCAAACGCTCAAACCGAGCAAAAAGGATCTGCTCGCGAAGAAATTTCAGAGCTAAAAAATTAACTGTTGATCATACATGGAAAGATGACTGAGTTTGAGAAAAAACTTAATGAACAAACTGCTCGAATAGATTTCATCTATTCGTCGCTATTTGCAGATTCATTCCCATAAACACAGAACTTTTACAAATAGAATTAACAATTAAAATTATCGCCGTGAATGTTAATTCACTTATCAGAATTGAGAGAAGAGATAACTTAGCTAAAATATTGGAAGCCGAGTGCCCTGATATTCTTTTGGTTAGGGAAACTAAGCTTACCCAAAAGCATAAACTGGGCTATAAAAACTATAATATGGTAAGAAGAGACAGACCCAACTCCACACAAGGAGGCGGTGTTGCACTGTTAATCAAAAAGGGCTTCGATATAAGATTATACACAGTAAAGAGGTGTACAACTTCCAAATTCTAGAAGCAAGTATTGTGGAAATCCCATTACAAAGTCAGAAGAATATATATGTGGTATCGTTATACGCACCTGAAGGTACCCAGAACCCACGTTTCATCAGTGAACTAAATACGCTCTTTCAGGGCCTCAGACTGCAATCAGAAAACAATTATTTCTTTTTGGCAGACGATCTTAACGCAAAACACGCCATATGGGGTAACTCAACTACCAACACAAGAGGTAATGCCTTATTCGATTGGTGGCAAGCAAACTTAATCGAATACAATGCAGAAATTTACGCTACTAGCACACCATCGTACCCAAGAGGTGACTCTTTTCTGGACCTCCTCTTAATCGATGGTCGAATACAACATACATACACAGACACCAATAACAGAAATTGTCTTAGAACAGTCGAATATGACAGTGATCATTACGGTCTCGTCGCAACAATTAAAGGTCCAAATGAGCAAACGTTGTTTGAGTTGGGGGAACAACCTTATGCTTACAATTATCGCAAAGCACACTGGTCACGTTTTGACCGCACTATGAAAAAGAAATGCTCTCCAATGCGATAGACCCACCCACCTACAGGAACCTTCAAAATATAGAAATAGACCATTACCTCCAAGCAATGGAAAACATCATTAAGAAATCAATGGATCTCTCTATTCCAAAAATAAATCCCGATGAGAGTCACAGAAACTCAACTATCGACGCTCTGCATAGACAGAAAAGCAGTCTCCTATCCAGGTTGAAAACACTATACCGGCAATTCACCGATCGATAAAACCCGGAAATAAGAACACTCAAGTCCTTGATCCGAAATATTCAAAAGTTGATTCGGGAAAACTACAAATTAACCATAAATACAGAATGGGAACAGAAAATTCGAGCTATCAAACCAAAGGGCTCGAATATGTTCCCCCTAATAAACAAACTATTTCGAAGGAAGGGTTACAAGGACATTCCGTGGCTGAAAATACCACAAGCGCCAGAAAACTATGAAATACTGCCAAACGCAGGCTTTAACCTCGAAAATATGGTTTTTGATGATGATTACTTTACTATAGCAGACCCTGAAGAGAAATCGAACGCCATAGGTGCATGTTTTGAGTCGATACATAAAGTGAACGAACCTTCTCACTCCAATTATGATCTAGAAAAAAGGGCACTCGAAAACCACATTTCACTTCGCAACACAATTACCAGGCGACGTACTGAAAACCGAAATTTCACAGTGTTTAATGACGTCAATAGAGCAAATTACCCACTAGCAAATTCAGAGAACAACTTGTTTGTAATCAAGGATGAACTCTTAGGTATTTTTAAGTCACTTAAAAATAAAAAGTCGTCTGGGATTGACCAAATTCCAAATACTGTTCTTAAACAATTGCCGTTGGAGGCAGTAAACATTTATACCATTCTGTTTAATAACGCATTAAATAACTCATATTACCCAATGCAGTGGAAAACGGCAGTAGTTCATCCCATTCCAAAACCTGGGAAGGATAGCAGCAATCCAACTAATCTCCGTTCTATCAGTCTACTCCCCAATATCAGCAAGGTGTTTGAAAAAATAATAAACATAGAGCTATTAAAATGGGTTGAGAATAATACAATTATTTCGGACAACCAATTTGGTTTTAGAACCCAGCACAGCACTATCCACGCGGCATTGAAACTAGTATCGGATATACAGTGGAACAAAGCAAAACGGCAGTGCACTGACGCATGTTTGGTGTACTTTGAAAAGGCCTTCGACACCATCTGGCTTGAAGGGTTATTCTATAGGTTAACCGCTCTTGGCATGCCTGCAAACTTGCTTTATATGGTGTATGACACGGTAACGAATAAACAGTTTATCGTTAAATGTGGAGATACATTTACTAATAAGACCTTCACCATAGTAAACGGCTTACAACAGGGAGCAGTCAACTCTCCTGTTCTATTTAACATTTATACTAGTGATCTGGTAAACTCTCTCACTCATGCCATTGCATTTGCCGATGACATAGTTATCTACAGAACGGGTAGCAAAATCGAGATCATAAATAGAGGTTTACAAGAAGATCTCAACAAAATTAAAGATTATGGTGATAAATGGAAGATGAAAATTAACTTCCAAAAGACTGAAGCAATCCTTTTCAGGACACCTGTAAGCGGGGCCTCGGGCGACACAAAAAAGAATTGCAGAAAGTTTTCCATTATTGGACAAAACGGAAGACCGTTCATTTCATTTTTCATTTTTAAAACATTTTTTATTTTCTATTTATATTCTTAGTTTCTAAATTAAAGGCTAGACAAAAAATGCTTAAATTCTAGCTTAATTATCTTATATAATAACTTACTGGTCCTTCGCAGACGCTCTAAGCTAAACATTACTTAACCATTATATAATTTGCATTTCGGCGACAGAAATTTGTGGCAATACTTATATTATTTGAAAGACAAAGAAAAATTTGAAAAACTTTGTATTTTTTTTTTTTTTTTTTAATTTATAATTTTATGTAAAAGTACTTAACTTAACTTAACTTAAATCTTATACTACCCTAATTCTAGAAAAGCTAAGTCTATGTAAGCTACCTGATGATAGTGTGATTCTATACCGACTTTGGTATCCAGGTCATTATATGCCATTCAACCACCAGAACTGTTGACGCTGTCCAATACTATCGTCCCGGTCTCTGCGGGAGATAGCCCTACTGAAGCGCAGGAGCTCTTCTTCGGTGCGCGTTACTTCCCGGTCGTAGCACAATCGCCCGTCTACGGATGATCTACTTACATGATAGATCAGCGGAATTCCGGATCTATCCTGTATAAGCCCTTTCATGTCCAAGTCAAGGAACGCCTCTGGTGGAACAAAGCCGTTGCGACGCACGCTCTCATAGTACAGAGTGTTTGGATAATAGGCCCCGAAAATTAGGTCATTGGACGACCTTATTGCTCTCGCAATATGTCCTCTGATTAATTTAATCATAGAATTATCCACCCTATTTATGTACGCTTCATTATATAAAGTCTCATTTGAATAATACTTTTTATAGTCCGATTCCGGTGTCCGATATAATCTGAGACAACTTCTGAGACACTTCCTTTCGAACACCCGAATCTTTTCCATCAAATTTGGACCTATGTTAAACCATACTGGACAACCGCGTATGAGCATTGGCCTGATTAGCGTCATGTAGCATATGACTTTTACCCTGCTGTCAAGTTGGCTACTGTGAAATAGCCTCCTTGTCATAGCAAAAGTTTTCCTTGCTTTGAGCAAAGCAGCCTCTACATGTCTGTTGAAATACAGATATTGGTCTAGCCAGATGCCCAGGTACTTAACTAAACTCTTGGTTTCCAGTTTATCTCCATGCGGTCCCACGATAACTAGCTTTCGCCAGTTTTTCCTTGTGTCGTTCGTGGCTTTATATAATGGAGTTCTAAATAGGATGGCTTCACATTTCTGGAAGTTGATCTTAAGTTTCCAGTCATCGCAATAGCGCTGTACGTTGTTGAAGTCTCGTTGTATTAAACTATTTATGATCTCAACTTTCGGCGCTGTTCTGTAAATTATGAGATCGTCTGCGTACGCAATAGCCTGCGGAAGTGCATCTAATAAGTTGCTAATATAAATGTTAAAAAGAATCGGAGAGAGTACCGCCATTCCTGATATTATACGTTTTATTAGAGGTCACATTACCATTTTTGACCACGAACCTCCTGTCCTTTAACATATCGTAAAGTACATATAGTAAAGGCTTATGTATGCCATGTCTGACCAGTTTGTAATATAACCCTTCGATCCAGACGGTATCAACGGCTTTCTCCAAGTCGATCAGGCAGACACCTGTGCATTGGTTCCTACATTTATTCCATTGTATGTCGGAGACCAGTTTAGCTGCGGCATGTGTGGTTTCATGACCCGCCTTAAAGCCAAACTGGTTATTTGGAATAATGCTGTTGTCGTCTACCCATTTTACCAGAGCTTTGTTAATAGTCTTTTCAAATGCTTTACTGATGCTTGGGAGTAAACTTATCGAACGCATGTTCGTTGGGTTTGTACAGTCTTTGCCCTTTTTTGGGATAGGCTGAATGATATCCGTTTTCCTACGCGCGGGATAGTATGCATTATTCAACGTGTTGTTAAACAGGACCGTATATATATCTATTGCCATTGGGAGCAGGTTCTTGAGTACGATGTTAGGTACTCCATCTATTCCCACTGACTTTTTGCTTCTTAATGCGTCGAAGATACTCTGGATTCCTTCCCTTGTTATTAAAAGGCTATTAGCCACTACACCATTGGCATTAATGTCAATTGACAGATTATCGTCACTGAATTCCGTAAAACCCGGATTCTTCGATTGCCAATGTGAAATTTAATTCCGGAGGTGCAGGTGATTCAGTCGAATTCTGTCCTCCAGGTCATGGTTTCGGTGAATGCTTTCATTCACCTTGTACATTTCCTGAAAGACAGCTCCCACAGCGTTCGCCTTCTCTAAAGGATCTTCGATCACGAAGAGCTCACTATTGAGGATCGCGTTCTCTGTATCTATGCCAATGTTGGTTAGCAGCTGCTTGTTTACATCAGTACGTGGAATTTGGAGACACTGAATCTAGTTTTGATTATTTCTCCTGAATATTTTATTTATTTGTGGGAACATATTCGGTTTATTAGTTTTTATAGCTCGAATTCTGTTGTTCCAATACAAATTTGTTGTTAATCTATAATTAGCTTTAAGTAATTGTTGGAGGTTTTTTAATCGGGATTTCAGTGATATTATCTCCTGGTCTTGTCTGTCTGTAAACTGTCTGTGTAATTGTTTTAGTTTCGATAGCAGTCTGCTCTTTTTTTTGAGGAGTACGTTTATTGTTGCGTTTCTGTACATGTTAGTGTGATCTGTAAATGTTGTTTTGGGAATTGTTTTGTCCATTGTTGATTTTACGGTTTCTCAATTTGTTGAATGTATTTGTCGATTTCGACATTAGTCAGGTTTCTGTTTACTGGTAGGTTAAAGTCATTCGAACGCAGTTCTCTTGTTAATGATCTGGTGAACCGCGGCCATCGCATTGCCCCGTAGTTATAGGGTTGCCGGATCACGAATTCCTCCAGATCTGCGAGCTCGTTCGGAAGCTCTATTACTGCCGTGAATGCACAGTGGTCACTGTCGTATTCAATTGTCCGTAAACAGTTTGTGTTTCGTCTGTTGGTGTTAAGTAATCTCAGTCGTGAGACAATTAGCAAGATATCTAAGAACGATCTACCTCTAGGGAACGATGGATATTCGGTAGCTAGCAGGTCAGTTCTATATTCAATATGAAACTGATCTAACCAACCAGCCAACTGATTTCCTCTGGCATTCGATATATGATTTCCCCAATTTCTATGCTTGGCGTTCATATCTCCCCCTAGGATAAAGTAATTTTTGCCCAGGTGCAATTGTAAGCATCGGAAGAGTGTCTCGAAGCTCTGCTATAAATAGATTATGTTGGTGCTCCTCAGGTGCGTAGACCGCAATTGCATACAAACCCCTTCCTTGCTGAAGGGGTATGCGTACGATACAGGCTTCCAGTACCCGGAACCTGCGCACTTCTCCACTATATATTACTTTATGATTGATCCCTTTTCTAATAAAGATTGCGACACCCCCCCTTGAGAGGAGTTAGGTCGGTCTCTTCGTATAATATCGTAGTTTTTATGCCATATCTTGTGTCTCTGGTTTAACTTTGTTTCCCCCGCCAGAAGTACATCAGGCTGTTCAACTTGCAACAGGTTGAAAAGATTGGCTCTTCTCTCAGTTCTTGTTAGTGAATTTACATTCACGACAAGAGCTTTTATTGATGTTGTGGTTAGAGGGTTTATATTGACTTTTTGTTTAGATTGGGCAAGTACGAGTAGATCTCGTTTATTTGATTTTGCAGCTATATCATCTGTCTCTGCAGATTAAGCAGAACCGTGACCACGTCTGCTTGCGATGTTGTTTCAGTCTGTGTGGGAGTATTTGTGGCTACCAATGTTGTAGCCTGGTTTGGTGGTCTCCCACCCGACGCAACTTGTGCGTACGACCGCTGCGATGTTACGGGCATTGTTGCAGTACGAGCTGGCTCTGTGTTTTTTTGCCGGGTCACACTTGTTGCCATTATTTCTCGGAATTTAGGACATCCTCGATAATTAGCGGGGTGTGTTACTTATAACGCCTCATAGGCTAAACGGCATCGCCCTTCCGCCATCCGGCTTCTCCCTTCTGCATTCCGCTTCCACCATTTCCTTTTCCCAATCTTTTTTCTTCTTTTTGTTCTTCCCACTCAATTCTCTTAATTTTAAATTGTAGTATAGCTGGCTAACAAAAAAAAAAAAAATCAAAAACATTAAAATATTACTAGTTTCAAGTTTTTATCTTTTTTACTTGATTATTTCAACTTACTGTATTAAAATAATAAAACTAATAAATAATTGAACACCGAAAGGTATACCTTAAAATTGTAACTAGAATAATTTGGAGTGCTCCGTGCAGGGTCAGTAAATTAGATTAAGAACAATTATAGTTAAAATAGGCTAAGCATTTAGTCTAAAATTGTAAAAAAAAAAAACTAAATATATACATCTTTTGCAAATAAATGCGTTTTCAATTCAATTCATGACCGATAACGAATCTATTTTTATAAGTCAATCAGCAAAAAGTATCTATCGACGTCTTAACATTGAACATGTTAAAACCCCAGCTGGACATTCAGTATCAAACGCCCAAGTGGAACGATCACACTCCACAATATTAGAGATCATTCGTACCTTAGCAAAACAGCATAGTTCGGAACATAAAGAATTAATATTCGAATCAGTAAGACAGTATAACGCCACCATACATACGGTAACCGGTTTGAAACCCGAAGATATATTTTTTAACCGCGCTTCTCATCCAGACGTGAAACACTGCATTACGAAAAATCAAGAAAAGATAATAAAATATTTTAACAAAGATCGTGTACAAAAGCAATATACAACCGGGGAAAAAATATACGTTAAAACTAAAAGAAGGAACAAAAATTTAGATAAATTTGTGATCCACTGTGTAAAAAGAGATGACGGAGAAACCGTAGAAACTAATAAAAGTCCCAAAGTACACAAAGACGATATACGTTCTAAATCATGTTCGTGAAGGTATTTATAATTCTTTTTCTGTTAAAAACAATGCATTCATACGAAGTTACAAACTTAGACAACAAAAATTATTTTATGATAGAAACTGAGCCAGTATATCTTTACGATAAAAGTGAATACCTTTTCCATATTTTTAATCTAACCAAAATTCTAGAACCCTTAAAAGTAGCAAAACCAGAAACGAAAAGCGCAGATCCAAACTTAGCAACATCTATAAACGTAACTATTATGAGAATAGAAGCCCTAGAATCCCAACTTACAACGCATAAAACGAGATCGAGAAGAGGAATAAACTTTTTAAGCATAGCTTTAAAATTCATCACTGGAAACCCAGATCATGACGATATGGTAGAAATTCAAACCAGAATAAATTCATTAATACAAAATAACAACCAACAAAAAAACAATCAACTCTCGTTTACAAAAATTAATTGATGTTTCTAATAAAAATAGATTAGGTCTAGAAGCACTATTAGACGAAATATATCTCGGCAATAACTACCACTATCAATTTTGCACGTAATGGTAACTTTTATTCGAATTCTCTAAATTTAAAAAAATAAAAACTATTAAAAAAAATGAAAATGTTAATTTACCAATTATCCACGTTATGGAATATGCAAAGATCTCTATATGTTATTTTAAGAATAATATTATAATCATTTACAAATATCCTTTACTACACAAACGATGTCAATTATTTAATGTATACCCTCTATCTATTAAGTATGGAAAACTAAAACTACTTGATAAAATATCACTATGTAATAATGGCCAATAGACTCATGTTAACCTTTGTAAGAATTATATTAGTAGTTATATATGTAAGGAAACCAATACACAAGATAACTGTACAATCCCTATATTAAGAAACGAACCAGCAAAATGCGTAACTATAAAAGAAAACAATGATTACATTAAAGAATTAGAAAACGGAAAAATATTTATCGATAAAAAACATATAATAAATGAAGAAACAATTCTTGGACCTAAACTAATTCAATTTGAAAACAATGTTACTGTAGCGATCCTAAATCGCTACTCCTATCCAAATCCCCAATATTATCAAATAATCCCATCTAAATCCCCAATACTTCCCATTAATACATAATACATCCAAATTCCATATTGAGTCACATGAACGACGAATTGAACCAAAAGTTAATTCGTCGTACATTGACTCAATTCCCAAAATCCTGACATCATGAAATGCTTAATTCAAAACGCATTTCATGATTCCCCTTCCCAGAACCTATCCAACCAAATCCTCAAACAATTCCTAGAACAAAATTCCAATTGAGGCACACGAAGTCTTGTGTGTGCTTCCTGGAACCGCTGACCGACCACAATTAGTAGATCTCCAGAGGCTGAACCGCTGGCCGTAGGAAAAATTAAGTCCAACAATGTACACTCAATTAAAATCTAAAGCTTAACCAATAAAACCGAAATAGAAAAGACAAAGAGTTGACAGTTAATTAACAAAAATCAAAGAGGACCTATTCAACAACATCAAAAGATCACGCTCGCTGTCAAGGAGCCCGCAACAGCCGAGTGTCCCGTCCATAAGTTCCCACGCCACAGGAGGAAGTTGCGAGGACACATTTCTTGCGCCGCCCACTCAAGCAGGAAACGGCGCCCAGCAGGAACGTCTACAGAAACGATCTAAATATCCACCAAAGAAGGTAAGCCACCCCTTTTACAGCTTTTACTGATGATACCCCAACATTACTATCGATGAAATCAAAAATAAATTTACAAACATCCAAGAATTATCAACTATATTTATACCAATAGAAGAACATCCTGTAACAAGCATAATCATAATCATTGTAACGACATTTTTTATTACATTTGTAATCTACCTTTTAAGAATTCTTTGTAAACTATATGAAGAACACCAAAGACTTAAACAACAGAAAGAATTTTTAATAGCATATAAAATTGAATCAGAACGACTACAGCATCTATCAGTCACAAGAAACGAGGACGTTTCATTCTAAGAGGGAGGAGAGTTAACACCCAAAGAACCCCACTAATCCATAACTTAGAAAACTATTGATAACGACAACAACCATGATGACTCATCACATCGCCAATAGCCAATGACGATAACGATAATGAACGACGACAACCACGATGACTCACCACATTGCCAATAGCCGATGATGATCGACAATGCTGACAAACCAATCAGAGATAACTATTGGTATATAAGTAAAATGACAACAAGCAACCAGTGCTCGCACTACAATTCATAGTAAGATTTAGTTAGGATTAAAAGCGTAGATTAGCCTCAGTACCGATTTATGAAGTTAAAATAAATATATTTTTTTAACCCACACGCTACAGATCTAATTAATTCGCGCACGCACCCACAATGTTTGCACGCACAGACGTAAACACGGTTCCCACGTCTGATTTTAATAAGTATTATCGTCACAAGTATTTATAGTTTGGTACTGTTTGTGTTTAGTTTTACGTGTACCTGAATGTGGTCTCCCTTGAGAATACTCTACAATAGTATGCTTTTAGTAATAACCTTAATGCCGTATTTATCGAACAAGTTCCATTGAAGTAGAAAGATATTTAATTTTAAGTGCTCGGCTTAAGTAAAGATTAGTTAAGTAACTTACCAAAATCAGTAAACGTCGACAATCCGTCTACGTGTATAATTACGAGGAGTATAATTATAATGAAAACTGAAAACAGAAACGTCAGTAAATCGCACAGGAATTGTACTGACCAGAATGTTATGGCATCGGTCCCACTGACAAACTGTAACAGTTTCGCGCGGCATGCTTTTTCTTTTATAGGTAATATCACGTACATTGAAGATATACAGCACATTGCTAATGTTACGACAAACGTAACAAGTAACCCTTTACTCTGCAGCAGAATAGTGTAAGTAGACATTTCGTTTTTCGTGTACGGCAACGGATGATTGGTCACTTCAATCGCCGAATTTTCTCCAACGATAGCCCTAAAAATCATAAGTCGGGCTTTATTTTTGAGAAATATCTAAAAGTAACTTACTTGGCTAATGCATTGTGAACTAGATTCAGTGTTAATGGTGCAGTGTGGAAAGGTTCATTATTCAACCAGACGATAATACTGTCTGGTTTTATTGTCGCTGCGGCGATGTATTGCGTATTTACGATCATTTGATTTTGAGTCCCCAAATGGAGCATATACGGAATGAATGGCTTATAGATTTTTATAAGTTTGTGATTTGAACCATGAAATTTGATAAAATTTCCATAGGCCTTTATTGTTTTGCCTACGAGAGAATTTGGAGGTGTCGTGGCATCGGATTCTAGTACGATTACACTTTTTGGATATTTTAGTAAAGATATTTCCAATGGTGGGTTTCCAGAGTCGGTTGTGAGCAAAAGTTGTGGCATATAAAATAGCACAATAAGCAATGCTACTAAGTTTTGAGTGATAAAATGGCTTTTACTGCGTTTGACGTTGTAAAAGTGCTTCAGGAACATCGCAAAGAGCTGATTGCATCGTAAATATCCTTTTCTTAAAGGGTTGTCAATAAAAACGGGATTGGTGTTCTCTAAGGTATCGAGTAATGATTTAGAAATGGCAAATGCTAAGCATTAATCAATACCTTTATGCAGGCTTCTTCTGGATTTATCTTTCACTATAGTTTTTCCGTTGACTGTTAAAAACACTTCTTCCAGCGTTTCGCCAGACAGGCCGTATCCGTCGAGTTTTAGGGATTTAGATCGTCCTTCTAAATCTCTAAATAAGTTGCCGAGGACAGATGAATACGTCCTCGGGAGTTCATATGTTAGCTCGGAACCTACATCCGAGTAGGGATGAATACCTGGAACGAAGCGACCCATAAAGGCTGTAACCTCATTCACATCGCAACCAGGTCCTTTGTTGCATACCTGTAACAACGTTTAAGAAAAAATGAAGTTAACATATTTGTGTTACTGCAATGGGGTAAAAAATCAAAAAACTGTTTAAAACTTGCATGGGGGCAATATATGTGTTAATTCTGATATTCAACTTCCCGAGGTGGCGCCGCGGTCCTCGAGACATCACATTGGGATCTCTTTTGGAGGTGAAAGAAGTTTTCCATATGTTAGGGAATACGCCTTGAGAAAGGGACAAATTGAAGATAATCGATGAAGGTAGAAACAATAGAGGCCCATTTTCTGGGTCGGGAGTGAATTCATCTTTAAGATGATTTGGTGAATATTTGAAATTAACGGAATTGACAACAAATTGGTCGTCAGTGAAGGATTGTTTGAAATATGAGGCAAAGAATTTTGCAATGACATGTGGATCCGTTGAGACTTCGAAGTTAAAATTCACCTCAGCAGTATGTTTTAGCCGATTCTGGGCCAGTGACGTCATCAGTGGCGTCATACTGAAAGCTCTCTTGAGAGAGCTTTGGGTTGTGTTTTATTTCTATTCCATACTCTTTGGGAGTACAACTTTTGGGTGTTGGGATTTTGCTGTTTCTATTGGATACTTTTAGGTTTGTAACTTTTCTCTTTAGCAAAACTAGGTGTCTCGGATATTAGGTAAGTGGGTTGAGCTTGCTTTTTCGAAAGCACATAATTGTGCGTATTCGTGAATGAATAAATGTGAGAATTTCGTCATATTACGCAACAACAGCAAAAAACTTGAAATGTCTTCAAATTGGCCTTTTTGTTTATTATAATTGTGTGTGTGTGTGTGTGTGTGTGTGTGTGTGTGTGTATTCGTGAATGAATGAATGCGAGAATTTCGTCATAATAGGCAACATCAACAAATAAGTAAATTTAAAGTCGGGTTCATTTGTTTATATCAATAGTCTGTATTAATGACTGAATGAATGTGAGAATTCCCTTATATTACATGGAGTATAGGCAGATAGGGATAATGGAGCATAGGTAGATAGGGATACCTGTTATATATATTATTACGATGTGTAGGTGCAGAATAATACCGGTGCTTTGATATTGAAAAATTACGGAGTTAGATATAGAATAATGCGGTATTTGATATAGAATAATGATGGAGTTTACGTATGGCATAATTATGGTGCTTGGATGGTACATAAGTGGTAGGGCGTATAGGTAGGGGTGTTATGCAACGCTTGCCACACACTTAACACACACACACACACACACACACACACACACACACACATATACACACAACAAAGTTCCGCGGGGATCAACGTGAATATGAGCCTGGCGGGAGGTGGTTTTAGTCGGTAAAAACCCGGCATGCCACTGGATCGGTCTAGAGGCAGAGAGGACAGAGAGAAGATTTCCACCTTCCTACCGAAACCAAAAAAAAAAAAACAAACATTAAAAATGTTTATGATCTGCGAGACCTGGTTATGTGGACGCGTGTATACAATTCTTAGAACCTTGTTCATTTATGGTCAACGATGGCAAAGATATTTTGTATAATTTATTGCTTCGCTACCATAGAATTGTACTTTGTTTTGAGTAACAACATTATTTTCTTTGTACCATCATGGATTTTTCCCAGATGTGGTATCTGGATTCCATGATTTTCCCGTATATGCATTCTGTATGTAATGCTCTTTTACAGGTACTCCTTGGATTGGATATGTTGATTTGGATTAATCAACATATGGGGCTTCACATGTAGGTGAATCCTGTCAATGGTGGGGGGTGGCCCCCAAAACGGAAAGTATTAAGGGGGGGGGGGGGGGGGGGGGTAGGCGTTGCGTGTAACAGGGGTAGGTAGTATTAGAGTGTATTAGTATTAGAGTGTATAGGTGGGTAGGGATAGAGTGTATAGGTGGGTAGGGATTATAGAGTATAGTTAGATAGGGATTATGGAGTGTAGGTAGATAGGGAATATGGAGTATAGATAGTAAGGAATTATGGAGTACCCAGTAGTTAGGAATTATGGAGTATAGATAGTTAGGAATTATGGAGTATAGATAGTAAGGAATTATGGAGTATAGGTAGTTAGGAATTATGGAGTATAGGTAGTTAGGAATTATGGAGTATAGATAGTAAGGAGTTATGGAGTACAGGTAGTTAGGAATTATGGAGTGTAGGGAGTTAGGAATTATGGAGTATAGGTAGCAAGGGAATATGGAGTATAGGCAGATAGGGATTGTGGAGTATAGGTATATCACATACCGTCGAATGGATACAGATCAACCCCCCAGCTTCTGAAATAGTTGTCCTTGGTGATTTCAATGTGCACAATCCCGGCTGGTTGTTACATTCTTACATAACCGACGAGGCTGGGAGGCTGGCGAAGATGTTTGCTGTAAGCCATAAGCTGACTCAACTCGTGGAGGAACCAACGTGGGTGGCGGGTGCCTGAGGGGATTATGCGAACACCCTGGATCTGTTTTTGACATCCTAACCAAGTATTTATACCGTAGAGGTTTCAGCGCCACTGGGAAACTCAGATCACTGCTTGGTATCTTGCATATCAAGCGAAGAACCGCCCTAGGCAGCTTCGCCATGTATGGAAGTATGGGGCTGCTAACTGGGACGGTTTGCAAGATTTCTTCGCATCCTTTCTATGGTCCGAGGTGTGCTTCGGAGACTCTGATGTTAACGCTTGCGTGGAGTAGGTATCAGAGATTATTCTTCTGGGGATAGAGATGTATATTCCACATTCAATCAAACTAAGTTCGTCTGATAAACCTTGGTTTGAAAAACGCCGCGAGCAGATTACAGCAGCAAAAAATGGCACTCCAATCCCACCGACGTTAAAAGAACGAATTTTGTTAGAATCAGAAACGCGTGCAACTAGGCGATTGTTGCCGCGAAGAAAGCTCACAGCGACAGGGTGATCAATAAGCTCCTTAGGTACCCAACTGGTTCGCGCCCCTTCTGGTCAATGGCAAAATCTCTCAGCTGCAGCTTCGCATCCTCCTTCTTCCCTCCGCTGGTGACAGACAGCGAAACGTTAGTCACACATTCAAAAGATAAAGCTGGTGTATCCGCGAGTTTATTTTCCACCAATTCAAACCTCGATCCCGGCCTTTTGGAGCCACCTGTGATCGCACCGGTACGGCCTTCCATGCGGGATGTGAGATTTCGCCCGCGTACTATTCAACGCATTCTACGTGAACTGGGTTGTAGGAGGGCAACCGGCCCGGACGGAATACCAGCAATAGTCCTTAAGAACTGTGCTCCAGAACTATCGCCGGTTCTTGGCAGACTCTTCCGCTTATCTTATGCACGGAGGACCTTTCCTGCCTGCTGGAAAATCGCTCGAGTTCAGCCAATCCCAAAGACGGGAAAAAAGTGTCTCCTACAAAATTACCGTCCGATAGCATTCCTGTCTATTTTATCAAAGGTAATGGAAAAACCCATCAATACAGAGTTAGTTAAGTATTTGGAGTGCAACGGACTTCTGAATGATCGTCAATACAGATTCCGTGGCAGGCGGTCCACGGGAGACCTTTTGATACTTATAAACGATATATGGACATCTGCGATTGAACGGCGTGGTGAGTCAAGGGCGGTCGCATTGGATATCTCCAAGGCTTTTGACCGCGTCTGGCACGAGACACTGCTGAGCAAACTTCGTTCATATGGACTTTCCCAACAGTTTTGCCACTGGCCGAGGAGCTTCCTCGAGAATCGATCGATCCGGGTTGTTGTGGACGGCGAGCGTTCGGATCTGTATCCTGTTAATTCGGGGGGTGCCCCAAGGTTCTATTTTGGCTCCAACCCTAATTTGTTGGAGACAACGGATAACAAAGTGTTCAGTTTTGCAGATGATAGTACGCTTGTTTCCTCCTTTTCGAGTGTTCGGCCGATTGGTGCATCTGCGTCGCATCAGCTGAGATGTAGACAGATTGACTCTCTGAATCACGATCTAGATAAGGTCCTGCAGTGGGGAACGGCTAATCTCGTCGACTTCAATGCAGCGAAGACACAATATACAACATTCACAAAAAAAAGTGGATCATCGGTTCCACAGCTGATGATGAATGGCCAGGCTCTCGAGGCTGGGGAAAGTTTGAAATTGCTCGGCATCACGGTCTGTGGGAATGTATCGTGGCATAAACACGTGTCGAGTGTCGCCAGGTCAGCCTCAGGAAAACTGAGCTATATTTTTAGAGCCAAGAAATATTTTACTCCGGCCCAACTTCTTCTCCTATATAAATCCCAAATTAGACCCGCGCTCAAATATTGCTCTCATGTTTGGAGCTCGGTTCCTAAACATACCCTCGACCTACTTGAGATAATACAGAGACGAGCGATCCGCCTGATCGGGGACTCGACACTGACGTCGGGACTACAGGCGCTATCACATCGAAGGCGCGTAGCCGACCTCTGTCAGTTTCAGAGATATTATCACGGGTGCTGTTCTTCGGAGATTCGTGGTATTGTTCCACGCAATTCGGTTTATATGCGCTCCATAAGATAATCCGACGGATAGCACCCGTTTGTGGTTCATCTCCCGCCGGCGCGAACATCCCTGCATCAGAACTCGTTCCGTTACAGAGCGGGAAAACTGTGGAACTCCCTTCCTACGCGAGTGTTCCCGCAGCGTTACAACCTGCAACTGTTCAAAAAGAACTGCAACAGTTATTTGGTGACATCTCGGGGCGCTCACTCGGCGCTATAGGCTCGCCTCTCCCGAGAGAAGTCGAATAAAAAAAAAAAACTATAGGGATTATCGAGTATAGGTAGTTAGCAATTATGGAGTATAGATAGTTAGGAATTATGGAGTATAGGTAGATAGGAATACCTGTTATATCTATTATTACGATGTGTAGGTGTAGAATAATACCGGCGCTTTGATATTGAAAAATTACGGAGTTAGATGTCGAATAATTATGGTATTTGATATAGAATAGTGATGGAGTTTACGTACGGTATAATTACCGTACATATATGTGGTAGGGCGTATAGGTAGGTAGACATTAGGGTGTGTAGGTAGTTTTAGTTTTTAGTATAGTGGGGGCAGAACCCCCAGTTATTTGGCTTAATGCAAGCTTAAATTAAATTAACATAAAACCCTACAGACTATCTTAAAATCTAGAGTAGTAATTAAGACATTATTAAATCGAAAAAAAGAAGAAAAAAACCAGGAAGTTGATGATGATGAAATGATAAAACATTACGCACATATATTGATGAACAAAATTTTAATACAAATGAATTATTCAGAAAGTTTAAACACTATTTCCTCGATATATGATGCCGCGGTTCACCAGATCATTAACAAGAGAAGTTCGTTCGAATGACTTTAACCTACCAGTAAACAGAAATCTGACAAATGACAAAATCGACAAATACATTCAACAAATGGACGAAACCGTAAAACGAACAATGGACAAAACAATTCCCAAAACAGCAGATACAGATCACATAAACATGTACAGAAATACCACAATAAACGCACTCCACAAGAAAAAGAGCTATCGAAACTAAAACAATTACACAGACAGTTTACAGACAGACAAGACCAGGAGATAATATCACTGAAATCCCGATTAAAAAACCTCCAACAATTACTTAAAGCTAATTATAGATTAACAACAAATTTGTATTGGAACAACAGAATTCGAGCTATAAAAACTAATAACCCGAATATGTTCCCACAAATAAATAAAGTAATTAAAACGACATTCAGTGTCTCCAAACTCTACGCACTGATGTAAACAAGCAGCTGCTAACCAACATTGGCATAGATACAGAGAACGCGATCCTCAATAGTGAGCTCTTCGTTATCGAAGATCCTTTGGAAAAGGTGAACGCTGTGAGAGGGGTCTTTCAGGAAATGTACAAGGTGAATGAAAGCATTCGCCGAAATCACGACTTGGACGACAGAATTCTACTGAATCACCTGCGCCTCCGGAACGAAATTTCACATTGGCAATCGGAGAATCCTGGTTTTAACGAATTCAGTGACGATAATCTGTCAATTGACATTAATGCCAATGGTGTAGTGGCTAATAGCCTTTTAATAACAAGGGAAGGAATCCAGAGTATCTTCGACTCATTAAGAAGCAAAAAGTCAGTGGGAATAGATGGAGTACCTAACATCGTACTCAAGAACCTGCTCCCAATGGCAATAGATATATATACGGTCCTGTTTAACAACACGTTGAATAATACATACTATCCCGCGCGTTGGAAAACGGATATCATTCAGCCCATCCCAAAAAAGGGCAAAGACTGTACAAACCCAATGAACATGCGTTCGATAAGTTTACTCCCAAGCATCAGTAAAGCATTTGAAAATACTGTTAACAAAGCTCTGGTAAAATGGGTAGACGACAACAGCATTATTCCAAATAACCAGTTTGGCTTTAAGGCGGGTCATGAAACCACACATGCCGCAGCTAAACTGGTCTCCGACATACAATGGAATAAATGTAGGAACCAATGCACAGGTGCCTGTCTGATCGACTTGGAAAAAGCCTTTGATACCGTCTGGATCAAAGGGTTGTATTACAAACTGGTCAGACATGGCATACATAAGCCTTTACTATATGTACTTTACGATATGTTAAAGGACAGGAGGTTCGTGGTCAAAAATGGTAATGTGACCTCTAATAAAACGTATAATATCAGGAATGGCTTGCAACAGGGTGCGGTACTCTCTCCGATTCTTTTTAACATTTATATTAGCGACTTATTAGATGCACTTCCGCAGGCTATTGCGTACGCAGACGATCTCATAATTTACAGAACAGCGCCGAAAGTTGAGATCATAAATAGTTTAATACAACGAGACTTCAACAACGTACAGCGCTATTGCGATGACTGGAAACTTAAGATCAACTTCCAGAAATGTGAAGCCATCCTATTTAGAACTCCATTATATAAAGCCACGAACGACACAAGAAAAAACTGGCGAAAGCTAGTTATCGTGGGACCGCATGGAGATAAACTGGAAACCAAGAGTTTAGTTAAGTACCTGGGCATCTGGCTAGATCAATATCTGTATTTCAACAGACATGCAGAGGCTGCTTTGCTCAAAGCGAGGAAAACTTTTGCTATGACAAGGAGGCTATTTCACAGTAGCCAACTTGACAGTAGGGTAAAAGTCATATGCTACATGACGCTAATCAGGCCAATGCTCATACGTGGTTGTCCAATATGGTTTAACATAGGTCCAAATTTGATGGAAAAGATTCGGGTGTTCGAAAGGAAGTGTCTCAGAAGTTGTCTCAGATTATATCGAACACTGGAATCGGACTATAAAAAGTATTATTCAAATGAAACTTTATATAATGAAGCGTACATAAATAGGATGGATAATTTTATGATCAAATTAATCAGAGGACATATTGCGAGAGCAATAAGGTCGTCCAATGACATAATTTTCGGGGCCTATTATCCAAATACCCTGTACTATGAGAACGTGCGTCGCCAGGGTTTTGTTCCACCTGAAGCGTTCCTTGATTTGGAAATGAAAGGGCTTGTACGGGATAGATCCGGAATTCCGCTGATCTATTATGAAGTGTAGATCATCCGTAGACGGGCGATTGTGCTACGACCGGGAAGTAACGCACACCGAAGAAGAGCTCTTGTGCTTCAGTAGGGCTATATTCCACAGAGACCGGGACGATCACATTGGACAGCGTCAACAGTTCTGGTGGTTAAATGGCATATAAAGACCTGGATACCAAAGTCGGTATAGAATAACAGTATCATCAGCTAGCTTACATAGACTTAGCTTTTCTAGAATTAAGGTAGTATAAGATTTAAGTTAAGCTAAGTTAAGTTCTTTTAAATGAAATTTAAAAAAAAAAATTATATATATATATATATATATATATATATATATATATATATATATGTATAAGATAATTAAGCTAGAATTTAAGCATTTTTTGTCTAGCATGTAATTTAGAAACAAAAAAAAAGAAAATAAAAAAATGTTTTAAGGATGAAAAATGAAAATGACACACAATTATGTGCTTTCGAAAAAGTAAGCTCAGCCACTTGCCTAATATCCGAGACACATCGTTTTGGGAAAGACAAGGGTTACAAACCTGAAAGTATCCAATAGAAATAGCAAAATTTCAATTCCCAAAAGTTGTACTCCTAAAAAAGTATGCAATAGAAATAAAACACAATTCAAAGGTCTTGCATGAGAGCTTTCAGCATCGACGGAATTCTCGCAATCATTCATTCACGAATACACGCAATTATATGCTTTCGAAAAAGTAAGCTCAGCCACTTACCTGTTATCCGAGACACCTAGTTTTGCCAAAGAGAAAAGTTACAAACCTAAAAGTATCCAATAGAAACAGCAAAACCCCAAAACCCAAAAGTTGTACTTCTAAAAAGTATGCAATAGAACTAAAACACAACCCAAAGTTCTCTCAAGAGAGCTTTCAGGGTGACGTCACTGGCCCAGAATCGGGCAAAACACACTACTCACCTCCCCCATCTTTAACTTCGAAATCGGGATAACAATTAGCTTTACAAACCGAAAAAGTTTTTGGGTTATTTATTGAGTTGGTCTGTGTTTTCATTACGTAATTTTGGTAGAGGAAATTGCAAGGTGAAGTGAAGATGTGACCTTAGATATTTGGAATATTCACAAACAGATAGACGGAGGAAAGTATCTCACAGCTTATTCTTTTTATTAGGTAACGAGCGAAGTTTTCGGATATACCAAGGAGGTGATTTGAAGTTGCCTAGAATAGGGAACGTAAAGGAAGTGGATTTGAAGATTTCTATGTAGAGATTAGTAACAGTATTTTCTGCAATTAGGTGACCAAAACATATTGCTATTCTGCTAAAGTAATCATTAACAGGGCGAAAATTCCCTTCGTCATATAAATGATTGTTGGCCGAAGTGGGCAGCAGCGGGGATTCATGCAAAAAGGACAGGATAAGGAAGGACGGTAGTTGTCGAAGGTTAAGGGTACAAATGGAGGGTGTGAGTGAGAATTTAATGTGGCATGGTGTGAAAATTAGGTCTGGCTGTTTGTCCCCTTGGTTTGAGGTATCGCTTACTTTACAGAGCGCGGAGCCTGTTAAGTGGTCGATGAAGAAACATTCCATGGCACCGCTGAGGGAGGTAATATAGAAAGATTGACTATCTCATAACGTTCATTGAAGATGAGGGAGGTTAGAGTCGCCAAAACCGATGATGTCATCCTGAGAATAGTATACAACATATATTACGAGTATGTAGTCGATAAGGATAAATTGTTAGTTCGTATGATTCAGCGGGCTGAGAAGGTAGAAACTCATAACGTATATCGAATTTTTGCTATATTTTGATAAGCGTTGAGTCCATGTCAAATTGGATGGCCAGAAATACACCGCGGCTGGAGGAACCATTACAATAAGGGTGGAAATATTGAAAGGTGCTTTTTTTGCTAAACTGTTTGGGTATTGAAGCTTTTGACATTCTGATAACAGGATGTAAGTGGGAGATTATGAGGGCTTCCGGAGGGATATCAAACCAGTGACTAAAAAATGTGTCACCACATTGTCCAAAGGCCAAAATACTCTTCGACACTTTTTGAACTGACTAGTTAAACTTTTCGTGGAATTTGTAAAGAGTTTAAGAAGCCTGGGGACATCGCTAGGTGAGCCGTACTGTGGAATGGAGACCATAACGCAGATTTTTATTTTACCTTCTAAGTAATCTAAGTCAGATTTGTAGTGCCCACGAAGCAACCGGGGCAGCTGCTCGAATATGATTGGCCAAACAAACTTTCATGTGTTTCAGGGTTCAGGTATAAAAAGGAAAACGGCGACGTTTTCCAGGATTATGGTCATTGTATTATTTCACCTCGTCAGGGGCATTTGACTTTGTGATGATCATTCGGATCATCACACTAAATTTAGAACCAGTTACATTTAAATAAAATAAAGATAGACAAAAGCAAAGACAAATTTTTATATATGGCGTGGAGTTAACAGATTTGTCGTTGATGCACGCCAAAAAGGTACGGATTTTTCCGTAAGGGGTTTTGTTTCTCAGTTTGGAGAGTGCGTGTAGCGACAATCAGAGGAGTCTATGGTTTGTTGCGAGATTCTTATCACAGAGGGACAAGCTATTGTATAAAACTTAAGCTTACTGTTTAAAATAACAATCGATTTTCTTTGAATTTCAAAAATGAAGGCAATGTACACATACCAACTTATAACCGCCGCCGAATTTTCTTTTTAAGAAAAACGTTGTTCCGTAGCATTTCAAATTCCCTTCCTTCATGATGGCAATGCGATCTCCTAAAAAGTCTGCTTCATCCATTCCGTGAGTAGTCAGTAGTATGGTACGATTCAATTTCTCTTGCTTCAAAATGTTCCACAAATGTCGCCTAGCAGCCGGATCTAATCCCGAACTCGGTTCATCGCAAAGTACAACTTTTGCTCCACCAATGATAGCCACAATGAATGACAACTTCCTTTTCATTCCTCCAGATAACGTGTTTGATAAATCATTCTCTTTGTCCGCTAATTGAAATTTTATGATGTATTTAAATATATTGTTTTCCAAGTCAATTCCTTTCAATCCTTTTAAACTTCCATAAAAATATAAGTGATCTCTCACCGTGAGTTTATCAAACAGTATATCATGTTGTGGGCATATGCCCAAGGATTCTCTGGCACCGTGCAAATCAGTTATTATGTCGTGGCCATTTATGATAGCCGTACCACTTGTGGGATTACACATTCCTGTTAGCATTGAAATTGTTGTCGTCTTGCCAGCACCATTCGCTCCCAACAAAACTAGTATTTCCCCTTCGAACAAATTCATCGTGAGATCATTAACGGCAACTTTTCTGCCAAAATTCTTTGTAAGGTGTTTGATTTGCATCCCAACAACACCATCATCTGGTTCCGGTTCGAAATTTTCATCTGGTTTTTCGTTTTGTTTTTTGGATTTGTTTCCTGTTTCAACGATGGTTTCTGCATCATTACCATACCAATAGGATTTTGTAAATGGAAAGTACCAAACTTGCGGAATGCCATACTCTCCGGGCGATATTTGCTCAATGTACAAAGCTAAGGCGATGAATAGAATGGTGGATATCAGCAGCATCACAATCGTAAGTCCTACAGACATGCTGTCCTCAATACGAACAGGGTTAAATATATTATCCCATTGCAAGCCCTCGCCATTTCTCTCAAAATCAAATATAAAGGCACTTCCATAGCATATTGCTGTAGGTGGTAAGATATTAAGGAGTAACTTAGCACTAAAGCTATTGACTCTGATCCCGTTAAGGCTTATTAGGTACGGTGATTCCAACACAAGTATTCCTATCATGTATGCAAATTCTGCTGTGGTTGCCTTATCAAACAAAACTGATACGAAAAAGCCAAACCCAATTAAGCCGCAAATACATGCTTCAAAGAAGAATAGCATTACTAAGAATGAAGTGTGCGGGAGTATACTGTTATTATTCACTTTTATCTGAAAAATATGGAAAGATTTCCGATTAGTGTTATACCAGTAACATAAAATGTTTTGATCTTTTACATAAAATTAAAAATTAATATAAAAAAAAAAACAAAAAAAAAATAGGTAAGTTAAATTTTAAGAAAAAGAAAAAAAAAAACAAAAAAATTGACAAAGTTTTTCAATTTTTTCTTTGTCTTTCAAATAATTATAAGTACTGCCACAAAGTTCTGTCGCCGAAAGGCAAATTATACAAATGTTAAGCAATGTTTAGCTAAGAGCGTCTGCGAAGGACCAGTAAGTTATTATATAAGATAATTAAGCTAGAATTTAGGCATTTTTTGTCTAGCCTTTAATTTAGAAACTAGGAATATAAAAGAAAATCAAAATGTTTTAAAAATGAAAAATGAATAAAATGTTTTGAAATACTTTGTTTTTTTTATTTGTACCATGTGTCGTTATCTCCATCCAACAAGACGTTTACAAATATTAATTCCTATCATGGTAACGATCACCATTCAAAATTGTTCTCTATTTCGTTTGATAATAATAAAAATCAGCAACTAAATTCTTAGTACTGTTACGCGCAAAACCTTCCAATCCCTATTACTACTTACCCTTTTGGAGCCATCCTCCACCATTAATCGGAGTCATCTTTATATAAACCCCCATATGTTGATAATCCTTAATCAACTTATCCAATAGATTAATGGGTACCTGTAAAAGTGCATGAAAATACAAATGCACGTGCAGGCGGATCATAGAATCCCAATACCTTATCTGGCTACCACAAAAGCAAACATAATGTAGATTGTGCTACGCAAACAATAGTGAACAATTCTATGGTAACGATACATTGCTATCGTTGACCATAAAGGAACACTTGTTTAAATTATATTGCGCACATCCACACAAAGTGCTATTTGCAGGAACCAGCATCAGAGGAACAAACGTCTAGCGAAGGAGACGGTAACTATATATAAAATTTGTTTCAGCAGTGCAGTTCAAGTGTCCAAATTAACTAAAATAAATAAAGAAATTCAGTGAAATAAAAAATAATAGAGAAATCAAGCCAGTAAGGATAAACCAATTCAGTGAACCTAAAGACATTTCGAAGGAGAAAAAATATAGAAATCAAGCCAGTAAGGATAAACCAATTCAGTGAATGAAACTCAAAAACCTAAAGAAATTCCGAAGGAGATCAACACCGACATCAGACAGGCCATTAACCAGTGATCGTGAAACTGAAAACGAAGCCACGATGACAGCAGAAATAGCATCACTCAAAGCCGACATAACCCACTTAATACAACAAATGCAGAACATGGCCGGTGCCATAAGTACATTGCAGGAACAAGTCAGGCAAAACAGTGAAACTCCACTACAACGCATACAGCTCACAGAACACAAAGACATACCGTTCACATTCCAGAGACCCGAGGACATAGATCTGGAAGGATTCAAAAACCTAAACAGATTCAATGGAAAGCCAGACGAATACCCATCATGGAGGGAAAACGCTCGCCAATTGATGACAGCATGTGAGGCACATAAAGGACACTCAAAATATGCCACCGCCCTGTCAATAATAAAAAAAAAAATAGTCGGGGAAGCAGCACGTCTACGAACAAACTGTCAGACAAGATTTTGTTTCGAGGCAATTCTTGACAGACTGGACTCAGCCTACAGCGATAACCGACCGCTGTACGTTTTAAAAGAAGACATGACAAGTATAAAACAAGGGAAAAACCCCTTGGCAAATATTACGACGAAATAAATAGAGCTTTAAATGCAGTAACATCAAAAATCCAATATGAGAACAAGCATCCAGAGGTAAAAAAAAGCACTCTTCAAAGAAGCAGAAAGGGAAGCTAACAAGAGTATTCTTGAACGGACTCAACAACATTACGACGGAACAGACGCTCTACGCCCACAAATGCGAGTCACTCTCAGAAGCATATGGAATCGCACTTGCAGTACACCACGACACCAGGAATCACGACCTGGCACCGAACTTTAGAAGACCAGACAGAGGCTTTTACAGGCAAAATACCCAAAACTACGAGTTTCAAACCAGAAGAAACCAAGACCAACAATCACAGCAGCACTCGCCAAACTTTGACAGACAACAAGGGTACAACAGACATAGAGAATCCCGACAATACTTCAGACCAACAGGAAGAAACCACTTCACAAACCAAGATGAACCAGAACCAATGAATGTGGACAGATCAACTGTAAATCACTCCAGATTGAACAACCCATTCAAAAGACCAACCTACCAGAGCTATCACCAAACCAACACCAGGCACAAACAACAACGGATGAACAACCTCGAATCAGTCTCACGAACCAGCTCAATGACGCACAACGTAAGTCAAAATAAATATAAAGAATCTTTTTTTAGCCTAAGGAAAGGGTTGCCAATACTAACATTAAAAAACGAAGAAACTAACAAAACATACGAAATTTTAATAGACTCGGGGGCAACCCAGAATTATTGTTCTAAGTCAATAGATTTAAGTTACTCAATACCCATAGCTCAGACATACTCCAAAATAACCCATTGAAAAAGTGTTATTAACAAACAATGAAGCATTCACATATTAGGGAAAATGTTAAAATTCTTTGAACTTCCAGAATAAAACGAATTCGACTTAATAATAGGAATAGAAGGACTACGCGAACTGAACGCCCACTTAGGCTTTTCAAAAATGACCCTAACAACCCATACAACACAAAATAAAACAGAACAAAAAATAAATTACACGACAGTGGACCAAATATTTATGAACGAAATAGACAAATTAATGAATGAAACAAAAGAATAGACAAAAACCGACCATACACTACTAACATAATTACAACAATTAAAACTAAAACCGCCGAGCATGTGTGGTCAAAACAATACCCATACAGGATTGCAGACCAGGACTTCGTAAACCAAGAAATAGAAGGACTGTTAAAACGAGGCATAATTAGACCTTCACATTCGCCATATTGCTCACCAATATGGATAGTACCAAAAAAAGGTCTAAACGCGGTCGGAACACCCAAGAAACGTTTCGTAAATGACTATAGGAAATTAAACGACACCACAATAAACGATAGATACCCAATACCTAACATCATCCATATAATTTAGAATCCGGCTTCCACAAAATTTTAATTGACGAAAAAAACAGAGAAAAGACGGCATTCGCGGTCAACGGAGCTTTGTACGAATACAACAGATTAGCCTTCGGACTTAAAAGCGCTCCAGCAATTTTTCAACGCTGCGTTGACGATATCCTAAGACCCTTTATCACAAAGTTTCGTTACGTTTACATTGACGACATAATAGTTTTTTCCAAATCTAAAGAAGAACATATGAGTCACCTAAGACAAATATTCGATGCCCTATATAAGGCACACCTAACAATTTCAGAAGAAAAATCCCATTTCTTCAAAAACGACGTCAAATTTCTAGGCTACGTGATAAGCCATAAAACAATACGAACAGATTCTGACAAAATCGAAACCATTCGAAAATACCCACAGCCTACGAATTTGAAAGAGTTACGAGCTTTCCTCGGTTTGGCTGGATTCTACCGTAAGTTCGTCAAAAACTACGCCACAGTTGCGAAGCCCCTAACGAACTTGCTTAAGACTGATCAAATGGTTTCCCAAAAACAGAGTTCGAATTATAAAATAAAACTAGACGACGAAGAAAAACAAAGTTTCTCGGATCTCAAAAGACACCTCGAAGAATGTCTTGAACTATCCCAACCCGACTATTCGAAACCATTCGAACTAACGACTGACGCCTCAAATTTTGCAATAGGAGCAGTCCTATCACAGGGAAAAACACCCATTACATTCGTATCCAAAATTCTAACTGAAACAGAAAAAAACTACGCCACCAACGAAAAGGAATTGTACGCCATAGTTTTTGCTTTAAAAAAAAACCAAGATTGTACATACAAGGTATATCAGATTTAACAATATATACCGATCATCAATTCCTATGCAATATCAGATAAGAATACAAACACAAAGATCAAACGATGGAAAAACTTCATAGAGGAATTTTGTGCCAAGGTAGTTTACAAACCAGGCAAAGAGAACGTAGTAGCCGACGCCCTAAGTCGCCAACAAATAAATAACTCTAATACATCTTCCGTACACTCAGAAGGTAGTTCACCTGTTTATAAAATAAGATCAATACCAAAACCAGTAAATCAATTCAAAAGACAAATTTACATAGAATTTGCCGAGACAAATGAATTAGACCGTAAAACTATATTCGAAGGATGCAAAAGGTTCCATCTAAAGCTAAAAGACTTATCAGAAGTAGTAACAAGATTAAACAATCATACACCCAAATCATACTAACGCTATACACTGCGACAAGATAACACTTTTCGAAATTAGACAAATAATAGAGGAAAATTTCGAGAACATAAAAATAGTACATGCACCTAAACAACAATAAAGAAATAGCTGAGAACTCCTTTTGGCCAACATACAAACAACCATGTAAAAAAAATAGCCCAAAACTGCGAAACCTGCCTCACGTGTAAGTACGACAGACATCCGGTAAAGCAAATAATAAAGAACACACCAGTACCGACAGACGTAGGAAAGAACTTACAGTTAGATACATTTTACATAACAGTCATAGACACATATAGCAAATATCTATATATACGGAATATTCCAAACGAATTAGGCATAGCTGAAGTGATAGACGAAATACTATCACAAGTATTTCCATTTACAGAAACTCTCATGACAGATAACGCACCAGCACTGAAAGGAGCAAAAGTAAAATTTTTGCTAAACCAAAGGAAAGTAACGCATATTTTTACACCAGCACAACACTCGATAACAAACGCAAATATAGCACGAGCCCACTCCACACTCTTAGAGATTGGCCGAAGTCTAGCATTCGATCGTAGCAGTACAATCTCAGACGTTATATTCGACGCGGTTAGGCAATATAATAGAACAATACACTAAGGGACGGGACAAAAACCCATAGAAATATTTTTTTAAATAACAGAAACAGACATTACACAAAATTTAGAGAACGCACAAAATAAACACCAACATAAAAAACGTAAAGACAAACAGTTCAAACCAGGCGAAATAATATACGTGAAGAAAATTCGACGCGGTAAAGAAACAGCACGGTACATAAAACACATAGAGGCTGAAGACAAAGGAAAAAAAGTGACAAGTAACAATGGAACAATTATTCACAAAGACCGTATACGGCTTAACATTAATCCAGATAGCTGTAACAATGACTAACCTAACCATAATACCATTACAAAACAAGAAGTTTGTATCAACAAGACTACAAGACGCCTACGTTTACAAAGATACAGCCATACTCATTCACCCGTTTAACCTAACAAGGATATTAGACCCACTCACAAACAACAAACAGAAAACCTATTAAACACCCTAGCATCAGCCAAGGCAGGAACATGCTTTACTGGATCCTTAGACATGGACGAACTAAAATATGTCATGACAAAACAACGAATTCAAATACCTTTAATTAATATCCTGATTTACGAATGTGAAAGATACACAAATTTGGCACTAAACACATTCCATGCGTTACGGAAATTTTGTCAAATACAGTAGTATGTAACAAAGAAATATTTGGCATACAAAATTATAACAATAAATTAACACACCATATTTGTAAAAAAATTGAAGCCAACGAATGTACAATAAATATATTAAGCGGGAAGTCAGCTAAATGTAATGAAATCTATAAAAAAAAAGAAATAATAATAAAGAAATAATTAAATTGTCACAAGACACAATTGTAATATCAGGTAAACACAACGTTTATAAGGAAATATATACCGGAATATACCTAATCAAGTTTATACGAAGTAGAAATAGATGATATTAAATAGGTTAACTCAGATGAACAAATAAATGAATTTGTACTACATATTAACGACATAGACATAAAAATAAGCAAAATATTAGATTCTTTGTCATTCCTAATCGCATTTGAGGAAAACATAGCTCTAAGCATTATTTATTATTTATTATTATTAGGCTTAATCCAAGCAGCTTAAGTTAATATAATATAACAACTTACAGACTAACTTAAAAACTAAAGTAGTAATTAAAAGAAATATATATATATATATATATATATATATATATATATGATTAAAAAAAAAAAAAAAAAAGAAGAAAAAACAGGGAAGGAGAAGAGGGCTTGAGGTGTGGCAGTGAGGGGTACGTCTACACAGTGGTATGGGGCGGGGTTGGAGAGCTGGGGGGAGAGGTTTGAAATTGAGGTGAGGTGGGGTTAGGACGGGTTTATGCTGAGACGTCGTTTGAGGGCAAGAGTGGAGAGGTTGAAATCAAAGGAGTTGGGGAAAGAGTTGGCATGTCGTAGCATACACGAGATGGGCTCGTTAACGCCGTAAGACGTGTGATGAGCGGGCACGTAAAACAGACGAGGGTTCCGTACATTACGGGAGTTTGTATAAAATGATAAAGAGGAGAGCAAGATTGGGCAATTGATTGAGCCTGACAGAAGGCGATGGATAAAGATGATGTCAGCATGGATTCTGCGCTCCTAAGGCGTGTTAAGATTGATCAGAAGGAGCCGGCCTGTGTATGGTGGGAGAATGAGTGGGTTTTCCCAGTTCAGTCCACCGATACGGGGACCAGACCTGACTGGCATATTCGAGTAGTGGCCGGACAAATGTTGTGTAGAGGGATCGGGTGACGTAGGGGTTTAGGAATTCCTTCGACCAGCGTTTTATAAAGCCAAGGGCGGCGTTGGCATTTAGGATTGTGTTATCAATATGTGCGGTAAATCTAAGTTCCTTGTCACATAGGACGCCCAGGTCGCAAATTGATTCAACCGATGTTATCGGTTGGCATAGCAAGAGATAAGAAGCTGGCCGGGGGGGGGGGGGGGGGCTTTCCGAGAGAAGGAGATTGTGTGACATTTGGCGATATTCAGTTCTAGGCAGTTATTTTGGCACTATGTCGAAAAGCTGTCAAGATCCGATTGGAGAAGTGAGGAGTCAAGGGGAGAGCGGATTGTCTTGAAGATTTTGGTATCATCCGCGTAAAGCGAGATGAGGGAGTGATTGATGCACGAGCCTATGTCGTTTATGGTAAGGATAAATAGTAGGGGGCCGAGATGACTGCCCTGGGGGACACCTGAGGTTGGAGAGAAAGGATCGGAGAGGGTGGATCTAAATCGCACCCGACAGGTTCGAGTGTTAATATAGGATGCGATCCACTTAATCAACAGCGGTTCAAAACCAAGGGAAGATAATTTAAAGAGAATGAGGTTATGGGAAATCTTGTCGAAGGCCTTGCTAAAGTCGGTAGTGACTACATCAACCTCATCGCCGTTATCTAGGGCAAGGAGTGTGTGAGATGTGAATTCGACAAGGTTGGTAGTAGTGGACCTGCCGGAGAGGAACCCGTGCTGGTTAGGAGAGATGATGGGGGTGCAGCGAAAACATAACGCTTCGTATAGAAGGCCTTCGAACAGTTTAGGAATGTGCGAAAGCTTAGCAATGGGACGATAATTGGATATATCGATTTTTGGCCCCTTTTTATGTATGGGGGTTATGTAGGAGGATTTCCAAAAGTCGGGAAATAGACCTTGTGCAAGGGATAGATTGAAGGTTGACGCGAGCGGGAGAGAGAGAGAAGAGGAGCATTTTTTAAAGAAGATAGCAGGGAGTCCGTCTGGCCCGGGACTGAAATCGTCTTTAAGTTGTTCAAGTTTTTCTTTAACTTGGTGTTGTTGTATGTGCAGAGGGATGAGTTGGCCAAGGGAGAATTGAGACATGTCAGTAAAGTAGGAGGGGTTAGGCTCGAACGAGTCGTCCGTGAAGGATAGTTTGAAGAAGGACGCGAAAATATTGGCTATGGTTTGGGAGTCAGATGAAGTAGTTGAGTCGTAGAAAAGAGAGTTGGGATAGGCATCTGATTTCCGTTTATAGTTGATAAAGCGGTAGAAAGAATTGGGGTCATTGATTAGATTCAGTTGGGCTTTGGCAAGGTAATTCTGGTAAAGGGAGCTATAAAGCTCAGTGAATTGGTAAAAGTAACCGAGATAGTTGGAATAGTCCAGAGGAGAACGCTTATTTAAGAAAGTGTTCCACAACTTATTTCTCTTGTTACGGAGTGTGCGGAGTCTGCGGTTATACCAAGGGGGCGATGAGAACGATAACCTGTTTCGGGAATAAGGGACAAATAGGGATATGGCGTTGAAGATTATTGTGTAGAGTGAGGCTGTAGCGACCTCAACACCAATATCATTTAAGCGGGGTATTGTATTGCTGAGGTACTCATTTATGCGCCGGAAATTGGCTTTTCGGAAATTGAAAGAATATTGGTAGGGGAGGGGAGTGGGTGTGCTGTGGGCTGGGTGGTCGCGGAATACGGATAAGAGAAGTGGGGGGTGGTGGTTGTCAATGAGAGTTGAGAGGATGTGGGGACTAGGGGTAACTGAAGAGTTGCAGGGATCTGTCGTGAACACTAGGTCGAGTTGTCTGCCCAGATGATTTAGGGTATTGCTGACTTGGTAAAGGCTAGAGTCGGTGAGGTTGTCTATTAGGAGACACTCCTTGGTAGTAGAGCGGCTAGAGATATAGTGGAACTCATCATCAGACAACGACCATTGGAGATGGGGGAGATTGAAATCGCCCAGGACTACAATGTCGTCTTGGGAAGAACTCTGTTCCGTTAAGCCGTCGATTGCAGCAATAGCGAGTTCGTATGCCTCGGTAGCTTGCGAAGGTGGGATGTAGAAGCAAATGATATACAAGGACTTTGAGCGGTGTTCAACTTTTATAGCGAGATAGTCGAGGTAGGGTGGAGGGGAGAAGGTGATAAGAGAAGATGTTAGTCCGTTTTGGACGGCAAGCAACACGCCTCGGCAGGGGGTGTCAGGCAAGGAATGATGGACGTCGTCGTCACGAAAAACGGTTAGGGAGGGGGGGGGTGGGGGGGGGGGGCAGTTCTAGGCTGTTGATACTGGGGATGAGGTTGGTTTCGGTCAGGGCGTATATATCAAAGGGAAAGGAGTGGGTATTGTGTAAGATCGACTGGGTTTTGGAGCGAAGTCCTCTGACATTCTGGTAATATATGGTTAGGGGACAAGAATTGGGAGACCCCATGGAGAGTGAAGTGGGCAGCCGATTAGGGCCGAAAAAGTTTATTTTTAGTGGGTTCGCTGCGTGGTGAACCAGATGCCATTTTCGAGCAAATGTATTGTCGGAGAGCCGAGAGGTCTCTTGTTACTTTAAGAGGGGGAATATTAAAATTTTCGTGGAACTTTATGAACAGGTAACGAAGGCTAGGGAAATCGGTGGGGAGACCTTCTTGTTGAATGGAGATCTTAACGCTCGTTTTCGTTTTGCCTTCATAGCAAACTGCATCAGATTTACCATGAAGATAAGCTAGATAAATGCGGACGTTATCGTAGGTCCGACTATTTCGAAGCTTTGAGAGGGCATAGCGGCATTCGGGTGTCTTAAGGGATTGTTGAGTAATCTTGACGGAGGGCGGCAGAAGGGGATCAAAAACGTGGGGGCTGGGGGAGTGGGGTTCAGGCGAGGTGGGGAAGAGGGGCGAGAGGTTAAGAGATTCGATCTTGTGCACGGTTCGGAGGACAAATGGGCTGAGCTTTCGTGGGCGGGGCCTAAGGGGTTGAAAGTGTGCAATCTGTGGAAATTGGTATATATATATATATATATATATATATATATATATATATAAGCGCTAACTGTTTTGAGGTCAAAGAGCGGAAAGGGGTAGGGGTTGGGGGCAGGATGAGACGTGGGGGGAGTGGTTTGGTTGGTGTTGGGCAGGATGACATGACGGGAATGTGTGGGGTTGGGTTTGGGATAAGGAATGCGGTCACGGCGAGGTAAAGGGAGGGAAGATCGTTTGAACCTAGGCTTGGGAGAGGGTTTGGTGGGTCGACTTAGGGTTGGGTCGTGGACGCGAGTGCGCGTGCTTCTGGGAATGGGGAACGGAGTGTGCATGGTATTTGGCTTGGGCAGGGAATTTTTAGGACGAGTTGTACCTGGAACGCGGGGCCCTCTGGAGGATTTTGGAGGAAGAGCGAGTGTCGATTTGGGACGGACAGTACTATTGTTATATCCATGAGTGGGTATAGGTGAAAGCGGCAATGGTGTTAACAGTTTGTTGGGGTTGTTTAGGGATAACGACATCCCGCCGATCCTACAATGCGCATTGTTATCCGGGTGGAAAATCCAGTCATATCTAGAGGGAAGGACTAAGTGGAAACTAGGTTTCATCATACTGCCGGGAAGCGGCTAACATTCTTTTACAGGCATGCTGAATTTCTTCAGGAAGAATTCAGAAATCCAACCCATGAACCTTACAACATACGAAACCTAGAGACAACATGACCTTGATTCATAAATAATAACTTACGCATCTCATATTTTAGACCAATTAACAAAACCCGACATGTATACGCTACATGTCGTTATAATGTAATTATGTTTCCCTTAATTACCTATTAACATATACACAGGAAGATATTTTGTGACTACCTGAGGTAGATTCTGTTATCTTTAGAAATAATAGATTTTAAGTAAAAACAAGAAATGTATATAAATAACTGATGTAGACAAAAATCTTCATCTAAACCTATCCAGCCGGAGAGTGCGGATCGAACGATGTTCTGCTTGACATTCGTTTTTTTTTTTTTTGTGAATAAATAATAAAAAAAAAGGAGCCGGACTCCGAAAAGAAAATTTTTTTATTATTTCTCGAATTATTAACTCACAAAAATAACTCACGCATCTGTTGTGTGATAGAAATACATCTACTGTGTGTTTCTAAACAAAGGAACAGTGCAAACAAAGAATCTATCCTTCGATTTGGACGTTCGAAGGAGTGAGGTTTCTTTCGATCGGACGATCGAAAAACAAGCTGAATTGAAGTACGGCGGCCAGCGAGTAAAGTGTTAATTAAGGATTGTCAAGTGGGTAAAGTATTTTCGCTCAGTAGGAAATAAGAAGTTCTCGAGTGAACATATTTACCTGGACGTTAAATTTTCTTTTTCTATAAAGTAAAGTGGTACGTGCGCTTGACGTGTGAGAATTTTAGGGTTCGTTACAAGTACTTTTTTTTTTCTATGAATTGTTTACCATGCTGTCGGCAGTTCAAATTCGAATCCTCTTCCTTTATAAATTTAAAATGGAACATAATGAGTCATTGCTGAAAAAGATTAATGACTTATGCGAGGATGTAGCGGAAAACGAACGGACTATACGACGTTGGCTTGGAAAGTTTCGTTCGGGAACTTTCAGCCTCGAAAATGAACCACGTGGGAAGCCGGAAACGTTAGTTTACGACGATGTTTCACAAGCAACGGTGGATGCGGACCCAACGAAATCGGTGCGGGGGATTGCACAAACCATGGGAATATCCCCAATGACAATAAGTCGACACCTTTCTATCATAGGAAAAGGAAAGAAACTCTAAAAAAGGGGACCGCATGAACTGAACGAGTCCCGAAAACTACGGCGCCTGGAAATCTACGGATCGTTTTTGTATCGGATAGTCACCTGCGATTAAAAGTGGATTCTGTATGATAACCGCAAAAGACCTGGGCAGTGGTTGGATGAAGGTGAAAACCCAAAATACAACCCCAAGCCCGATCTTCACCCAAAAAAGATGATGGTGACAATTTGGTGGCCATCGAAAGGACCAATCCACTTTTCATTTCTTCAACCAGAAGAAACGATAAACGTTATCACCTATTCTGAGAAAATCGACATACTGCATGCCAAATTGGGTGAAAAGCAACCTGCTATGATCAATAGGCACGGCCCGATCCTTTTGCATGACAATGCTAGACCCCATACCTCATAAGTAACGGTGCAAAAACCGCATCCACCGTACCCTTGTAGGGGTTCTCTATATTACATGAAGAACCAACCCACAACTCAGCCCTATTTCGACCGCTAACAGCGCTAACACATCAGCCCCAATTCCCCCTACAAGCTATTAGACTTGAAAAGCATGTTTTCCAAAAGGACGCATATCTAAATTCATTATTCCATGCAGACAATGCATCATTGAGCTTAGCTACCTTTTTGCCATACGGCCACTCCATTACGCTAACCCATGAGATTTCCACCGGAAATCGCATTTCATGTCGGTTAGCAACGGCATAGTCTGACCAAACGACGCAATTGCATAATCGCGCAACCGCTGGGGAGATTATCGAGGTATTTAATTTAGTTCCCACGGTTAGAATTCCCTAGCCGATCCGGCGTCCTAGTCATTTTCCCCAGACACTCTATTCGCTGGAGATCAATGATATCTTTTTACATGTGAATAGCTACAAACCATTTTCCTCTCCTTCCCATTTTTATGTTCCTCGGGTTTCTTCGCACTCTGAGATCACCACAGTCACCGCACTAGGTCAGTAGGTCATCCACCCTGCATTGGTACAAGCACACAAGCCAAGTCAACCCCGAAGTTATAGCGCTCTCTCTTTTGTTCTCTTCATCCTTCGCATGCCCAGCGACTGTCGAATGATTGCGCAAGTATTTATTCACCTCGTTGAGACATGAAACTTAATGGATTCATGAGAGAGCGCGATTATGATTGGCTAACCTCCGTGCAAATAAGAAATCCCAATTTCCATGCCTGATTGGGATCAGTCGCTATCCAATCACCATCGGTGTCAGTCATGCCCCACCGAGTCAGATTTCACCTCTCGAGTAGTACAGTCGATTAATATCCCCCAAACGGCGCACATCAGTCGAGTTTTCAATTATTAAGAGCTATTGAAACTGAATGAAACCATCACTGGGCAACGGTATCGACTTCAATTGATGCGATTGAATCGAGCACTGCAGGAATAACGCCCGCGATACGAGCAGAGGCACGACAACGCGCGGCCTCACGTTGCCAAACCCATTAAAACCGTCCTGGAAACGTTCAAATGGGACCCCCTACCCCACCCGGCATAATCCCCCAGATATTGCACCGTCGATTATTACTTGTTCCGTTTGATGCCACATGGTCTGGCTGATCAGCAGTTCTGCTCATATGAAGACATCAACAAAATTGCTTGATTCGTGGATACTGTCAAAAGATGAACACTTTTACCATAACGGTATTCGAACTCTGCCAAAAAGATGGGAAAAAGTTGTAGCTAGCGATGGGCAATACATCGAATGATTTATTTGTAACCATTTTTTCACAATAAAGTGGCATTTTCATGAAAAAAAAAACAGCGAGAACTTAGTTGCGCACCTAATATAATACACAATAATTAAGCGAATAAAAGGTTAAGTGCCAAATAAATCTAGACAAATAAAGTATAAAAGAAAAAAGGCGTTTGTGTACCAACTTGAACTCCGAGACTTCTTCCTCGTGTCGTTAAAAGAATCGTGGTATGTTTCTGAGCGTTGTGGATCCTACCTCGGTTTGATAAAACTAAGTAATCGCCCGTTCAATAAGGGGGTGGCTTAATTATTGAAGATTAAGTGCTATATAATAACGTAACAATACCAAAAAAGCAATTGGCGCGGAAAATTTACTCTCCAATTAGAAAATTGGCAGCTTGCGGAGAACAATATACCAGTTTCTTCTCAAATTTGTGTTAAAATGACTTGCATGTCGAACTTACCTTCAACACTAGCAATATGACAACTGCAACCAGAGTGGAGACTATAAAGGCCATTATAAACCATGAAATCCATTGAGTATGAGCGGGCGTACCCATAATCTTCATAGTTTCCTTCAATTGTTTCTCCTTCTCATGTGCAATATCCTAAAACCGAAATAAAAACAGGAACTGATTATTTTCATATAACTGCACGACAACAAGAAGTTACCTTCACAATGATATTAAGCATGTAGGTGAAGGCCGTGGTAAAAAAGATACCAGTATATGGGCCGAGGATCAGGAAGTTATCTTTTACATATGCAGCAAAGGGATATCTCTGCAAACGAATTTCTGGCCAATTACTCTGTCCCGAGGACAATGTTATAAACGCCGCTGACACTGCATTCTGAAGTGCTATAAATCCTTCATTCATATAAAGACCATATTGATCGTCAATACTTCTGGGGCCAGATAATGAAATTAGGTCTTCTAATTTTTCAGTGTTCCAAGTTTTTCTAATGGAAGACCGCAATGTGGCAGGAAATCGGAGCGTATATGTGAGCTTCTCGGGATATTTTGTCATTCCAGCCCAAGAATCGGGGAAAACTATTCCAGCAAAATGAGTTTCTGCCTTGAACGCCAACTCCAAATGCTTAGAATTTAGGAATCCGACATATTTCATATTCATGGAATTGGCAGCTTCTCGTACAATGTTGTTGACAGCGACACTTGTATTGGGCGAGTAAGTGAGATAGAGCGCTTCAGGACTTGGTTTTATTCCTTTCCTAAATTTGAAATAACCGAGTACAAAATTGATTGATCTGTTTGTTACATATATAATAGAAAGAAAGAAAGAAATAGTGTACATAAAAATGCATTTAACTCGGCCAAAGAATTGTTCATCAGAAGAGCCGTTAGTCGAATGGGCACTCCGCTCTATCGGCTAAAATTTCTTCTAAGCTAATTCACCAACAGAAAGCTGATGTACGATACGGACAAAGGTAGAAAATTCTATGATGAGTCGGGAGGAGTATTTCAAGGGTCAGTATTTTCCATTATATGTAAGAGACAATTTAGTATATATACATACAATAATAGGAGACAACAACGAAATAATTATAATAATTGCAAAATATTTTATAAAGTAACAAATAAGTCAAATATTAATTAAAAAGGCAAAACGAAAAGCAAAAGCAAATAATTTTTTTTTTATTTTTATATTATGTATAAAAACTCTATTTTATGTGTATACAACTTTGATCGCCTTGGTATTATAAACAGCCTAGGGAAGAATAATATAATTAAAACTAAAGCAAAATATCATATAATGATGATTATACAATAGTAAAATTATTATATGAAAAAACAACAATACGATTAAATTTATTTTAAAGTAACATTATTAATAAAAATAGTAAATCATTGTAAGCCTGATTCGCGGTATTGATTAGCGTACAACCCTTCTCAGTAATATTCGCGACTCCATTCGACTCCACTCGACTCCTTCCAACCCCCTCAATTCCCGCTCCTCCCTAGACACCAGCACACAATGCCCACTGGCCGAGCTGTGCTTCGCCACTGTCGAACCGGTATTCGCAGCTCATGGGCCAATTTCGGAAGCCCTTAGGGCGGCCGAGTTAATTAATGTTTTAGGCGCCAGTCAGCTACTACAAGTGGCGAATATCATTAGGACACCCGGCTCTACCCCCTACTCTGACATAAAGACCTCCCTCCTTAGAGCTCTTAATGTCCCCCAAGCGTCTCGGCAATAACAATTGGCGAGCCACACAAACACCAGCGGCCTAAGACCTAGCCACTACCTAACACATTTACCTTCAGAAGCGGGCCCAGAAATGCATGAAGACCAAATTAGGCCGCATTTATTAAGGTCCCTATCCAGCACCACCCAGGCAATCCTAATGGTCTTAACGGACCAGAGTCTGGGCCGCCTGGCTCAAATCGCCGACGCCATCCAGGCAATACACCCGGTACAGGCTAAATCCCCAGCCTACCACGTAGCTGCCATCAACCTCCTCCTCCCTCCTCCACGTCTATCCCCACAGCCACAGCCACACCCACCCCCACAAGAGCTGCAGTCGCCCGCAATCCCCAGGTGTAACAGAGGGCTCAAGACCTTAAACCTAGCGAGGACAACACAGACTACCCACCAGCACACGTCACCTAGTCCGACTTTTTGGCGTTCCAAGCCTCACTCGGCCGCGCCTTAAAATTTGCGCGGAAGTTCGAAGGGTCCAGCGAGTTGCGCAAAATCGACCCGCAACTCGGCACCCACCCCCCCAGAACACCCCGCACTGGCCCACTGACCACCGAGCCCCACCTAGACCCAATGGAAGCGGCAACGCAAATAGGCAGAACACGCCTAACAACGCCGTCACACGCTTCGTGCATTAACCACCAACGATTCGGGGCGCATACAATAAATTGCAGGGCGCCCTGCGGTTGGACTCAACCAACCACTCAGCAGGAAAGTCCTTTAAACTAAGTTTGCCTACCGTCATCCCAGCGCAAACGGCCGGGACCCGCCCCAATAAGTCGCCTAACGACCAAGGACCCACGGTCGAATATCGATTTCCGTCGGCGACACCGGTGCATATAAATCGGTCCTACCTTGATCGTTTACCCCGGGCAACCGCGTGCCCGGCCCATTACAATTGTCAGGGGCACACGATTCTCCAATACTAACGTATGAACGAAAAACGCTGACACTAGACTTGGGTCTCCACCATCCCATCACACGGCACTTCGTCATTCCGGGTGTGAACGAACCCCTAAATAGGATCTGACGTACTAGGAAGACACACCCTGTTTGGCCCATGCGATCCACAACAGGCTAGTGGACCCCACCGCACCTCTTGCCCCTGTCGGCATCATCCGCGGTAACAACCAGGCCCACTCCCATTACCGACCCAATCCCAGCTTTGGCACAGGAATTCGTCGACACGACAGTCCCCCTACCTAACCAGCGCGCCCACCGAAGCAAACAGGCCGCCTTAGACCCCCAAGCACCCAGCCGTTCTTCCAGTACCGCCACTACCGCCTACACTCCCCTCCTTATTTCGTGACGTTACGTCACTGGGGGGGGGGGGGGGGGGGCGCTGTGCGGGTTCTTTCAAAATACTTGAAGAACCACCCACAATTCCAACCCCAACTCCCGTCACCAACCCGCAGTCACCTGCAAACATTTCCTCTGCAAGGGCACTGTTTTATGCGCACGCACCACACCAATTTTCCTGAAAATAATTCGGATACCATACAAAGTAACCGTCATAAATCAGAAAACCTTATCGGTGCCCCTGTCAGTCGGCGCATCTTGCCACACACGTGCGCAGCAGATTTGCCCGGCTTATCCACACTCTCGGCATCCTTTTGTCCAACCAAAAAAAGCAGTTTTCGCATCTCACGTCTAGCTGCTAAAAGCCGAATTCACCAGCGTGTAAATATACACACAAAAGAATTCGATCCTTTCGCTTATTAAATTGCTTTTAGCACCAGTTTTCCTAATGGCATGCACCCTATTTACACAGCTGCATGCACATCACCACACGATGCCCTTTGTTCCATCTCCTTTTTCCCGGTTTCGTTACCCATGATCTCACTGCATGGGTAAACAATGTAATCTCGCGGGATCAACCGCACCCTCGCCAGGATCTACTCAGAGAGATCCTCTCGCTTTGTCACAAAAAGAGAAACTTCACTTTCTCTCGAGAACTAAACTCACCCCTAGCAGAGAGTCGATTCTGCACGAGTCAACAATCGAGTCTTATCCACCAAAGAGTGCGCACGAAGGGGGGAGCCGAGTGCCCACCGGATTCCAGTTTTACCATCAACGGAGTGCGCACCGACGTACGAGTAACGTCAAACGTATTTGCGTGTGTTTTTCTTTCCAGCTCGGGGAAGTCACAGTTTATTTTTCCACGAAAATTTATCCGTAAATCTGTGAAATAACGTAAATTCATTAATCCTAAATCGTTATTATCGAAAACAAATAGTGGGGACAAAAATCGGTTTGCAATAGTCTCTTTGGTCAAAAAAAAAGCATTACGTTCATACGAAGGTGTTCAAAAGTTTTGCGAAAACAAATGAACCATACAAAATTAAAAGACAAACCATAAACCATTAATAAATTTCATTAACTGTTTGATTGTCAAAATGTAGAAGTAAATTAAATTCGAAACTAATCGCTGTAAAACAAAAAAGGAAGAATTAAAATAATAAAAAAAAAACATTTCTACAAAACGATATCCCGGTGTTTCTTTGATTATTTATGAACAGTGTTCGGCGGAACACGGTGGGATATTAGTGAACCCATTCTCGTGCCGGCACACAAACTAATATTTACCCCACAGGCCATTAATCAAGCAATTTGACTGATTAAAGACTGATTGCATCGGGCAGACTAGAACTAATATAAGTGTTCTATCAAGGTAATCCATTAACATAACAGTAAAATCGTATCTGTCTCTTAGTCATTTTCGGGTTTGGATGCGTCTGGGGTGGGAGGTCGAATACGATACGGACACGACGAATATTAGTTAATTTATTTTTTTTTGGTTTTAAGTTAAGTCTAATTCTATGTTGTTTGGGTTTCTCTTATCTTGGTTTATAAGCATTAGACTCTGTTTGGCTTGGCGCAACATAAAAATTAAATAAGTATTACTATCCCCACAAACTCGCGTTTATAAGAATACACATACAAAAAGCTCGGTAGGCGTAGATGTGATCAGGGAAAATTTATCAAGATAACACTAACTTGGCTAAAATACGACGTAGGAAAAAACGGGCAAAACGAGTTATGCTCGTCGGCACATGGAATTTCCGGACGTTATAAAAACCGGGCGCGACACAAACGGTCACAGATATCGAAAAACAGTATAAAATGGACATCGTTGCGCTTCAAGAGATCTGATTACCAAACAAAATATTTGAATCCAACGGATCCACACTTATGTGTGGAGGTGCCGATTAGCAATCTCGAAACTGGCTTCATCATAAATAAAAAGATTACGTCACAAGGAAAAGACGTGAAATTTATTAATGACAAAATATTGGTGTTAAAAATAAAGGCCAGTGGGTACAATTATGTACTTATAAACACACACGCTCCAACAGGATGTACCAACGAAGAGACGAAAAACACGTCCTAGAGAAAATATTTGACGGAAATTCGTCATTTGATGTTAAAATCCTACTCGGTGACCTTGTGGGGGTTCTCTATATTACACAGAGAACCAACCCACATTTACAACCCAATTTCGCCCGCTAACCGCGCACCACATCTACCCCAATCCCTTCCGTCGGCCAATTTCAACTGAAAAGGGTATACCCCAAAGGACGCATAACCTGAATTCATTATTCTATGCAGATAATGCATAATTGAATTCAGCCCTTTCTTGCCATACGGCAACATTATATCATACACCACATGAGATTTCCCCGGGAAATCAGAAATCTCATGTCTTGTTAGCAACAGCAAAGTCTGGGCAAGCGACGCTGTTGCTACATGGCGCAACGGCTTGGGTTATCGAATTCTTTTAGTTTGTTCTCACGCTAATATGTTCCCAAGCCAAGGCAGCGTCCTTTCGACCTCCCCCAGACACTACTATTCGCTGGCGATCAATAAACTCAGAAGTCAGGTGGATACCAGGAAAAGTATACTTTTTAATTCTACCCATTTCCCCTTCTCGGAGTGCATTGCACTCTGAGAACAATCCAATATCAAACTGGGTCATGCGGTTGTAGTCCTCCAAAAAGCCCTACTACCTTTTTCCCCCATTCCTACATCCAAATCCTACCTATCTTAATCCAAAACCAAAAATCCTATCAAAATCATGAAAAACCAAAACTAAATCCAAAATTCGCAATAAACGAATCAAAATATTCGTTTATAGGTTTGCATTTGCCCCCGCGGCATAATTTAATCAAAAAACCAAAACTGAAATCAAAATTCGCAATAAACGAATCAAATATTCGTTTATAGCTTTGCATTTGCCCCACGGCATAATCTCAATTCAAAATCCAAAAATACATTTCAATCTGGTAATTTCCCTAGAAAATTAAACAAACCAAATCGATGGCAAATCACACCAGATGTTCGAATTTGCCACAAGCAAACAATACCCAAAATACCATTTCCAATTCTCATATACAAATAGATTGATGAAGATTCAGAAAACTGAATCTTATCTAAAGTAAACACAACATCTCACTCGAAAGATCGAGATTGTTGCACGAAAATGTGTATCTTTGGGATACAATTTTCGATTCCTTTTCCTTTATAAAGGGATAGCAAAACGATCTCGAGGCCGCAGTATCTAGATCATCCTGCCACAGAGCAGTTATTTTCAAATTCAAGTATTTCATTTTAAATCAACCATAAAACTTAATCCAAAATAAAAAACTTCTTTTAATACTTTGGAAATTTTTTGCTGGCACCCAACGTTGGATGATTCTTTTTCATATACCAGGACGACTCCGAAAATAGGTACAGGAACCGGTACTGAGGTTGGTATACAAGGACGTTATCCCCTAAGTTACGTCCTACGAAAATCAGGACGCTGCTCTTCCCTCTGGATCAGAGGAAGCACGGCAACGACTCCTTGCTGCTGGAGGGCGTTGTGTCAGGAACATTCAACAAAGAGATCTAACGTCCTTTTCAGGATAAGAAAACGCGCTTCCTGAGGAACAACCCCCACAACAGCAGAACACGGTCCCCATCGGTTTTGCTTTCGATGCATGTGAAGTAAAATCATCCCCGAGATCGCCACGCTCTCCTTTTCGAATCTTCCATTCTCCCTAGGTTCATTGACTACTGAATAAATTCACAAGAGTTTATTCACCTCGATGGGCGGGGAAATGAGTGAATGCATATGAGATTGCGATCGAGATTGGTTGATCGTGCGGATAGAACAAGGAGTCAAATTTCATCCCCCGTCGTGTACACACACGTTTCTGGAGTCGAGTTTCATCTTCAATAGAGTGCGCAACACGAGAGTCGAGTAATTGCCGCGAGTACATACAATTCTCCTTACTTGTAAACCTTTATTTCTATCCATTGTTAAATGTGCAGCATATAAAAACTATTAATTACCCAATCAACCGTGTCGGGAATATACCCAAGGTTAATAAATAAGCGTGTTTCGTGTGAAATAATTGTCATAGCAAAAACCATCAGCGGAGTGCACGGTGAGGATTTTCTCCTACCTTTTGATCAGGAATTAATGACATTGAGTTTCAACTAGTGAAAGTCCACCACAGTATGGAAAATTTGTAACATAGTTAAGAACATAAAAAATTAAAAGAAAACATTCAATAAAAAGCAGTGAACACCAACCACCCCCAAGTGTTTTAAGTTTTCTTATTATGGACCCGTGCATCTTGACGGATTAACTAAAGTGTAGCAAGTCATCATCATCATCATCATCGGCACTACAACCGGGGGCCGGTCTTGGCCTTATTTAGCAAGTCCTGAGGCTTGTTAAATTTTCCATAATGATTTATTTTGTCTGGGCAAGGTCATTAGTCTTGCGCCAGGGGCTCCCCGACGGGGAATCGAACCCCGGTCTCCCGGGTGACAGGCGGGTGTACTAACCACTATACTATCGAGGAGCCCAAAGTGTAGCAAGTGGGCATATCTAATTTAGTGAACATTGTTGGGGATATAAGAAAACTATGCCCGTGTTGGTATTCATACTTATAACCCCACAACCTCAACACGAAAATCGGAAAGAAAGGTATCTTCTAAGCAACGATAGGAAAAGACAGCCTACATGACATTTCAAAGGATAATGCCAATTGAATTAAAACGTTGGCAGCGCCAAAAGGTCTGGTAGCGAAAAGCACGATGTTCAAGCACAGCCGGAACACACATACACACTTCGTCCACCCGTGGTCATCAATGATTTCTTTACTCTAATCAAAGAAACGCAAAAGACGCTTGCCTTCAACGGTTCTTTATTTTTTTCAACATAAAAGCCAAACACACTTGATTATAAGGCTTATCTTAACAAAGTTCAAGTCACTTGGTGATATAAATTTATTTTTTACAAACTAAATGGCTCAAGTGACTTGGTGATATAGATTTATTTTAAACAACGTAAAGGTTCAAGTAACTTGGTGATATAAATTTACTTTTTACAAACTAAATGGTTCAAGTCACTTGGTGATACAGATTTTATTTTTACACCCAACACAAATTCCGTTCCAGCTTGTTACGTTCTATGTACGTACCATTCCTTCATCGCGTTACCGATATATTCAACGAAGACATTGCGTTGCATTTGCAAAATTAACGTTTTCAATTCATTCCAATCACGACACCGATTACTGAAGTAATATTTAAATTTTCACTCAAGGAGATTCCTGCTCTTGGTGTGCTCTCTCGCCAACAGGTTGATACTCGACTGGCTGGTCAGAGAGAAAATTGGATTTGTTCCCTCGTCCAGCGACCAATGGGAGAAGATCACCGTCACATTGGTTCCAACGCGGGTGCGCACACACGCGTCATGATCATCTCGGCCGCTCGTGCTGTGTGTCCATGAGTACGCGAACCGCAGATATATTACTCCAACAAAGGGAAGTACTAAGAGAAGTGGTTGCAGCTGGACAAACCATCATGCAGACAGGATTTTGAATGTTTATACGATGGCAATTGCGTATAACATCTATGCCGATCGTGCACACATCGATGGCGTCTCAAAGGATCGAACTCTTGTGTGTATATTTACACTATAGAGAATTCGGTTTCCTTTGGCGGCCAGTCGTGAGCTACGATATGCCCGTCGGTCGGACGACCGGCCGACGTGCATTCAGATAAGAAAGGGGAATATGCCATGCACGTGTGCGGCAAAATACATTGGGAGACAGGAACACCGACGTGTTTCGAGTTTTATGCGGGTTACTTGGTGCTGTAACCGAATTGTTTTTCAGGAACATGATGCGACGCATGCAAGAAGGGGGAGAAATGTATGTTTCAACAGTCGCTCGTCGTTCGTCAAGCCACAAACATCGTAAGACGGTGAGCAGTTTTAAAACAAAGAATATCGAGCGCGTGTGTGCGTGAATTCGTGAATAAACTGTGTTTTTCGCAGTTCGGCCGGCGTTGCACGGCGAAAAAAGAAAAAAAAAAAAAAACGAGTGTGTGTGTGTTTCGAAACCCAAATGGGCAAGACGAAGAGCGACGAATTAAAAATGGCACACTCATGTGTAGTCGGTAATTCAAAAACCATCAAAAAAATTACCAAAAGGAAAAACGAAGTGTCAATTATAGATGACAGCCCAGTGGCAAATAAAGTCCGCTCAAACCTGTCAATGGAACGACAAAAATCAAATGTGACGAAAAAAACCGTCACAGAAGAAAATATACCTGCCAAGGATACTTGTTACTCAGGAGCAGGGAACAAATTTAAGGAATTGGAGATACTGGAGTCAAACGTTCCCGAAGGAGACGATGACCTAAACAGCTTAATTGCTGATCTCATCAAAAAACGCGAAGAACTTTCCAAACAAGTACGAGCAGCCCTGGAAAAGCGAAACAAAAGACGGAATGAAACCGAAGCAAAAAGAGAGCAAAAAACAAATCACCAGCGGCAGCATCAACATTCGCTACAAATAAGCGAAACAATGGACGCTCAACACCAGCATCACAAACAACTGCAGCAGACAAAGACAGCCAAGGACGAGCAACAACAGCAACCAAAAAAGGAAAAAATACCTCCAATTGTCATCAGTTACATAGAAGCGAAAGATTTAATGAAGTTGGGTAAGTTGACTTGTAAAGATTTTAAAACAAAAAGAATTAGTGCTGAAAAAACTAAAATTTTGTGCGAAGATCTAGAAGGTTACAATAAAGTAAAGTCTGCTTTGGGAAGGGCAAAAACCGAGTACTACACGTACACCCCAAAATCAGAAAAATCAATTTCCATACTCTTAAAAGGAGTTGATCCTTCGTTCTCCCCAGAGGAGATACTCGAGGAATTAAAAACGGTTGAAACAGCTAGTTTAAAATTTACAGGTGTGAAACCGTTTTCAACTGCGAATTCTAGAAAGTGAAACCGCAAATTGCCTTTCTACATTGTATCTCTGAGTCCTAATAGTAAAGTTGATGCGCTTAGACATATAAAATGTCTAAGCCACCAAATTATAAGTTGGGAAAAAATTAGAAAATCTGAGCGCGTACTGCAATGTATGCGCTGTCAACGACTTGGACACGTTGCATCAAACTGCAATATGAAATTCAGATGCGTAAAATGCCTCGCCGACCATAACATGGGCGAATGTCCGCTGGGAAAGGAACAGCTTCCGGATGGGGAAACACTGTCATGTGTCCTATGTAAAAATACAGGACTCACGGCAAATTTTAGAGGCTGTCCCAAATTTCAACATATGAAGTTAAAGTGGGAATCAAAACAAAAGCAAGCGGCAGAAGAGAAAAAAATTAAAACTCGTTCTTATAATAATTTCGTTGCCCCGCGTGTATCATATGCACAAATCACGGGCAATTCTATGCAACGAGTCCCCGTGGAATCCTCACATACCAATGGGCAAATACCGGCAGTAGATGCGCAACCTGAGATATTAAATATGATATCGGCCATGCAAACACAATTTGCTAATTTTCAAAAAATACTGACGGAACAAATGGCCCGAATAGATATGCTCTGTTCGGCTGTGTTTTCAAATAACTCCTTCCATCAAAATCTTCAACCCTCTAACTGAACTAAAACTAAAAATTATTTCGGTGAACGTAAATTCAAGTCGAATCCCCTGATGTACTTTTGGCTAGTGAAACTAAGCTAAACCAAAGGCACAAAATTGTCTATAAAAACTATAAGATAATCAGACGTGACAGGTCACATTCTACTCAAGGGGGTGGGGTTGCAGTTTTAATTAAAAAAGGTCTTTATCATAAGGTAATTTATAGTACAGAAGTACACAAATTTCAGGTGCTGGAAGCCTGCATAATAGATATTCCGTTGGGAAGTCAAAAGCACCTGTATGTGGTCTCCATTTATGCCCCTCAAGCTACCCAGTGTAAGCAATTTATCAATGAAATTGATATGCTATTTCGACACCTGAAATTAAATTCGGAAAACAACTATTTCCTAATAGCGGGTGATTTCAACGCCAAGCATAGTGCTTGGGGTAACTTAACCACGAACACAAGAGGCAATGCTTTATATGATTGGTGGCAAATGAATGCTATCGATCGCAGATTAGAACTGTACGCCACAAGTACACCGTCTTATCCTAAAGGAAATTCATTTCTGGATTTACTTATGATAGACGATCGAATAAACTTGCCAGGCACAGATCTAACTACGCGAAACTGTCTTCGCACAATCGATTACGATAGCGATCACTACGGATTTGGAGCCATAATTGAAGTCCCAAATGAACAATATTCACTAGAGCAGTTCGACCAGATCCACTCTTTCAATTTTCGAAAAGCTCACTGGTCACGCTTTGATCGATTAATAAAAAAAGAACTTCGTAACAGTGCCATAGACCCACCGACTATTAGAAACCTCCATAACGACGAAATCGATCATTACTTAACAACATTGGACGATATTATTACCAATGCAATGAATCGTTCCATACCTAAAGTTCCCCATACCGACGGTTATACTAATAAGTACAGGACATCAGCAATTGACGCTTTGTATAAGCAAAAGAGCATTATGCTCTCAAAGCTGAAAAGACTTTATAGACAGTTCAGCGACCCAAATAGTCAGGAAATAAGAACACTTAAGTCCCTAATCAAAAATCTCCAAAAATTGATCCGTGACAATTACCGTTCAAGAATAAATGAAGAGTGGAAGAACAAAATACAAGCCTTTCAAGCTAGAGGATCGAATATGTTCTCACAAAACAATAAAACTTTTCGAAAGAAAGATCACAATGACATTCCATATTTGCGGGTCCCACGGACTCCTGAGAATTGTCTAGCAATGCTGAACTCAGGACTCAATCTGGAGCATATCAACTCCAACGAAGAAGTAATATTAGTCGAAGACCCGCAAGACAAAGTGAACTCAATTGGTGCATGTTTCGAAGCAGTATACAGAGTGAACGAATCCACTCACTCCAATACGATCCTCGAAAACAACGCATTCCAGACCTACAGCTCACTGAGAAATCAACTTTGTACCTGGAGGAACCAAAACCGTGGTTTTACCACATTCAGTGAAAATAACAGAGCGGACTCCCCCAGGAGTAACCAGAATATGAATATGTTTGTGAGTAAGGATGAACTTACGAACATCCTTAAGTCAATCAAAAGCAAAAAGTCTTCTGGGATAGATAGCATCCCAAATGTAGTTTTAAAACATTTGCCTCCTGAAGCAGTAAAAATCTACACTACGCTATTCAACAACGTCTTAAATAAGGCATACTATCCAACCCACTGGAAAACTGCAATAGTCCACCCCATCCCTAAAAAGGGCAAAGACAGGACCAATCCAACCAACCTTCGTGCGATTAGCTTGCTGCCAAATATCAGCAAGGTTTACGAGAAGATCATAAACAAAGCACTGATGAACTGGTGTGATGAAAATGAAATCATCCCCAACAACCAGTTTGGCTTTAAAGCGGGACATAGTACGGTGCATGCCGCGTCAAAGCTTGTTTCCGACATACAATGGAACAAGACAAAGCGCCAATGCACAGGTGCCTGCTTAGTTGACTTTGAAAAGGCTTTCGACACCGTGTGGTTAGAAGGACTTCTTCATAAGTTAGAAAACTTGAGAATGCCTCATTATCTATTGTACAACATTTACGAAATGATAACGGACAAGCAATTTGTGGTAAAATGCGGAGATATATTCTCAAGCAAGACCTTCAAAATTACAAACGGTTTACAACAAGGGGCGGTGAATTCTCCCATTCTGTTTAATATTTACACCAGTGATTTAGTAGGTAAGCTTAACAATGCCATTGCATACGCAGACGACATTGTGGTATACAGAACAGGAGAGAAAATAGATGTCATCAATAGACTTCTCCAGGACGACTTCAATAAAATAAAACGTTTTTGTAATGACTGGAAACTAAAAATTAATTTCCACAAAACCGAGGCTATCCTTTTCAGAACACCTCTCTCCAGGGCCTCTCAGGATACAAAGTACAATTGGAAAAACTTCTCTATCGTAGGGAATAATAATCTCCCACTACAAGTGAAAACTGTAGTCAGATATCTCGGTATTTGGCTTGATCAGTATTTATACTTTGACAAGCATATAGCAGTCACTCTCTCTGCAGCAAGAAACGCATTTGTTGCCACAAAAAGTCTATTCCGAAGCAGCATTCTCAATCAAAAAGTTAAAATAATTTCATATTCGGCATTCATCCGACCAGTGTTGGTCTATGGCTGTCCAATATGGTACAATATATCCCCATTCTACATGGAAAAGATTCGCGTGTTCGAGAGACAGTGTTTGCGTTCCTGCCTCGGACTTAATAGAACACCAGAGTCACGATACCAGAAATTTTACCCTAATAAAACCCTGTATGATAAATCAGGACTAACTAGGATAGACAACTTCATTATAAAAATTATTCGTGGCCACATTGCAAGGGCAATGTGCAGTGTAAATAATCTTATCGCGGGAGCATATTATCCGAACGATATGTATCTGGAGAGTACCCTCCAGAACGGGTTCATTCCCCCAGAGGCGTTCCTCTTCTTGGACGGAAAAGGTCTAATCCAAGATGAGGGTGGAATACCTATTATATACCACGCTTTCCGTGGTGCTAGGGATAAACGAATTGTCCACAATAGCGATATCTCTAATAGGCCAGACCGACTTCGATTCAGTATGGTGATCAGTGAAAGAGATAAATCAATAAAAGACCGAACCAACCCCAACTGGTGGTGGCTCCAAAACGAAGAAAGGACTTCACGTCATCAGATATAATATTCAGCTCTGGCGCAGCTTCCTCCCTTCCTTTTCCTTTGCCCTCCTTCCCGCTAACTTCTGTTATTTTATCTTTTTTGTTTTCATTAAGCACTTATTGTTTTGTTTGTAAAATGTTTGCATTCTCAAAAAAAAAAAAAAAAAAATCTTTATTTTTTTTTGTCATAATGCCTCGAAAAGAAGAAGAGGTAGACCTCTAAGATAACAGTTTATTTTTTTTATAATGTATGTATATTATATTAAGAATAAATAAAAGAAAATGTAAGCTGGAAGGCATAAATTAAGCATATAATATTGTATAATTTAGAGTGCTTGTGAAGAGCCAGTAAATTACATTATGTAGTAAAATTATTAAGATAGGTTTAGCATTTAGACTAAAATTGTAAAATATAAAAAAGACTTTGTGAATAAATGCGTCTGCAAACAAACAAACAGAAATGTATGTTTAGTGCTAATGCAATTGCATTAGTAAATGATAATGGTTTCAGGTGCTTTAGGAGGAATTTTGGGATAATTGAAAAAAGGTAAGTAGTGACGTTTTGTGGAACCGCCACAGTATTGCCTTAGCAAATGAGAACGGGTTTAAATGCTTTTTGAGGAAGTTTTAGGTATTAATAAAAAGGTAAGTAGTGGCGTTCAGTGGAACCGCCGGAACGTTACTACATTAAGATCAAGTTCCAGAATTGTGAAGTTATTTTATTTGGAAAACAATCCTTTTTTAAATCCCGTTATATAAAATCACAAACGACACAAGAAAAAACAGGAAAAAGTTAGTTATCATGGGACCGCACCAACACAAACTGGAAACCCAGAGTGTGGTTAAATACCTTGGCATCTGGCTAGATCGGTACCTACATTTCCATAGTTCTGGACGCTTAGAGTTTGTTGATTTTGTAGAATTGCTGCCATTTGAGCTCAGCAGTCTGTGTCGTGTTTATTGTTAATTCTTCACTGTCACTTTCACTGTCCTTTAATTTTTTTTTGTTTTATTGGGTTCCACCGGTGCTTTTTATCCTTTCGTTCTTTCATGTACCAGTGTTTGTGGAGTTTCTATGAAGCTCTAGTTCGTCCTTAGTTCCGTGTGGGGGTGTCCTTGGTGATTTTGCAGTCCTTCTTTATTGCTGCGACAATTCTGAAGCATTTCACTGTATCTTTTACACTTACCACGGTGTTGTCCTTAGGACCGTGTGGGGCTGTCCTTGCTGATTTTTCAAGAAATTGCTGCGACAATTCTGGAGCCTTTCACTGAATCTTTTACACACTCAATAACATTTGGCCCATTCAAGCAAGTAGTTTACTTGGATGAGTGGCAGGATCGCCAGTTATTTCTGTTGTTGCCGGTTGAAGGAAAAAATATAATTTCTTTTTTTAGTCAAGTAGGGTTTTATTCGTATCTTGACAATACTTTATTAAATTTTCCTGTGAGTGCAACTCAGCGTTATGAATACTGAAAGCAATATCAACTTATGACTATGAACGTTTGGTTTATATACATCTTCGTTTTGTAGATAAAGATATAAATCTACAAATAATTGGTGAGTCATTGAGCTGGAAGTGATGCTTCATGTAATCTAAGGTAGTTTTATGTGTTAACTCACGCTATAGACATATTTGCTACGCACCTTTTTGAATTGTTTTCTTCTTTTTTCTTTTCATAATATCGTTTTTTTTTATTGCCAACTAACGCTCGCGATGTTCTTCGGGTGATAGCTTTAATTTTTTTCGACCCATAATTAAATATCGAGTTTGTGCAACTGACACAAAAAAAAATCTGATACACGATCAATTTACGATTTAAAACTAATAATGGGAGTTGGCGAGTGATTAACATGTTATAAAAAAATCTGACACACGAAAAACTTTTTTATATAATAGATATATATATATATCAGATGTGCAACTAAGTTCCCACTGTTAGTCAGTAGCTGGCTCTAGCAATACTTGTTGGTCGATTTCGACATATCCGTCATGAACTAAGCTTAGACATATGGTTAACAAACCGTTTTGACACAGTAGTGATTTGCTTTTGGCGTCATATACTTTTGGTTGTGTGAAAATGTATGAATTTGAATTATATAATCATCTTTGCCGGACGGGTTGATTTGCTTCTCACATTCGAAGAAAATGGCGGCTGCAGCGCATCGCGAGCTCCACAAAGTTGACGGAGATGCTGGTGTAAGTGAAACCACGTGCCGTGATTCGTTCGTCGATTCAAAGATGATGATTTCGATGTTGACGACCGTCCGCGTGAAGGAAGGTCAAAAGCGTTCGAAGACGCTGAAATGGAAGCATTGCTCGATGAGGATCCGTGCTAAACGCAACAAGAGCTTTCATCAGAATGAGGAGTTACCCCCAACCCATTTCCAAGCGATTGCATGCGTTGGGAATCATTCAAAAGCAAGAAACATGGGATCCTTATGATTTGAAGCCAAGGGAGGTTGAGTGTCGTTTTTTCGCCTGTGGACAACTGCTCCAGCGGCATAAAAGGAAGGATTTTCGTGACGAATGATGAAAAATGGATTCATTACAGCAACGCTGCGAAGATTATGCTGTGTATTTGGTTGAGCCAGCTCAGTGTTATTTATTATGAGCTGTTGAAACCGAACGAAACCATCACTGGTGAACGGTATCGAATTCAATTGATGCGATTGAGACAAACACTGCGCAAAAATGGTCACAATGCTAGCAGAGGCACCAAAAAGTCGTACTACAGCATGACAAACCCGTTAAAACCTACCTGGAAACTCTCAAATGGGAAGTCCTTCCCCACCCGCCATATTCCCCAGATGTTGCGCCGTCCAATTATTACTTGTTTCGTGTGATGTCTCATGGTCTGGCTGATTAGCAGTTGCGCTCATATGAATACATCAAAAAAAAATAGCTTAATTACCCTCAAAAGATGAACGCTTTTACCGTAAGGGCATTCGAGCTCTTCGAGAGAAAGATGGGAAAAGAAAGAAAAGTTGTAACTAGCGATGGGTAATACTTCCAATGATTTATTTGTAACAATTTTTTTTTACAATAAAGTTGCATTTTCATAAAAAAAAAAACAGCGAGAACTTAGCCTACAATTTAGAATTTAAGGAAAAAAAGGAATAAAAATGTTGTAAAAATTACAAAAAAAAAAAATTCTATACAGATGTGAGACATCATCACTTAGAAAGCGAGAATAGAACAGATTACGCGTATTTGAGAATAACGTTTAAGGCGGTAAATGTGATGAAAAGGCAGGATAATGGAGGAAACTCCACAATCCCGAATTCAAAGAGCTATACCCCGAACCATTACAATAGTGAGAATAATCAGGTCGCGAAGTGATGGGCCGGGCACGTAGCGGGAATGGGCAACGACAAAACCGTACATATGGTAGAATACATAATGTCTTTGAATTGCAAAATATCCGGTTGTTAGTTACGAAGGTCGAAAGGCCTCTCGTGGATCCCTTGCAATGGAATCCGTATTAGCCATCATTTGGAATTCCACTGCATTCCAAGTATATAATCAACTTGCTATCGTTCAGTAATTTTGCGGAAGGCAGTTTTTCTCGTTCTTTGGGATTGGTTGAATCCGAGCGGTTTTCCCGTAGGTAAAAAAGAAACCAACGACAGTTCTGGAGCACAATTTTCAATGACTAATGCTGGTATTCCATTCGGGTCGATTGCTTTTCTATCCAAACCCCACGGTTCGCTTGTCTAAACAACCCCCATCCCTACAACCCAGTCTGCACAAGCTTTCGCTAATGCAATCGCATTAGCAACTTAAATGCTTCACGCATTAAATAGATCAATATATAACCTAAAAGTACCTGTAAGAGAATTCTTACCTGCATTCATTTATTTGAATTCAAAATTCCTCTTAAGAATTCTGTTCCAAACAAAATATCCCTGGAAAAGAAAACTTATCGGTTCACATATTATGTAACCATCCCAGCCAGGGATAATTATCATTGCGTCGCCTATTTCCAGCCTCATTCATGTGTACAACAAATCCCCTTTCATACACGTTGGCTGGCGACCTACACCCAAGGGACCAAAGCAAATATACGCATTTCGCGTCTTAAACCATAAATAAATCATACAGCATGGACAAATGCAAATAGTATGGTATGCTTACCCTTGCCAACGATGCTATTGAACACCAATTCCCTGTGAATACGCTAAACCCCATTAGCACCATGTGCATGTACATTGCGGCTATCGTTACAGCTGCAATGCATAGCTTAGACAATGATCTACCCGATCCCCCTGTCTTCCTATATTTCGGGATCTGCTTTTCATCAGCAGCGGCAAGAGCCAACAGAAAGCCAATTATCATCCAAGGAGATTCGGTTTGTTTGCTTTACCAAATTGGCATCCCATAAATACACTTTATGCCCTTTTCTTTGTTTAGATTCTTTCCCATTGCTTTGATCCATAAAGTAACCAGTGTACACACATACATGTGTACTGTGGCGATTTTCTGAATGAGATCTGTTGGTTACCCCAAAGAGAGACTTTAGGTCTCTCTCGGAACAGGAAATGCACCCTTAATTTAAGAGAGCCAATTTCACTGGCTGAATTTCTTTCGGTAACGATTGAACATCGTTGAGTCGTATTGCATCCACTGACCAAGACGGTCACGTCGCCGCCCACCGTAGCGTCCGTCGGTACGGTGCGTACCTACAAAGTCTAGTGTGAGTCGGATGTATACTTCAGCTGTCCTTCTTAATTGTCCTTTTCGCGAGCACGTCTATTTGAGTGTTTGCAACCGCCTTGTGGAAAATCATATTCGCTGCAGTCTTCGAAGATTGTGTTTTCTTTATTGACTTCATAATGTAACTTTCACGCAGTGCTACCGGAAAATGTTAGTATCCAATAAGAAAATGAAGCCGAACAATAATCCATGGATTCAAACTAGTTATTCCAATAATAGTGTTTTTCTTTTAAAATAAAAAAAAACTAAACAAAGAAATAGTGTTTTCTATTTTTTACTTGTCCTGTGTTGGTTTTCCTTGGTACATGTCGGAACAATTAGTGACACTCGGAAGGGGATAGGAGTGAACGGAGTGCCCGTGCTCAGCACAATACTCCTAATCCCCACAGTGCCCTTCTACCCGTCACTAACGGAGGAAAAGAATTATTGGGTGGTACCGCATAAAATGTCCGATTTTCGCTCAGTTGGAAATAAAAAGTTCTCGAGTGACCATCTGTGCCAGAACTTTAAATTTCCTTTTTTTATAAAGTAAAATGGTACGTGTACTTGAAGTGTGAGAATTTGAGGGATTTTTTACACTAACGCGCGCACAAAAGAGGGTTTTGAAGTACCCTTAAATGTAAGAGCAGAGCGCGAGCGGATGGAAAGGAAGTGGATAAGGAAAGAAGGTGTCGACGTATATTGGGTCTTGAATGTCTGGACATCACAACGACCAGGAAACACGTGATCAGGCAAAACATTCCACATTCGTGTGGTTGGGCTAAAGAATGACTCTCTGTGTTTATTTGTGCGCCGGAAGTCCACTTTTAAGGTGCACTAATGCGCATTCTCAGATTAACTGGTATCGCGGGAAAATGTCTGAAGGGGCGAAACACATTGAGCAAGTTCAGTCGAGCAACGACCGTAATACCTATAGAAAAGAGATAGGCATGATACGTTGCGCCTAAGTGAAACGGGTTGGGTGGGGTAAAGAATTTTTTGCATTTTTTTAAAGAACCCAGTGCATTTGGCCGCACTTTTCGCAGCTTCAAATATGTGGTAATTTCAGTTAAGAGTCTAATTAATTCGAGTGCCGAGGATTGACAACTCCTTGGCTTCGTCGATGCAAGTGCCGTTCATAGACAGTATATTTACTTTGGGGTTCGCTTTTGATGACAAGGGGCAGCACTGAGTTTTTAAGGCATTGAACTCTACTGGGTTAGATAACCCCCACTGATATATCTTGTTGAGGTCGAAATTCAATGTATCAAGCATAAGTTGCTGATTCGTAGTGCCGTTTGACGAGTTTGGACGGGAGTGTTCGGATGCGTATGAGAAGCTCAACGTGCTATCATCCGCAAATGAGTGAATTGGGTTGTGAGTAATTGACAAGAGATCATTTATAAAGATGATTGGAAGAGATTGGGTGACAGTACTGAACCCCGGGGAACACCTGCATTAATTTGATGGGAGACAGATTTGACGCCGGGCTCCCGATAGTATAGTGGTTAGTATACCCGCCTGTCACGCGGGAGAGCGGGGTTCGATTCCCCATCGAGGAGCCTCTGGCGCAAGACTAATGACCTTGCCCGGAAAAAACAAATCATTATGGAAAATGTAACAAGTCTCAGGACTTGCTAAATAAGACCAAGACCGTTTCCCGGTTGTAGTACCGATGATGATGATGATGATGATTAGATTTGACGCCATCAAGAACCACTTGAATTGAACGGCCAGGAATATAGTCCCGTATCCATTGGATCAGGAAGTTGTCCACTCCATAGGAATGCAATTTTGACAAAAGGGCTGGATGCCAAACTCTGTCGAAGGCTTTTGAGATATCCAATGTGCCTACCTTGCTTTCACCGAGGTATTGGATGGAATGGCTCCACTTTTCGCTAAAATACGCCGTCAAATCTCCCGTGGACCTGTTGCTACGAAATCAATATTGGTGGTCATTGGGGAGGTTATTTGATTCCAGTATTTCGAAAGTTGACTGTTGATAAGTGATTTCACTACCTTGCAGAGAATAGAAGTTAGTGCTATGGGTCGATAAGAAAAAAGGGATGATTTGTCCCCCTTTTTGGGAACTGGATGAATGCTCGCTGACTTCCATCTATTTGGACGTGCCAGTAGAATTAGACAAATGGAAGAGTTTTCGTAGTGGTTGAGGGATTGAAGAGGAACACCTCTTCATGAGGATTGGGAGAATGCCATCCGGATCAGCGGATTTCTTTTCGTTTAGCTCTTTGAGTGCGTGGGCCACAGTTAGCGTTCGGAAGTGAATTTGGCTCATGTTGTGCTGCTTATGCCCAAGTTGAGTCGGAATTGATGTGGTATAAGGCAGCCTTGAGTTGGCTGCAAAATGTGCAGCAAGTAGATTCGCTTTCTCTATTGCACTGGTGACTGGATTGTCAATTACTATAAGCAATGGAACGGATGAAGAGACTGAGTTTTGAATGCTCTTCACGAATGCCCAGAAGCTTCTACTACCTGTGGGAGAATGTAGTATTTTTTGTCTCACTCTCTGGTCATTGAAGAGCTTGGCGCGTTGAATATGCATATTGCAGTCATTTCTAGCTCTCATAAATCTTTTTCTGTTTTCCTGAGTATTGTTTGATTTATACAACCAGAAGCTCAACTCTTTGGCCTTAATGGCTTCTCTGCACCCGGAATCGAAACACCTAGTTCTCTTGGGTTTGATACTCTTTACTGTGCGGGATAAAGGTTCGCATGGAAAGTAGAATCGTGCCTGTCAATGTGTCCGCTATAGAGTCAACATCGTTATTGAGGAAAAATAACGACCAATTTAACTTCGGGAAAAAGTAGTTCAGACCTTCCCAGTTGGCTTTCTTGTCTAACCAAAGTGTTCTTCTGGGAGCTTTCCCATTAACGTTGCTGTTGGTTAGAGTAAATTTAGCTGACACGACAGAGTGGTCTGAAGTGCCCAAGGGCGACGAAACTTTCAGTCTGTGTTTGTTCGGCTGGGAGGTGAGAAACAGGTCCAGTGTGCTGGTGGAATGAGCATCTATTCATTTTTACAACATTCCTTTTATTTTCTTTTTATCTTCTTAGTTTCTAAATTACATGCTAGACAAAAATTGCTTAAATTCTAGCTTTATTATCTTATATTATAACTTATTGGTCCTACGCAGACGCTCTAAGCTAAACATTACGTGACTATTGGACAGAAGTTTGTTTGTGGCTGTACTTATGATTATTTGAATGCCAAAGACAAATTTGGAAAACTTTGGTCGAATTAGTTTTGTTTTTCCTTAAAATCGAACGGTTTTTTTAAATTTTATTCAAAAGAACTTAACTTAAATCTTATACTAATTCTAGAAAAGCTAAGTCTGGTTAAGCGGGCTGATGATATTGTTATTCTACCGACATTGGTATCCAGGTCTTTATATGCCATTCAACCACCAGAACTGTTGACGCCGCCCAATACTATAGTCCCGGTCTCTGTGGAATATAGCCCTACTGAATCACAAGAGCTCTTCTTCGGTGTGCGTTACTTCCCGGTCGTATCACAATCGCCCGTCTACGGATGATCTACTTACATGATAGATCAGCGGAATTCCGGATCTATCCTGTATAAGCCCTTTCATGTCCAAATCAAGGAACGCCTCTGGTGGAACAAAACCGTTGCGAAGCACGCTGTCAAAGTACAGAGTATTTGGATAAAAAGCCCCGAAAATCAGGTCATTGGACGAGCTTATTGCTCTCGTAATATGTCCTCCGATTAATATGATCATAAAATTATCCATCCTATTTATGTAGGCTTCATTATATAAAGTCTCATTTGAATAATACTTTTTATAGTCCGATTCCGGTGTTCGATATAATCTGAGACGAGTTCTGAGACACTTCCTTTCGAACACCTGAATCTTTTCCATCAAATTTGGACCTATGTTAAACCATACTGGACAACCATATATGAGCATTGACCTGATTAGTGTCATGTAACCCTACTGTCAAGTTGGCTACTTTGACCAAAGCAGCCTATTCATGTCTGTTGAAATACAGATATTGGTCTAGCCAGATGCCCAGGTACTTAACTAAACTCTTGGTTTCCAGTTTATCTCCATGCGATCCCACGATAACTAACTTTCGCCAGTTGTTTCCTTCTGTCGTTCGTGGCTTTATATAATGGGGTTCTAAATAGGATGGCTTCTCATTTCTGAAAGTTGGTCTTAAGTTTCCAGTCATCGTAGTGGCTCTGCACTTTGTTGAAGTCTCGCTGTAGTAAACTATTTATGATCTCAACTTTCGGCGCTGTTCTGTAAATTATGAGATCGTCTGCGTACGCAATAGCCCGCTGAAGTGCATCTAATAAGTCGCTAATGTAAATGTAAAAAAGAAACAGAGACAGTACCGCTCCCTGTTGCAAGCCATTCTTGATATTATACGTTTTATTAGAGGTCACATTACCATTTTTGACCACGAACCTCCTGTCCTTTAACATATCGTAAAGTACATATAGTAAAGGCTTATGTATGCCATGTCTGACCAGTTTGTAATATAACCCTTCGATCCAGACGGTATCAAAGGCTTTTTCCAAGTCGATCTGTGCATTGGTTCCTACATTTATTCCACTGTGTGTCGGAGACCAGTTTAGCTGCGGCATGTGTGGTTTCATGACCCGCCTTAAAGCCAAACTGGTTATTTGGAATAATGCTGTTGTCGTCTACCCATTTTAGCAGAGCATTGTTAATGGTCTTTTTAAATGCTTTACTGATGCTTGGGAGTAAACTTATCGAACGCATGTTCATTGGGTTTGTACAGTCGTTGCCCTTTTTTGGGATGAGCCTTTTCCAACGCGCGGGATAATCTGCATTATTCAACGCGTTGTTAAACAGGACCGTGTATATATCTATTGCCATTGGGGGCAGGTTCTTGAGTACAATGTTAGGTACTCCATCTATTCCCACTGAATTTTTGCTTCTTAATGAGTCGAAGATACTCTGGATTCCTTCCCTTGTGATTAAAAGGCTATTAGCCTCACCATTGGCATTAATGTCAATTGACAGATTATCGTCACTGAATTCGGTAAAACCCGGATTCTCCGATTGCCAATGTGAAATTTCATTTCGGAGGTGCAGGTGATTCAGTAGAACTCTGTCCTCCAGGTCGTGATTTCGGTGAATGCTTTCATTCACCTTGTACATTTCCTGAAAGACAGCTCCCACAGCGTTCAGCTTTTCCAAAGGATCTTCGCTAACGAAGAGCTCACTATTGAGGATAGTGTTCTCTGTATCTATGCCAATGTTGGTTAGCAGCTGCTTGTTTACATCAGTGGGTGGAGTTTGGCGACACTGAATCTCCTTTTGATTATTTTATTTATTTGTGGGTACATATTCGGGTTATTAGTTTGTATAGCTCGAATTCTGTTGTTCCAATACAAATTTGTTGCTAATCTATAATTAGCTTTAAGTAATTGTTGGAGGTTTTTTAATCGGGATTTCAGTGATATTATCTCCTGGTCTTGTCTGTCTGTGTAATTGTTTTAGTTTCGATAGCAGTCTGCTCTTTTTCTTGAGGAGTGCGTTTATTGTTGTGTTTCTGTACATGTTTCTGTGATCTGTAACTTTTGTTTTGGGAATTGTTTTGTCCATTGTTCGTTTTACGGTTTCGTCCATTTGTTGTATGTATTTGTCGATTTCGTCATTTGTCAGGTTTCTGTTTACTGGCAGATTAAAGCCAATCGAACGAAGTTCTCTTGTTAATGATGTGGGGAACCGCAGCCATCGCCCTGCCCCGTAGTTGTAGGGTTGCCGGATCACGAATTCCTCCAGATCTGCCAGAACGTTCGGAAGCTCTATTACTGCCGTAAATGTACATTGGTCACTGTCGTATTCAATTGTCCGTAAACAGATTCTGTTTCGTCTGTTGGTGTTAAATAGTCTCAGTCGTGAGTCAATTAGCGAGATATCTAAGAACGATCTATCTCTAGGGAACGATGGGTATTCCGTAGGTAGCAAGTTAGTTCTATATTCAATATGATATTGATCTAACCAGCTAGCCAACTGATTTCCTCTGGGATTAAATATATGATTTCTCCAATTTTTATGCTTGGCGTTTTTATCTCCCCCTAGGATAAAGTAGCTTTTGTCCAGGTGCAATGTAAGCATCGAACGAGTGTCTCGAGCTCTGCTGTAAATAGGTTATGTTGGTGCTCCTCAGGTGCGTAGACCGCAATCGTATACAAACCCCTTCCTTGCTGAAGGGGTATGCGTATGATACAGGACCAGCAATAGATAAGCGAAAGCAACCACTACGGGTGCTATGCCCTTGTAGTAGGTGCCCCACTAGATCCGTGCCGAAATCCAGGTCACATCTCTTCCATGACGAACATTATGCCACTCAGACACCAAAAACTCTGTAAAGATTATAAATCAATCGAGAGTATCGATGCCTGCGGGACGCAAACAGAGGTGCGAAGAAAAGGAAAACACAGAAGGGATGGAATGAGTAGAGGGTTTTCCCACACTGCACATCATTCGCGTGTATATCCTCGCACTTTTCACAGCACTAAGACGCGTGCGTGGAGATCCGTTTATTCTCCTAGGATCGCGCAGATAACTTTGCACTGCACTCTGGGGCGTGTGTGAAGATCCGTTTGTTTGTTTAGGAGCCCACAGTAGGACTTCTCGCGAAAACCGATAGCGCAATGGGTATCTTGTGTTTATTTAAGATTCCCAAAACGGATTGCACAACTGATCCGAAGGCACGGATTGCGGGGCAGAAGCGCACGTGCTGTCGTGTTGGCAGTGTTAAATCGACTTGTTCGTTACAAGTACCGTTTTTTTTAGGAATTGTTTACCATGCTGTCGGCAGTTCAAATTCAGACCCTCTTTCTTTATGAATTTAAAATGGGACATGATGCCTCATTGGCAATGAAAAACATTAATGACGCATTTGACGATGTAGCGGTAAACGAACGCACTATACGACGTTGATTTGGAAAGTTCCGTTCGGGAGATTTCAGCCTCGAAAATGAATCACGTGGAAAACTGGAACGTTAATTGACGACGATATTTGAAAAGCAACGATGTGTGCAGACCCAACGAAATCGGTGCGGGAGATTGCACAAACCATGGGAGTATCCCCAATGACAATAAGTCGACGCCTTTCTCTTATGGGGAAGGTAGAGAAACTCGATAAGTGGGTATTCCATGAAGTGAACGAATCCTAAAAATTACAGCGCCTGGAAATCTGCCCAGCCCTTAGATTAAGAAACCAAACTGAACCGTTTTTAAACCGGATAGTCACCTGTGATGAAAAGCGGATTCTGTATGATAACCGTAAAAACCTGGGCAGTGGTTCGATGCAGGTGAAAAAGCAAAACACACCCCCAAGCCCGATTTTCACCGAAAAAATGTTATGGTGACAATTTGGTGGACATCGAAAGGATCAGGAGAAACGATAAACGCTATCAAATATTGTGAGAAAATCGACATATTGCATGTCAATTTGGGTGAAAAGCAACCTGCGTTGGTCAATAGGTACGACCCGATCCTTTTGTATGACAATGCTAGACCCCTTACAAGTAACAGTGCAAAAACCGTTGCAGTTGAGATTTGAAATTCTTGCGCATCCACCGCACTCTCCTGAAATTTCCCCAACTGACTACCATATTTTCTGCAATCTGGATTCATTTTTGTATTGTGTTCTAATTCTTCTTCCCTTGGGCAAGTTAAATGCAGACGCAGACTTCACCCTTAAACTGAAGTCTCGAATATATGTTGTATTTTGGGCAACGAAGATATGTCGGATCAGTTGACGAATGCGCCTGGGTGTTGTCTAAGGCTAGGATATCGTGTTCCGTTGCTTGCAAATATCGCTGGGTAGCCTCTATATTTGTATTGGTGAAAGTGATACCTTTGTTGTAACAAAATGCCATTAACATTGAACTTTGACAGTTTTTCGGAGGGCGGACAGTTCGGTTTGTTATCAAAACGTTCGCATGATGTTCCCCTTGAGATTTACTTAACCGGAGATCTGAAAGTGGTAACTAGTTTACCTCCGGAATTCTTTATCTCAGGAAGTACCATTGTGGGGTATGATAAAGTGCCAACGTATGGCACTCAGTTCTTTCGTATCCCCATCGATCCGCAGAAAGGGTATTGTTCACACGAGAAGAGGAAACAGATACTCACACCGAAAGTTATTTTAATGTTTATGTTTTCTTTTATTTCGCTCGTTAATTCTTTGTTCTTATAAGTATGATCCCAGGATATGTATATGATGAAGCAGCAGGGTATAAGGCACGCCAACACACTAAGTAAACACTCCACGGGATAATACGGTATGCATTATGAAATTGAGCAATGAAAACTTGCTGACCGAAAAGAATTGAAATGGATATAATTTAAACTCAAACTGCTTTTAACTTTTTAATGGGAATGGTTGTTAATACTCAAAAAGTATAAGCACATGCGACCGCGGCGATGATTATCGAATCACTAACTCGAAAAGGGATTAAATCGGATAATTTTAATTTTGCACTTGACAACCAAAAGAGAACATACTTCTGCTCTCTCATTGCCACGTTCTTCGATGTGTGGTAGGTTACATCAGTAAAGCGATGATCGAAGGGAGCGGGAGAATGAGAGAACAGAAACACAATGTATGATTAACTTGGGGTGGATTTGGTTGTTTGTGCATGAATCAATGTAGTTCTGAGCGGAACCCATTGACCTAATTCGGTAATATGTTGAGTTCAGAGTACATTGATCTGTACGAAGACAGAACAGTGAAAGAGAGGAAAATTAATCTGATGATATTCACCTGCAAAAAGAGAGCATTGATTCCCAGCGACTGAAGTGTCTGGAGAAAAGCCGAAGCAACGCTAGGGAAATATCACGTGATTCAATCGAATGTTTTGATAATTTTCCCCAGCGGTTCTACAATGATGCGACAACTTCGTCCGGTTGGATTTGGTTGTCGCTAATCGACATGGACAAGAGTTGCCGTATGGCAAAAAAGGGAAGCTAAACTCATTTATGCATTGTCTGCGTGGAAGAATGAGTTTAGCTAGTGTCCTTGGTGGTAACATGCTTTGCAGGTGAACAGGTAAGTAGGGGGGGATGGGGTTGGTTTGACGCGCTGTAAAGCGGTCGAAATTGGATGGGATTGGCCGGGAATGGTGGGTGGTTTTCCGTGTAGCTTAGAGAAACCCCCACGCCATTATAGAGTATTGCGACGATAGTGAAGAACGTGTGATTCGAACTGACGCTATGACGGTTAGAATCACAAAAAATGTAACCAATGCTTAACACACCAGGCCACTGCCCCGTGTACGACTTCGATTTCTAAAGTCAAATACACTCAACTGATGTGGAATTCTTATGTTATCGTTACGGTGTACGGCCCTGATGCTTGTTCTTATTCGATTTTCTTTCGGTATTCTTCACTATTGGCTTGTGTATTGTGTGTGTATCTGTTAGAAACGCCACGCCATCATGTCTTATCTCAAGTTCTGTCTCGGCCATCATTCATACCTCCGGAACATGGAAGAAGATTTCTCTCAACTACATCGTGAAACATACAGCGTGACGGGATGGTATCTCACGTAGGGACCTATACCAAGTTTTATTTCGGCACGGTCGATCAGGAAAGTTCCGAATTTGCCGACCACTTCACGGTGCCCATACCTCGATAGAGCGGTATTTTATTAGACGGCAGGACGTTGGAACCGCATCTATAACTTGGCATTTAGTAGTCTTTTACGACAAGCCGGCCTAGCTATGAGTATATTTTAAGGCCCTACTCACAGGATACAATATACACATACGTTTATTTTTTCCAGGTTTCACTTACCATATGGTACTCTTTACTGGTAATGATGATTTATATATCACGTCGGGTACATATTTCGTATTAATGGCCTTCCGTAACACGTATAACATCCATAATAATACGAAAATTGTCGACATAGACATAGATACATCCCGTTTGTTCCGCCAAAATAAGGTGAAGTTTTTCCACAGTAATAATTTTATTTTGGTTACCTCACTTATTGTTCCCATGATGTATATGTTACCTGCAATAGAAAAAAAACATTCTCTGATTATGATTTGGCTTCTTTAAGACATCGTAGTCTGCTATTCACCAATAGTAATTAATTTTTTATGTCCCTAACCTAACATGTTTGTTGACTTGCTAAAAATCGTATGAACTTATAGATCTATCAATTTTAGGGGTGACATAGCGATGAAAATTGTAATGATGATAGAGCAGATGATCAGCGCGAGCGTACAACATTCGTGTAGGCCGGCTGAAGAAGAGTCCCCTGTATATGGTGGATTGGACTCAAGTTGAGCAACGACTGTGGAGATTTTCTTTAAATAGGTTTTTCAGGACAGGAGAACTTGTAGACTAATACTTTATAGACAAGTTATAATTTCCCCAGGAGAGGAGAACTTGTAGACTAAATACTTAGTAGAGGAGTTATCAATTACCTTAAAATTCACCTTAAAAGTAAGATACGTGTACCTTTTATAAATATGTACCATCATCACCACCGACACTAACCGGGATCCGGTCTTGCCTTATTTAGCAAGTCCCGAGGCTTGTTAAATTTTCTATAATAATTTGTTTTTCCGGCCAAGGTTATTAGCATAAATATGTATAAGACGGAGCTTTAGAATGGAGGTGCTGGCCGGGTATATGGAATAATAGGGATTCCGTGAATTGCGAGGGTTACGACAATTTTAAAATATGGGGTTGAGAGGATTTGCTAAACCTGAATAAACAAATCGGGGGATGAAAAGAATGTTGGTTAGATTTTGGTGGTCCTCTAGGGTATTTAAATTAATGAGTTTGAGGCGGTTTATATATATATAAGGCGGTGAGATCAAAGGATCTTCCCATGTCAGTCCTCGAATAGCAAGCCGTACAAAACGTCGTCGATTCATTTCGATTTTGCATATATGAAATTTGTGATAATGAGTTTTGGTTCAGGCTTGGTGAGGGCAGGACCCCTATTTATTCACCTTAAAACAAGTTACAGATAACTCAAAAACTAACTTAAAACCAGGGTAAAATTCAATTCAATAGTAAAATGTTTAATGATTGATGCAATAATAATCGTCTGTAATATTTTGGGAAAGGGAAACATTTAAATTGATGTAAATTTCCCTGTAGGGTTTGGAGGGGTGTTGCGGATTTAGAGGGGCTTATAAGAAGACGGATTTTAACAGCAAAAGTGTTAAGAATAGAGTCAAAGGAGGGGAGGTAAGATGCTAACAGATAAAATGACGAGGGTTGCGTAGATTACTGGGATTGGAGATGAACGGAATAGAGGAGGGAAGACTTGCGCAATCGACCAGTCTTGAAAGAAGACGGTGGATGAAGAGAATGTCAGCCTAAATTTTACGGTCTTCAAGCGTCCTGGGAGGGCAACAAGTGCTGATGTTGAATACTAGTGATCCTGTGAATATGGGACTTATGATATGGGGACCAGGCGGCTAGCATATTCAAGACGGGGGCCGACAGAGGTAATGTAGAGCGAACGGGTCACATAAGGGTTAGAGAATTCCTTAGACCAACAGATTGGTTTTAAGGATTATATCGTCAATCTGTGAGAGGAAGTTTAGCTGCCAGTCACATGTGATGCAAGGTCGCGGATGGAATAAACAAACCGAAAAGTTGTCGAGGTCTGTTTGTAGAAGGGAAAACTCAAGCGCAAAATAAATGGTTTTGAAAATTTGACTATCGTCGGCGTAGAGAGAAATACAGGAATGCTTGATGTTGTTTATTGTTAGTATAAATAGAAGGGGACCTAAGTGACTGCCGTGAGGGACTCCTAAGATCGCGAGACAAGGATTTGAGAAAACGGATCTGACACGTACCTTTGACTCTAGAGCCGATTAGTCAGATATGAAGAAATGTACTTCAGGTTGGAACCCCAAGGAGAATAATTTAAAAAGTATTAGTTTATGTGAAATCTTATCGAAGACTTTACTGAAATCGATTATGGTAACGATGACTTCGTTGCCGTTCTCTGGTCCTAGGAGTGTACAAAAAATGAATTCAACTAAATTAATAATGGTGCATCTACCACCGAGAAAGCCGTGTTGCAGGGGTGAAATAAGGGGTTTGCAGTGAATACATAATTCTTGGTACAAAATTCTTTCAAAAAGTTCGGGAATGTCAAAAAGTTTAATGATGGGATGTTAATTTAAGATATCGTCTTTGGATCCCTTTTTTTGCACAGGAAATTGATGTAGGAAGTTTTCCAAATATTAGGGAATTCACCTTGAGAAACGGACAGATTAAAGAATGTCGTAAAGGGTGTAATGATCCTAAATCACTACTCTCACCCACTTACCTATAATCCCAATCCAAGTGAATCATATGAGCGACAAGTTAAACCAAAAGTTAGTTTGCCGCACATTGATTCAAATTCCTAATTACCTCACCCATAATCCAATTGAAGCATATGCACGACAAAATTAAACCAAAATCCATTTGTCGTACATTGATTCAATTCCTAATGATTCTAACATCATGAAATGCTTAACTCTAATTTCTACTTCCGGGAATTTGTTTAAGTAAAATTCGTATACACTTCCGGGAATCCTATTCCAATTGAAGCACACAAAATTTTGTTTGTGCTTCTTGGAATTTTTAAATAATATTTTTAACAAATCTCTGTTGCCACAGAGTATAAAGGGGGAGTGCATTTTGGATTCGAGATCAGTTGGGATCCAGAGGTCGAGGCAACGGCCGAAAATTGAAAAAATTAAATAAATAAATAAATAAAGTAAATAAAATTAAACGGCATTTTAAATTGGCAACCCTAAAGGAAAACACCCCAAAGGAGGTAAGATAAGCAAAAACATATCTCTACAAAATATAACCCTACAAGGGGTAGAATCAGGCGCATGAGCATTTATTAAGGAAAAAAAAAACAAATCATTATGGAAAATTTAACAAGCCTCAGCACTTGCTAAATAAGGCCAAGACCGATTCCCGGTTGTAGTGCCGATGATGATGATAGCAGGGAGATCATCTGCACCGGAAGTGAACTCGTCTTTAAGTTGAGTTATTTATTTTCAATCATAGGTGAATTAATGAAGTGGGAAAGAAATGGACCACGGAAAAAGTTTGGTGATTGAATATGTGGGGTCGGGTACAAAACAGTCGTCAGTGAAGGGTTGTTTGAAAAATGTGACAAAGAAGTTTACAATAAATTGTGATTCCGATGAGGTTTCCGAGTTAAACGAAAGAGTATGTCGATAACCATCGAATTTACGTTTGAGGTTAATTAATAGAAAAAAAATGTTTGAGTCATTTATTAGCCCCCGCTTGATAGAAACCTTGACGTGGTGCGGGGGCTTAAACTACGATGAATCCCTCAGGCTATGCCGACGGAAGTATACGCTGCCAGTAGTGCTACCCATGAGGCTAGCGAGGAGTAACACACAAATAATCCTGGGTGTTACGCGTCATCCTGCCCATTGGATGGTTTGCAGCCGGGGGATACCGGCTGTATTATAACAGCGCCTCTCTGACACCGGGTCGAATCAGAGCCGTAATCAGACCTTACCATATCAAAGAGGGGCTCTGATATGGCGGACTATTTGAAACCCTAAGACTCCCGGGATCAAAAATGAATAATCACCATACAAAAAACAATCTCACGAAAAACCCGGTAGGCGTAGGTGTGATGAGCCGACAAGGGGAACAAATCATCAAGAAAACACCGACTCGGCAAAAAGGAGACGTGGGGAAAAACGGAAAAAGTGGGATATAGGCGTCGGCACGTGGAATGTTCGAACGTTATATAAACCAGGCGCGATACAGACGGTCGTAGAAAACGCGAAACAATATAAAATGGACATCGTCGCGCTTCACTCCCACGTCAAGTAATCGAAACTAACGGGCTTACACTGGCGTATGGAGGTACCGATACACATAACCTCGGAACCGGCTTCATCATAAGCAAGAAAATTACGCCCCATGTATGGTAAAATATGTATAATTTATTAATGACCGAATGTTGGTGCTAAAAATACAGGGCCCATGGTACAATCATATATTTATAAACGTACACGCCGCACCAACAAAATCTACCGATGAGCAAACGAAGGACACGTTCTACGAGACCCTAGAGGAAGTATTTGATGGGATCTTATCATTCGATGTTAAAATCCTCCTCGGGGACCTCAATGCGAAAATTGGAAAAGAAGATATCTTCCAACCAACTATTTTTTTTTTTATTTACTGGCCTGTAGGAACCCGGAAGTTCATGACCTCAGCGACCGCCTACATGAAGTTGCCAAGGATAATGGAATTCGAATTATCACGTTCGCAGCGTCAAAAGATCAATCACAAGCAAATTCCTAAAGCCACATGGATATCACCCGACCGCGTAACGCGTAACCTAATATATCACCTCCTCATAGACAAAAGACACCACTCGAATATCTTTTACGTAAGATCATATAGAGGAGATGACTGCGACTGCGATCATCTTCTAGTGATGGGCAAAATCAGGAGTCGGCTTGCAGCAAACCCACATGGGCAGTCACGGGTGACGAGCAAAAAGTTCGACATTGATAAACTAGAAGACGTGCGCAAAAGGGCTGAATATCAAGATGAACTAACAAATAAATTTAACATCCTAGAGAATGGGAGCAGTGAGAAAGAGGAAGCCAATAGTATGGACACTAAATGGGGATCGATCAGAGACACAATCAAACAAACAGCCCAAAAGGTATTAGGATTTAAGAAAAAAACTAAGTCCAAACCTTGGTTTGACGATGAGTGCAAGGCGAAGATCGAAGAACGTAAACGCATCAGAGCGATCCAGTTAGAAACATATGGTGAAGGCAACGCAGAAAGATACGTCACAATTCGGAAAGACAATGAAACTCTTCAAACGCAAAAAAACTCGAATGGGAGAAGACTAGAGTCGAAAAAATCCTAGAAAATTCCAGAGCAAAGAACATCAGAGGTATGTATACCGGCATTAATTCAATTAGAAATAGTTACCGAGGGAGAGCCAAAATAACCCGAGACTGAAACGGCTGTCTGGTCACAGAAACAAACAATATCGCGACAAGATGGAATCAGTACTTTGAAAACCTGCTCAATGTGCGCATCAGCCACAAATACACAGCAGACGTCCATACAGTCGAGCTTCAGATTCCAGAGCTCTTTTTCAACGAAATTATATACGCAATAAATCGATTGCAAAACAACAAAGCTTCCGGAATCGATTGCATATCGGCAGAGCTTGTGAAGCATGGAGGAGAGGCAACCGCTCGAAAGATCCACCAACTCATCAAAACAATATGGAATAAGGAAGTCACTCTGGAAGAACGGAAAACCTCAATAGACGTCCCCATTTCCAAAAAAGGCGACAGATCTGACTGCGAAAACTACAGAGGAATATCATTGCTCCCAACCACATACAAAATATTAACAAATGTCATACTGGCGAGAATCAGAAGGCAGAAGAGGTAGGCCTAGAAATAAATGAAGACAAAACAAAATATATGATTACGGCGAGAGCAGCTAGATCTCAGGGAACACGTATAAACGTCAGAATCAAGATATTTGAAAAAGTTGAAGAATTTAAATATCTCGGAACGATACTGACGGCCAGTAACGAAATGTCGAAGGAAATTATCAAAAGACTGCATTCCGGCAACGCTAGTTGGCACGCAGTTAGTATAATGCTGAAATCCAAACTGCTATCACGTAACATAAAGCTCCGTGTCTATAGAACCATAATCGTGGCGATTGATCTATACGGATGCGAAACATGGGCTCTCACAAAACGAGAAGAAAACAAATTCCGCATATTCGAGAATAAAGTTTCAAGGGATATGTTTGGGGGTAAATATCACGAGGAGGAAGAACAATGGAGGAAACTCCACAACCACGAATTGGAAGATCTATACCGCAAACCTACAATAGTTAGAGTAATGAGGTCGCGAAGATTAAGATGGGCCGGACATGTGGCGCGAATGGGTAACGATAGGAATTCTTGACGGTAGACCAACGGGAAAAAGACCGACAGGACGGCCGCGGCGGAGATGGGAGGACAATGTTAGGTTTAACCTTGAGGAAATCGGATCGAATGGTCAAGCGTGGATGGAGAGTGCACAGGACAAGAATCGGTGGCGGAGTCGAGTCGGTGAGGTCATGAACTTCCGGGTTCCTGCAGGTCAATAAATAATAATAATAATGTCCCTAACCTAATTTAACGGATTGAATATTTACTAAATGCCAATGAGACATTCGAATAAATTGAAATAATTTGGAATTCAATAGTAAACGACCCAGACAGTTTAGTTAGTTGACATATCGGGACAACCCATCGCTCTTATGTTAAGGCTTAGATATCGGCTTGAGGAAACGCGATAAAGTAACTGTGACTAATCGGATAAGTCAAAGATTGATTCAAATCGTTCACTCACCTCAAAAAATCAAGTGTAGCCAAAACACTAAAAGAATGAAACTTAAAAGTTCACAAAATTAAGGAATGCCATAATTGCCGCCAAAATAACCTTTCATTATGAGCATCATATCCCAATGTGTTTGAAGGGTACTGCCTCTGTCTTTATTCCTTAAACAAGGCTCTCTTTCTTGGATAGAAAAAGGTTTAGGTCAGGGATAAACGAATACTCCATGAATGTTTCACATGGCGTGAGCTTTAGGATGGTAATCAGTTAATGAGTTCAATCAATAAGAGACCGGCCTCATTCCGAACTCGTTTGGAACTGACTTCTATTCTGTATATTTTCAGAACAATGTTTCATCACAAATTTTCTTAGACAACCTCCATCCTAGTCACAGGAAAAAAAAACCGATGGCCAACCCCAAACCCTCTCTAGCCTAAAGATACCTCGATCAGTGCGTGCATTTTTAATACACAGCTAAGCGATGCAAAACAATATATTAGTACGTAATACCAATAAAAAAATTAAAAACACATTCTAACTTTAAAATTTTGCCACAAGATGACTTCAAAAGAAGTTCACTCAACATTGATTTTTAAGAGCGGTACTGATACACGGGCTTAGAAGTGCTTATTCATTTATTTTTCGACTGTCTGTATCAGACACTTACCGGTCCTCTATTTTTTTCTGAATATTGCAATCACTTTATTGTATAATAAAGATTATTCACGTGGTACAACTCACGTTTTATTTGATATTTGAATATTGTATTACATAACCAAATATACAAACAAGCTCTTATTTTCAAAGAAATTACGATGAGGTGAATACAAATTTTCAAACTCCCGACTTTTGACTATATACAAAAACGACTAAGCATCGTGTAGGTACTGTAGTAAGTTGACAGTTAAATCGAAGGGAACAAAAAATTGTATAAACTGCAATTAGATTAAATATACTGTAAGAAAACATTCGCTCCAGTTAAAACGATTATCGCTATACTTTCCACTTTTTGCGTGAAATTTAATGACTGCTCTTTGTTTCATGTTAGTATTTCAATGTCGACAAAAAAGGTGCTGTGGGGAAACTATGATAACAATGCAGTCAAGTTGATATTACCAGAAAGAGAATGTTATAATTTTCGCCGGTTTGACACGCGGATGGTGTTGCTAGTTAGTTACTCAAGCTTGGTTCGTCCCTGATGATTTTTTCGATTCTCTTGTGTGATATATTTTTCAGTAGAGTTGCGTCATAATGTAAATGTCTCGCTACAAGCGATCATCAGTTCACGTCTAAAGTCAACTTGAGATCTACGGAAAAACCCAGATACTACTTCCTTGAACGTGATTTTCCTCGTCATTGAAATATGTGGATATTAAAAAGTGTGAGCATTCACGTCGACGAGTAATTGTATTGGACTTTTAGTTTATTTGAATCGACACCAATTTGCACAACTTCATTCACGTCTTGATTCGACAAAAAACCGATATTAAAACCAAGCAAAGCCCGCACTTCATAAAAGGAAAAAGAAAACAAACGACTGTAATATTTAGCATTCAAAATTAAACAGCCCTGTTAGAATACACTCTCAGTTAGGTCGGCTTGTCGTAAGAGGCGATGGTATAACCACAAACTACGCACTCTTCGTAACAAAAGGAATAAGTTGTGGAACACTTTCCTAAACACGTGTTCTCACCTTGACTACTCCAACTATCTGGGATACTTTTACCAATTCACCGAGCTTTACAGCTCTCTCTACCACAATCACCTTGCCAAAGCTCAATTCAACCTGATCAACGACCCCAAATCTTTCTTCCACTTCATCAACCACAAACGGAAATCAGATGCCTATCCCACCTCCCTTTTCTACGGCTCAACTACTACAACGGACTCCCAAATCATCCAATCTTTTCGCGTCCTTCTTCAAACTATCCTTCACGGACGACTCGTTCGAGCGCCCCCCCCCCCCCCCCCCCCCTTACTGGCATGACTGAATTCTCCCTCGGCCCTCTCATCCCTCTACACATACAACAACACCAAGTCACAAAGAAACTTTAAGAACTGAAAGACGATTTCGGTCCCGGCCCAGGCGGACTCCTTGCTATACTATTAAAAAAACGTTCCACTTCTCTCTCTCTCCCGCTCGCGTCAATTTTCAATCTTTCCCTTGCTCAAGGTCTATTCCCTAACTTTTGGAAATCCTCTTACATAACCCCCATACATAAAAAGGGGAAAAAACGATATATCGATAACTATCGTCCCATTGCTAAGCTTTCGCACATTCCTAAACTGTTCGAAGGCCTACTATATGAGGCGTTAAGTTTTCGCTGCGCACCCATCATCTCTCCGAACCAGCACGGCTTCCTCTCAGGCAGGTCCATTACTACTAACCTCGTCGAATTCACATCCCACACACTCCTTGCCCTAGAAAACGGCGATGAGATCGACGTAGTCGCTACCGACTTTAGCAAGGCCTTCGACAAAATCTCCCATAACCTCATTCTCTTCAAGCTATCCTCCCTCGGTTTCGAACCCCTGCTGATTAAGTGGGTCTCATCCTATCTCAGTTATCGAACCTGCTGCGTGCGATTTAGATCCACCCTCTCCGATCCTTTTTTCCCAACCTCAGGTGTCCCTCAGGGCAGTCACCTCGGCCCTCTCCTATTTATCCTAACCACAAACGACATAGGCTCCTGCATTAATCACTCCTTCATTTCGCTTTACGTGGATGATTCCCAAATTTTTAAGACAATAAATGGTTTTGAAAATTTGACTATCGTCGGCGTAGAGAGAAATACAGGAATGCTTGATGTTGTTTATTGTTAGTATAAATAGAAGGGGACCTAAGTGACTGCCGTGAGGGACTCCTAAGATCGCGAGACAAGGATTTGAGAAAACGGATCTGACACGTACCTTTGACTCTAGAGCCGATTAGTCAGATATGAAGAAATGTACTTCAGGTTGGAAGCCCAAGGAGAATAATTTAAAAAGTATTAGTTTATGTGAAATCTTATCGAAGACTTTACTGAAATCGATTATGGTAACGATGACTTTCGTTGCCGTTCTCTGGTCCTAGGAGTGTACAAAAAATGAATTCAACTAAATTAATAATGGTGCATCTACCACCGAGAAAGCCGTGTTGCAGGGGTGAAATAAGGGGTTTGCAGTGAATACATAATTCTTGGTACAAAATTCTTTCAAAAAGTTCGGGAATGTCAAAAAGTTTAATGATGGGATGTTAATTTAAGATATCGTCTTTGGATCCCTTTTTTTGCACAGGAAATTGATGTAGGAAGTTTTCCAAATATTAGGGAATTCACCTTGAGAAACGGACAGATTAAAGAATGTCGTAAAGGGTGTAATGATCCTAAATCACTACTCTCACCCACTTACCTATAATCCCAATCCAAGTGAATCATATGAGCGACAAGTTAAACCAAAAGTTAGTTTGCCGCACATTGATTCAAATTCCTAATTACCTCACCCATAATCCAATTGAAGCATATGCACGACAAAATTAAACCAAAATCCATTTGTCGTACATTGATTCAATTCCTAATGATTCTAACATCATGAAATGCTTAACTCTAATTTCTACTTCCGGGAATTTGTTTAAGTAAAATTCGTATACACTTCCGGGAATCCTATTCCAATTGAAGCACACAAAATTTTGTTTGTGCTTCTTGGAATTTTTAAATAATATTTTTAACAAATCTCTGTTGCCACAGAGTATAAAGGGGGAGTGCATTTTGGATTCGAGATCAGTTGGGATCCAGAGGTCGAGGCAACGGCCGAAAATTGAAAAAATTAAATAAATAAATAAATAAAGTAAATAAAATTAAACGGCATTTTAAATTGGCAACCCTAAAGGAAAACACCCCAAAGGAGGTAAGATAAGCAAAAACAAATCTCTACAAAATATAACCCTACAAGGGGTAGAATCAGGCGCATGAGCATTTATTAAGGAAAAAAAAAACAAATCATTATGGAAAATTTAACAAGCCTCAGCACTTGCTAAATAAGGCCAAGACCGATTCCCGGTTGTAGTGCCGATGATGATGATAGCAGGGAGATCATCTGCACCGGAAGTGAACTCGTCTTTAAGTTGAGTTATTTATTTTCAATCATAGGTGAATTAATGAAGTGGGAAAGAAATGGACCACGGAAAAAGTTTGGTGATTGGATATGTGGGGTCGGGAACAAAACAGTCGTCAGTGAAGGGTTGTTTGAAAAATGTGACAAAGAAGTTTACAATAAATTGTGATTCCGATGAGGTTTCCGAGTTAAACGAAAGAGTATGGCGATAACCATCGAATTTACGTTTGAGGTTAATTAATAGAAAAAAATGTTTGAGTCATTTATTAGCCCCCGCTTGATAGAAACCTTGACGTGGTGCGGGGGCTTAAACTACGATGAATCCCTCAGGCTATGCCGACGGAAGTATACGCTGCCAGTAGTGCTTTGGCGGTTGAACCTGTCTACAATTGGTGCAGTGTTCCGCCGAACACGGTTCGCAAGAAGCAGAGAGTCGCCAACGGCACGCCACAGCACACTAAATGAAACACGGAGCACTTGCTTTAAACTTTATTTATTGTTTTTTTTGTTTGTAGTCAATTACACGTATCTTTAGTTTTTGCGAGCCTCGACACACACGTAAGCCGATACACACACTCGACCGTTCGCTCCTTTTACTGTGCCGCGTCCGATTAAAAAAAAGTCAATTCGCGAATTAAAAAAAACTGAACACTTAATTTTTAATGTTGCCGTCGGTGGCAGTTCGGCAGAATTCTCGATCCTCACGTCCTCCTCGTCGCGTTGACGATCAGAATCTCTCTTCGTTGGTCGAAATATACCACCCGATATGGCTATCGAAATCAGACTGCCTGTCTGCCCACACAGATATCCAGATTCCAAACTGGTATCTGTATCTACATGGAAAAATTTTCCTACTTGCTCTGCTAACAGAACTTCCGAATTTCTGTTAGCAGCATGTTATCACGTCCCAGGGGTGATTTTTCATTCCTGAAAGAAGAAACTCGCTCATCATCGAACATCATTATCACCATCCGTGGTGGTGGTCGAAATTCAGTTCGACGGTTGTCAATTGTATGCCGCCTTATTTACATAACACATCTGGCGCGAAGGCCGAAAGATATCCTGCAATTTGCATGGATGCATGGTTCATGGTTTTTGTTTGACTTTTGTCAATACACCCGAAATCCATTAGCTCTTTCTGATGGGTGTGAAATACAAACAGACACCGTGGGATCGGAGTAGTTTCCTTGTAGGTTTTCAACCTCATACAATTTGAATTATCTCGTTGAGATAATTACGGTTGCTGTTTTTTTGTTTTGCCGATAGATTTGGTGGTCTTTATGGCAGCTACCCGCACGTGCATCGTTGGTCGGCTAATTTGCATTGCATAGACGTTTGAAATTGCCGATTCAATGGAATGTTCCTGGGCGCAGGCGGATTGAATGTTTCTTTTTTGTTTCAGGTATGATGACTTACGAATGTTGAGCTTGGCATTAAAAGCTTTGGGGACGTTCAGTTCCTTGCTTTTTGGTGTCGGTCTCAACGTTGGCTGCGAGTTGCAGGCCCTATGGTGGGACTTTGGGGCACGCGTCTGTGGGCGCGTGCAACGCTCTCAGGTAAGTAAGTTCTTTGAAGATAGGAACCTTACCTGCGTAGAATTGTGCGTTCGTAGAACGCTACATCACTCCCCCCCTAGTGACGTAGTCACGATATGAAGTAGTTAGTTGCTTGGGGGGTGTAGTTGAGTTTTATGGGCGTGCTCCCTTCCGTATTGGGCGGTGTTTGGGTGGTAGAGGAGCGAAAGTTATCGCGTTCGTCGTTCTTTTTCGCTTGTCAGAAGTTGGGGTTTCAGGTTGCCGTACATTGAGAATCTTCGCAGCGTCTTCTTGTGCGCGCAGATCTCGGGCGCGCTGCCGCGTTATCGGTCCGTGTAGGATGTCCGACGCCCCGCGCGCGACCATTTCGCGAGGGTTTGGTTGATTCTCAACATTTGACGTGCCTGGCGTTTCGTGGGAGTCTGCTGGGTGGCGTAGGGGGCAGGTTTCGGCTGCCGCCGCTTGTTGTTGATGCACTTCTCCCAGTACGGTATCTGGTGGTAGTTCCAGGTGGCACGGTTTCAGTCTTGCGACACTGACGGTGTACGGCTTGCCGTCGATGTCAACGGAGAAAACTCGGTCGTTTATTCGACCCAGCACCTTGTATGGCCCTTCGTAGGGTGGTTCTAGAGGTTTCATAACTTTGTCCACCCTGATGAAGACGTGCGTGCAGCTGTCCATCTCTGGGTGAACAAATATCCTCTTGGAACCGTGTCTGGCGACAGGTGTTGCCCTGACCTTTCGCATGAGTTTGCGTAGGTTTTCCAAATTTGGCAACTGTTCGAGCGGTGGTTCTCCATCGGCGAAGAACTCTCCTGGGAGGCGCAGATTGGTTCCGTAAGTCAGATCTGCTGCTGAGGCTCCCAGGTCTTCTTTTATGCTTGTGCGCAAGCCTAAAAGAACTGTCGGTAGTACGTCCAGCCATTGATTATCGTCGTGACACATCAGTGAGGCTTTCAGTGAGCGATGCCATCGTTCAATCATTCCATTGGACTGGGGGTGATAAGCTGTCGTATGGCTTTGTTGGCAGCCGAGTAGATCGGTCAGCTGCCTGAAAATCGCTGCCTCGAACTGTGGTCCTCGATCGGCTGTGAGAGTAGCTGGGACGCCGAAACGTGTGACCCAAGTCGAATAGAATGCTTTGGCCACATTCTCTGCGGTCACTGTTCTTAGTGGCACTGCTTCTGGCCACCGAGTGAAGCGATCGATCATTGTCAGGAGGTACATGTAACCTCTCGACGGCGTAAGCGGTCCCACAATGTCGATGTGTACATGGGCGAATCGTGCCTCGGGGAGCTTAAACTGTGCTGGTTGTAGCACGTTGTGTCGATCGACTTTGCAACGCTGACATTGCAAACAATTGCGTGCCCAATTTGTTATGTCTTTTGCCATATGTGGCCAGACGAATTTACGTCGGACGGCTGCAGCGGTTGCGCGTCCGCTTGGGTGGGCTGGGTTATGGAATGTTTCGTACACATTCCTTCGAAACTTTTCTGGGATGTAGGGGCGAGCTGTCCCTGTCGATACATCACACCAGACGTCATCTTTTGAGTCGTTGAAAGGAAGTTTACGCAGAACTAGTGCTGTCTCCGCTTTCAATAGGGACTCGAGTTGATGGTCCTCTCCTTGCGCTTGTGCCAAGTCGGCATCATCGATTTGCGCACGGAGTTTAATTGCATCGATACGCGAAAAAGCGTCTGCAATTACGTTGTCTGCACCTGGAACATATTCGATTCGGGTGCTAAATTGCCCGATGAAATCCAGGTGCCGTTCCTGTCGTGGAGTTGAACTTTCCGCTTTCTTTCGGAAAGCGTACACCAGTGGTTTGTGATCAGTTTTGATCGTCAACTGGCGTCCTTCGACCATGTGCCGGAAGTACTTTACTGCGGAGTAAATCGCTAGTAACTCCCTGTCGTAGGCACTGTATCGTCGCTGGGTCGGGTTCAATTTTTTTGAGAAGAAGCCCAGCGGTTCCCATTTACCATCGCACTCTTGTTCGAGTACGGCCCCAATTGCAGTGTCGGAAGCGTCACACTGTATGGACAATGGGGCTCCTTCGGTGGGATGTCGAAGCAAAGTTGCGTTCGCCAGCTGCTCTTTCGATAAGCGAAAAGCTTGATCAGCTGACTCGGTCCATTGAATCGGTCGTTTGTCGTTTCGTTTGGCTCCTACTAGGTATTCGTTCAGAGGAGCCTGGACCTGTGCGGCGTTTCGAAGCGTTGGGCGATAAAAGTTTAACATGCCCAGATAACGCCTAAGTTCTCGCACATTCTTGGGGCGAGGAAACTGCATTAGTGCGTCCACCCTGTCTTGTAATGGGCGGACGCCTTGGCCATTTATACAATAGCCAAGGTACTTGACTTCCGCTTCTCCGAGGTGGCACTTGTCTGGATTGATTACCAGGCCGAAATCTCGGAGGCGCTCGAACACTTGCTTCAAATGGGAGCGATGTTCAGTCATGTTTTTCGATGCTATGAGTATATCATCGATATACGCATAGCAGAAGTCAAGTCCGCGGAGAGCTGAGTCTATGTAGCGCTGGAACGTTTGCGCTGCATTTCGGAGACCGAATGTCATCACCTTGAACTCGAATAGTCCAAAAGGTGTGGTTACCGCGGTTTTCGGTATATCTTCGGGAGCCACCGGAATTTGGTAGTACGCCCTCGTGAGGTCGAGGGTCGAGAAAACTTCGCACCCCTGCAGCTTATAAGAAAAGTCGTGCAGGTTTGCTATCGGATATCGGTCGGGTGTCGTTACTGCGTTCAGCATTCGATAATCGCCACATGGGCGCCACTCGCCGTTACTCTTTTTGACGAGATGAAGTGGGCTCGCCCATGGGCTGTCGGACGGCTGGCAGATTCCTAAGTCGAGCATATACTCGAATTCTGCACGAGCCTCGCGCAATTTTTCGGGAGCCAATCGACGCGGGCGTTGGCTCACTGGGGGGCCGCGCGTTTCAATGTGATGAAAAACGCCGGCTTTTGCGCGTCGGGGATTGCTAAGCGGAACCGTTATATCCGCAAATTCTCGCAACAGATCGCTGAATGGTCCGTTTGCGACAGTGCACGTTAACGTCAATGCCTCTCCCGCCTTTGCGTTTACTGGCTGAGAGAGAGACGTTAACGGGTCCACCAGTCTGTTGCTGGCTACGTCCACTACTAGTTTGTAGTGTCGCAGCAGGTCCGAACCTATTAGAGGTTCGATCACATCGGCCACTACGAAGTACCATCGAATTGGTCGACGTAGGCCTATTTTTAAAGTTATTAATTTTCGTCCGTAGGTTTTAATTGGAGTATTGTTCGCGGCGAACAATCTCAATTTACCCGGCAACCGATTTGCAGGTGCGTATGAGCGCGGAAGAACGGAAATATCCGCACCTGTGTCAATAATGAAGTCCACATTTAACTTCACGTCGTAAATTGACAAGCGACTTAATTGGGGGCTGCCGGCCGTTTGCGCTTTTTCGACGGTCGGCAGTTCTAGTTTAAAGAACTAGACTGAACCCAGTTGCAAGGTTGCCTGCACCTCCTGGCCTGTGCCCCGAAACGATGGTGGAAGTAACACCTGCCCAAGGTGTTTTCGTTGGCAGGCGTGCGCGATCTGACGCGCCCCCGTCTAAAGTTCTCGCGCGACCTGCATCGTCGCCGTGATCTGTCACGGCCAGGCCATGAATTGTTCCCCACGCTGAGGTTATTCAGTTGCGCTTGCAACTGCTGGACCTGCCTGCCTAAACGTCCTATCTCATTGCTCGTCTGTGTTGCATGAGTGCACGTTACCGTGGAGGTTCGTGGTTGGGGCAGAGGTGGATTTTGCGCGGGGTTCGTTGCCGGAAGGAATTGGAGATCCGTTCGGGATCTGTCCGTGGCCATTACTGCCTCGGCGTGTCGCGCTAGCTCATCGAGACCAGATTCGGCTAGAGGCGCGACGATTGCCTGAACGTATTCTGGCAAAGACTCTCTAAATATAGCCGTTAAGGCTGTTTCGGACATGTCCGTGCCAGCCAGCGCACGGAAATAGGCGGCGCGCTGGGATGGTCGCATCCCAGAGGTGTAATAACGTCGACCGTAATAAACGTCGCAAGCGATTTTGCGGCGTTTCGCTATAGGCGTTAGTCACCATTTCCTTAAACGCCGTGTACGGTTGCGGAGATGGGGTTTTTATTAAACACTTCGCATATGGAAGCAATTTTGGGTCTTGTACCCGTGTTACCACGAGGAATTTCACCTCCTCGTCGGTGATTCCTTCCACGCTGAAAACTCTTTCGGCGTAACCGAACCAGTAGTCTGGGTCATCGGACGTGAAGTCCGGTAATATTGCGTTACGCAGTTGTGGGCGGTGGTCCGCCTGGAATGGGATGTCGGCTTCTTGACGGAGGGCAGGAGCCTGTGATGTCGTTGGCGAAGGTCCGGCGTCGTTTGCCATTATCGTTTTTTTTTTTTTTTTGAGCCGCGGTTTTCGACCTAGTAGTTATCGTTAACTTTGGACGATTTCGCGTCGAATTTTTTCTTGGGGAACGTTTATTTTTCCCCGTAACGTCTTCGTTAGTGGACGCGAAACGAGCTGCTGGCTCCAAAGATTTCTTTTTTAGGGATGGGCCTAGCATAAAGGTTCAATCTAATTTCCAAAGGCGAATCAGGGATGGGCCTACACCAGAGGATTCTTCGGTTAATTCGACGGTGCTAGGAGCGGACAGAGAGAAACTTTTCCGTTCGGAGGAGGACGAGAAGAACGAGGAGGTGAGGACTATCGAAGTTTTTTCGCGGATGCGCAACTGTTTCTTCGTTGCCTTTATTTCGGGGGATTAATTTTCCTTGTATTTCGCGGTCGTCACGAAAGGAGAAAAACGAGAAAAAATTTGTCGAGTGTGTCGTCGGTTCGCGTGTGCTTCAGGCTCTGAAGGAGCTTACAAAAATCTTTAATCACTATGTAATTTCTCTGGGTTTTGCTTCTAGGTTTACTTTTTTTTTTTTTTTTTAATTTTTCTTACGGGTTAGCTTTGCTGTTTTATTTAATAACTACTTATCGAGCACAAATGCAATTATAATTTAGGAAAGAATTTTAGTACTAGATGACATCCGTGCTGTCTCGGAGGTGCTTTTGAAAATAATCTCTATACATCTTAAGAGATGAGCACGTACATTATTGCGATATTATATAATGTAGATTAATTTCGTTGTTGTTTCAAACCCTTCTGTTTCAATAATTTTGTGTTTTGTTTACCTCTGATCGAATTAGACTTGCGTGTATTCTTATATGATTTAGTAGTATCGTAAATTGATTTCCTTTGTTTCAAATACAAATTTAAACGGAATGCTTTAAGTTTCTTAAATTTTTGCACCAGACAACAACTTGGATTTCTGCTTTATTCCTACTTATCACAAAAAATGAAATAGAAAGTAAAAACGTTTTGTTTTGTTTTCATTTGGTTATATAAAAGGAAGGGGTCTGTTTAAAGGTCGTATTGGTTTTTTGTAAATTTATGACTATTAATGTTTTAAGTTTTGCTCAGAAGGAGCTTTGTCAATTTAAAAAAAATTGTTTTTCACATTTCGGCTCAGAAAGAGCTCGCACAAAGAAAATAAATACATGTTTTAAATTTTATTTCAGCAATGAAGCAAAAAAAAGGAAAAAAAAGGAATATAAAAGAAAGAAAATTGCTTTTAAAAACTTGCGGCTTTCTGCTATCGTTGTTGTCCTGCATTCAGGGCGTCGTGATGAGTCCTGGTATCCTGTCCGAAAATGGGCGGCAGTCAGGTGGGCACTGTGGGTGGTCGGGTCACTTTCCACTGTCACTGCAACTGTTTTTTTTTTTTTTTTTTTTTTTTTTGTCGTAATTGTTAATATCACTGTTTGTATTGTGATCAGTAGCAAGTTCTTTCGTTTCGCGGCACTGGCACTGGAACTGTCTGTATTTGTGTTGAGTTTCCCGAACTGTTTTATTTTTTTATTTTCGCGTGTTCACTGTTTTAAAAAAAAAATTGTTTTTCGCGTGTTCCTATTTCCCACGTCGGGAAGTCACCACTTTGGCGGTTGAACCTGTCTACAATTGGTGCAGTGTTCCGCCGAACACGGTTCGCAAGAAGCAGAGAGTCGCCAACGGCACGCCACAGCACACTAAATGAAACACGGAGCACTTGCTTTAAACTTTATTTATTGTTTTTTTTGTTTGTAGTCAATTACACGTATCTTTAGTTTTTGCGAGCCTCGACACACACGTAAGCCGATACACACACTCGACCGTTCGCTCCTTTTACTGTGCCGCGTCCGATTAAAAAAAAGTCAATTCGCGAATTAAAAAAAACTGAACACTTAATTTTTAATGTTGCCGTCGGTGGCAGTTCGGCAGAATTCTCGATCCTCACGTCCTCCTCGTCGCGTTGACGATCAGAATCTCTCTTCGTTGGTCGAAATATACCACCCGATATGGCTATCGAAATCAGACTGCCTGTCTGCCCACACAGATATCCAGATTCCAAACTGGTATCTGTATCTACATGGAAAAATTTTCCTACTTGCTCTGCTAACAGAACTTCCGAATTTCTGTTAGCAGCATGTTATCACGTCCCAGGGGTGATTTTTCATTCCTGAAAGAAGAAACTCGCTCATCATCGAACATCATTATCACCATCCGTGGTGGTGGTCGAAATTCAGTTCGACGGTTGTCAATTGTATGCCGCCTTATTTACATAACACATCTGGCGCGAAGGCCGAAAGATATCCTGCAATTTGCATGGATGCATGGTTCATGGTTTTTGTTTGACTTTTGTCAATACACCCGAAATCCATTAGCTCTTTCTGATGGGTGTGAAATACAAACAGACACCGTGGGATCGGAGTAGTTTCCTTGTAGGTTTTCAACCTCATACAATTTGAATTATCTCGTTGAGATAATTACGGTTGCTGTTTTTTTGTTTTGCCGATAGATTTGGTGGTCTTTATGGCAGCTACCCGCACGTGCATCGTTGGTCGGCTAATTTGCATTGCATAGACGTTTGAAATTGCCGATTCAATGGAATGTTCCTGGGCGCAGGCGGATTGAATGTTTCTTTTTTGTTTCAGGTATGATGACTTACGAATGTTGAGCTTGGCATTAAAAGCTTTGGGGACGTTCAGTTCCTTGCTTTTTGGTGTCGGTCTCAACGTTGGCTGCGAGTTGCAGGCCCTATGGTGGGACTTTGGGGCACGCGTCTGTGGGCGCGTGCAACGCTCTCAGGTAAGTAAGTTCTTTGAAGATAGGAACCTTACCTGCGTAGAATTGTGCGTTCGTAGAACGCTACAGTGCTACCCATGAGGCTAGCGAGGAGTAACACACAAATAATCCTGGGTGTTACGCGTCATCCTGCCCATTGGATGGTTTGCAGCCGGGGGATACCGGCTGTATTATAACAGCGCCTCTCTGACACCGGGTCGAATCAGAGCCGTAATCAGACCTTACCATATCAAAGAGGGGCTCTGATATGGCGGACTATTTGAAACCCTAAGACTCCCGGGATCAAAAATGAATAATCAACATACAAAAAACAATCTCACGAAAAACCCGGTAGGCGTAGGTGTGATGAGCCGACAAGGGGAACAAATCATCAAGAAAACACCGACTCGGCAAAAAGGAGACGTGGGGAAAAACGGAAAAAGTGGGATATAGGCGTCGGCACGTGGAATGTTCGAACGTTATATAAACCAGGCGCGATACAGACGGTCGTAGAAAACGCGAAACAATATAAAATGGACATCGTCGCGCTTCACTCCCACGTCAAGTAATCGAAACTAACGGGCTTACACTGGCGTATGGAGGTACCGATACACATAACCTCGGAACCGGCTTCATCATAAGCAAGAAAATTACGCCCCATGTATGGTAAAATATGTATAATTCATTAATGACCGAATGTTGGTGCTAAAAATACAGGGCCCATGGTACAATCATATATTTATAAACGTACACTCCGCACCAACAAAATCTACCGATGAGCAAACGAAGGACACGTTCTACGAGACCCTAGAGGAAGTATTTGATGGGATCTTATCATTCGATGTTAAAATCCTCCTCGGGGACCTCAATGCGAAAATTGGAAAAGAAGATATCTTCCAACCAACTATTTTTTTTTTATTTACTGGCCTGTAGGAACCCGGAAGTTCATGACCTCACCGACCGCCTACATGAAGTTGCCAAGGATAATGGAATTCGAATTATCACGTTCGCAGCGTCAAAAGATCAATCACAAGCAAATTCCTAAAGCCACATGGATATCACCCGACCGCGTAACGCGTAACCTAATATATCACCTCCTCATAGACAAAAGACACCCCTCGATTATCTTTTACGTAAGATCATATAGAGGAGATGACTGCGACTGCGATCATCTTCTAGTGATGGGCAAAATCAGGAGTCGGCTTGCAGCAAACCCACATGGGCAGTCACGGGTGACGAGCAAAAAGTTCGACATTGATAAACTAGAAGACGTGCGCAAAAGGGCTGAATATCAAGATGAACTAACAAATAAATTTAACATCCTAGAGAATGGGAGCAGTGAGAAAGAGGAAGCCAATAGTATGGACACTAAATGGGGATCGATCAGAGACACAATCAAACAAACAGCCCAAAAGGTATTAGGATTTAAGAAAAAAACTAAGTCCAAACCTTGGTTTGACGATGAGTGCAAGGCGAAGATCGAAGGACGTAAACGCATCAGAGCGATCCAGTTAGAAACATATGGTGAAGGCAACGCAGAAAGATACGTCACAATTCGGAAAGACAATGAAACTCTTCAAACGCAAAAAAACTCGAATGGGTGAAGACTAGAGTCGAAAAAATCCTAGAAAATTCCAGAGCAAAGAACATCAGAGGTATGTATACCGGCATTAATTCAATTAGAAATAGTTACCGAGGGAGAGCCAAAATAACCCGAGACTGAAACGGCTGTCTGGTCACAGAAACAAACAATATCGCGACAAGATGGAATCAGTACTTTGAAAACCTGCTCAATGTGCGCATCAGCCACAAATACACACCAGACGTCCATACAGTCGAGCTTCAGATTCCAGAGCTCTTCTTCAACGAAATTATATATGCAATAAATCGATTGCAAAACAACAAAGCTTCCGGAATCGATTGCATATCGGCAGAGCTTGTGAAGCATGGAGGAGAGGCAACCGCTCGAAAGATCCACCAACTCATCAAAACAATATGGAATAAGGAAGTCACTCTGGAAGAACGGAAAACCTCAATAGACGTCCCCATTTCCAAAAAAGGCGACAGATCTGACTGCGAAAACTACAGAGGAATATCATTGCTCCCAACCACATACAAAATATTAACAAATGTCATACTGGCGAGAATCAGAAGGCAGAAGAGGTGGGCCTAGAAATAAATGAAGACAAAACAAAATATATGATTACGGCGAGAGTAGCTAGATCTCAGGGAACACGTATAAACGTCAGAATCAAGATATTTGAAAAAGTTGAAGAATTTAAATATCTCGGAACGATACTGACGGCCAGTAAGGAAATGTCGAAGGAAATTATCAAAAGACTGCATTCCGGCAACGCTAGTTGGCACGCAGTCAGTATAATGCTGAAATCCAAACTGCTATCACGTAACATAAAGCTCCGTGTCTATAGAACCATAATCGTGGCGATTGATCTATACGGATGCGAAACATGGGCTCTCACAAAACGAGAAGAAAACAAATTCCGCATATTCGAGAATAAAGTTTCAAGGGATATGTTTGGGGGTAAATATCACGAGGAGGAAGAACAATGGAGGAAACTCCACAACCACGAATTGGAAGATCTATACCGCAAACCTACAATAGTTAGAGTAATGAGGTCGCGAAGATTAAGATGGGACGGACACGTGGCGCGAATGGGTAACGATAGGAATTCTTGACGGTAGACCAACGGGAAAAAGACCGACAGGATGGCCGCGGCGGAGATGGGAGGACAATGTTAGGTTTGACCTTGAGGAGATCGGATCGAATGGTCAAGCGTGGATGGAGAGTGCACAGGACAAGAATCGGTGGCGGAGTCGAGTCGGTGAGGTCATGAACTTCCGGGTTCCTGCAGGTCAATAAATAATAATAATAATGTCCCTAACCTAATTTAACGGATTGAATATTTACTAAATGCCAATGAGACATTCGAATAAATTGAAATAATTTGGAATTCAATAGTAAACGACCCAGACAGTTTAGTTAGTTGACATATCGGGACAACCCATCGCTCTTATGTTAAGGCTTAGATATCGGCTTGAGGAAAAGCGATAAAGTAACTGTGACTAATCGGATAAGTCAAAGATTGATTCAAATCGTTCACTCACCTCAAAAAATCAAGTGTAGCCAAAACACTAAAAGAATGAAACTTAAAAGTTCACAAAATTAAGGAATGCCATAATTGCCGCCAAAATAACCTTTCATTATGAGCATCATATCCCAATGTGTTTGAAGGGTACTGCCTCTGTCTTTATTCCTTAAACAAGGCTCTCTTTCTTGGATAGAAAAAGGTTTAGGTCAGGGATAAACGAATACTCCATGAATGTTCCACATGGCGTGAGCTTTAGGATGGTAATCAGTTAATGAGTTCAATCAATAAGAGACCGGCCTCATTCCGAACTCGTTTGGAACTGACTTCTATTCTGTATATTTTCAGAACAATGTTTCATCACAAATTTTCTTAGACAACCTCCATCCTAGTCACAGGAAAAAAAAAACCGATGGCCAACCCCAAACCCTCTCTAGCCTAAAGATACCTCGATCAGTGCGTGCATTTTTAATACACAGCTAAGCGATGCAAAACAATATATTAGTACGTAATACCAATAAAAAAATTAAAAACACATTCTAACTTTAAAATTTTGCCACAAGATGACTTCAAAAGAAGTTCACTCAACATTGATTTTTAAGAGCGGTACTGATACACGGGCTTAGAAGTGCTTATTCATTTATGTTTCGACTGTCTGTATCAGACACTTACCGGTCCTCTATTTTTTTCTGAATATTGCAATCACTTTATTGTATAATAAAGATTATTCACGTGGTACAACTCACGTTTTATTTGATATTTGAATATTGTATTACATAACCAAATATACAAACAAGCTCTTATTTTCAAAGAAATTACGATGAGGTGAATACAAATTTTCAAACTCCCGACTTTTGACTATATACAAAAACGACTAAGCATCGTGTAGGTACTGTAGTAAGTTGACAGTTAAATCGAAGGGAACAAAAAATTGTATAAACTGCAATTAGATTAAATATACTGTAAGAAAACATTCGCTCCAGTTAAAACGATTATCGCTATACTTTCCACTTTTTGCGTGAAATTTAATGACTGCTCTTTGTTTCATGTTAGTATTTCAATGTCGACAAAAAAGGTGCTGTGGGGAAACTATGATAACAATGCAGTCAAGTTGATATTACCAGAAAGAGAATGTTATAATTTTCGCCGGTTTGACACGCGGATGGTGTTGCTAGTTAGTTACTCAAGCTTGGTTCGTCCCTGATGATTTTTTCGATTCTCTTGTGTGATATATTTTTCAGTAGAGTTGCGTCATAATGTAAATGTCTCGCTACAAGCGATCATCAGTTCACGTCTAAAGTCAACTTGAGATCTACGGAAAAACCCAGATACTACTTCCTTGAACGTGATTTTCCTCGTCATTGAAATATGTGGATATTAAAAAGTGTGAGCATTCACGTCGACGAGTAATTGTATTGGACTTTTAGTTTATTTGAATCGACACCAATTTGCACAACTTCATTCACGTCTTGATTCGACAAAAAACCGATATTAAAACCAAGCAAAGCCCGCACTTCATAAAAGGAAAAAGAAAACAAACGACTGTAATATTTAGCATTCAAAATTAAACAGCCCTGTTAGAATACACTCTCAGTTAGGTCGGCTTGTCGTAAGAGGCGATGGTATAACCACAAACTACGCACTCTTCGTAACAAAAGGAATAAGTTGTGGAACACTTTCCTAAACACGTGTTCTCACCTTGACTACTCCAACTATCTGGGATACTTTTACCAATTCACCGAGCTTTACAGCTCTCTCTACCACAATCACCTTGCCAAAGCTCAATTCAACCTGATCAACGACCCCAAATCTTTCTTCCACTTCATCAACCACAAACGGAAATCAGATGCCTATCCCACCTCCCTTTTCTACGGCTCAACTACTACAACGGACTCCCAAATCATGCAATCTTTTCGCGTCCTTCTTCAAACTATCCTTCACGGACGACTCGTTCAAGCCCCCCCCCGCTTTACTGGCATGACTGAATTCTCCCTCGGCCCTCTCATCCCTCTACACATACAACAACACCAAGTCACAAAGAAACTTTAAGAACTGAAAGACGATTTCGGTCCCGGCCCAGACGGACTCCCTGCTATCCTCTTAAAAAAATGTTCTTCTTCTCTCTCTCTCCCGCTCGCGTCAATTTTCAATCTTTCCCTTGCTCAAGGTCTATTCCCTAACTTTTGGAAATCCTCTTACATAACCGCCATACATAAAAAGGGGAAGAAACGATGTATCGAACTATCGTCCCATTGCTAAGCTTTCGCACATTCCTAAACTGTTCGAAGGCCTACTATATGAGGCGTTAAGTTTTCGCTGCGCACCCATCATCTCTCTGAACCAGCACAGCTTCCTCTCAGGCAGGTCCATTACTACTAACCTTGTCGAATTCACATCCCACACACTCCTTGCCCTAGAAAACGGCGATGAGGTCGACGTAGTCGCTACCGACTTTAGCAAGGCCTTCGACAAAATCTCCCATAACCTCATTCTCTTCAAGCTATCCTCCCTAAGTTTCGAACCCCTGCTGATTAAGTGGGTCTCATCCTATCTCAGTTATCGGACCTGCTGCGTGCGATTTAGATCCACCCTCTCCGATCCTTTTTTCCCAACCTCAGGTGTCCCCCAGGGCAGTCACCTCGGCCCTCTCCTTTTTATCCTAACCACAAACGACATAGGCACCTGCATTAATCACTCCTTCATTTCGCTTTACGCGGATGATTCCAAAATTTTTAAGACAATCCGCTCCCCCCTGGACTCCTCACTTCTCCTAGCGGATCTTGACAGCTTCTCGACTTGGTGCCAAAATAATTGTCTAGAAATGAATATCGCCAAATGTCACACAATCACCTTCTCTCGGAAGAGTTCCCCCACTCACCCACGCTCCTATCTCTTACTGAACCAACCGATAGCATCGGTTGAATTGATTCGCTATCTGGGCGTCCTATGCCACAAGGAGCTCAAATTTACCGCACATTATGATTATGGGTGGTGTCCTAACGCCCTGCCCCCCGGAGAAATACCACCCCACCCGGCTATAGGCTCCGTGAAAGGGTCGGGAGAAATCCCTGCCCATCTTTCGGAGCTTGGCCGAAGGGCCAGGTAGTAGTCGGACCCAAGGAGAGATGTAGGTTTTTTTGTTGCTTTATTTTCACGTTTATTATATCTGTTTATATACATGTATTAATTTTTATTACAAATCTATTTGTGTATGTTTTCTTTTTAACAGTTTTGGGTGTTTTAAACTTTATATTGTATTTTAATTCTATATGCGTTTTTAAACTGAACATTAATTTCAAGTTTATTTTGTCATTGATTTACATAATTTAACTTTCACGGTGACTTCATGTCAATTTTTTTTTTACATAATTCCTTACAAATGTGTTATAAGTCTTCCTTTTCTGATTTCATAAACCATTCACAATTTTATTTCTTTAAACCGCAGGAAATGCTTTTACACTATGATTTATTTTGAACATTCTAACTGTTTCTGAATTTCGCAATGATTTCCACTTTGTGTCTTGAGGTTCTTGATATTTGGCACTGTGTAGTGGGTACAACCACAAAAATTTTCATATTTAGCAAAAAGTTATAGGGGTTACCTGTTTCCTCCCTCGTGGTGACCAGCTCATGAATTTTGTCGTGCTCTGCCCAGGTCAGTGCAGCAGCCCAGACACCATCCTGTCTGTGGTGTCCCACTTGAATTGATGATTGCTGCCCTGATTCCAGCAATAAGTAGTTCGTAAATTATCCACTGTTGGCTCCTCTGGATGTTTTGCCGATTCAGCACTGCTTAGTTACTTTTAGTTTGTTGAACAACCGCTGTTAATTGAATTTTTGCTTATTACATCCGGAAAGCAACGACAGAGGCCACACAAATTCACAGTAAAAACGGAAACCACCCTAACGTCAACGTTTGCCTTTCTGCATTTACTCTTCGATGAAAAATTTACTCTTTACTTTTTCTTTCGTCTTTAATACATTCTTCTTCTTTACATTTTTCCTTTCTCTTTACAAAAACCCAAAAATATACTTGATATTTGGCACTGTTCTTCTCCAAATGCTGTTTAAAATTTTACTTCCAACTTACTAATTTTAACAAAAAACCTATCACTGTTCCTCAATGCAAGATAAAATACGGACTACAGCCACAGCTGAAATAAGACTAAAAATCTCTTTTGGTCCAAACTCGAATCAACTCCCAAGGATGTGCACTATCCATGGTGGCTGATCGTCCATACATCCTCCTTTCACACCATCCGTAGCGCCACCGACTCCTAGCGAGGATCATATTCACCCTCTCGCAACGCTGCACACAGCCAAGGATGTGAATTCACAGCTGCCTTGCTTTGTGTATCATGTTACGGCAGCAACACTCGCCAACGATGATGCTGTTTTGTAACACTTGTAGATTACCACCTTTTGCACTCAATTTAATTATTAAAATATTTAGTGATAATTAGGGAACTTACGTGGTTATCCTCTGTGATCTCTACCTGCTATCGTATTGAGTTCCTGGAGACTATGTAGAGCGGCTGCCTGTTGATCTCCTTGTGTGGCCTTTGTCTATAGAAGGTGTCCTGGAGAAACTTGCTGCATACCATACACACTTTTGAATTGAAACACTTTAGTTCTCTTTTTTCTTTTTTAAGTCTTCAACTTTTTATGTAAAGTACTTTTAAATCTTTTTATATTTTATAAGTCAATTCTTTAGACACAAGGGTTTATTTAATTTTTTAGTTACTTGATATTTTTGTGGAGCACAACCACAGACTCCTTATTTACTCTCGATAGACAACTACTGACTGACTGACTTTTCAGAAAATCCATTCCAACTCAAATTCACCATTTAACCCCACGAACAGGTACTTCTCTTCCTTGATCACCCATTCTCGATCGCACCCTCGCTCTCATCTTCTCACTGCCACGCCCATTGAGGTCAGCAAACTCTTGCGAATTTACCCGACGGTCAATGAACTAGGATAATGAGAAAACACAACGTCGAGTATGACGATTATAGGGTTGTTTGGCTTTCGCTTGCAACGAAAGTGAAACCAAGTAGGATAGCATGACCCCGTTTCATGTTTTCTTTGCTCTCAGTGTGCAGATCCAAAATGCACATCGAGAGGGGCAGCGGCATCGGTTGAAAAGTATTCTTTTCATACTTTTCACCAGACGCTGATGTTTTTGATCCCCAGCCAGTGGCCGTGTCAAGCGAGGTCAACGACCGCGGCTGGTGTTTGGGATATTATCGGCGTGTGGGTAAAGATAGGCCAAAGGAATGCGACAACTCAAACTGTTGCTTTATGTAACAAAAGCGTAGCTTACCCAACCTTTTCCGTTGCTAATCGGGCATGACATTCTTGACTTCCCATAGGAAATCTCGTGGGATATATCCAAGAATGTTGTCCCTTTATACCAGCACATAATGTGAATCATTTTAATGATTCGCGGGGGTGGTTTAAATTTTGAAACAAATGGGAATCAATTTAATGATTCGAATGAGTGTTTTTAAATTTGGATTTTAATGCAAATCAATTTAATGATTCGCGGGGGTGTTTTAGATTTAGATTTTAATGCGAATCAATTTAATGATTCGCGAGGGTGGTTTTATTCTGTAACAATTTCTCTCCCCTTATTGAAAAGGAGTTTCATTCTTTGGAGAGGAATGAAACTGGGTGTACGACGTTAACAGTATGCTTCCTGGAATATTCAGTCCTCCCATTAAAAAATTGTTTAGCCCTTCGAATGAGTGATCTTATATGGTGGTCATCGTCTAGAGGTTGAACTTTTTTTTTTTTTTTCGATAATTTATCTACAATAGATTGTGCTACATTTTGCTTTTAGATTGCTTCTTTTTAGTTATTTGTTGTATTCATTACTTCTCTTTATGGTACCACCAATGTAATTGAGATTTTTTTTTTTTAATTTTTTTAAAGATGTACTCAACATTTTATCTAGATTTAATTTCATTTTACTTTGTAATTATTTGTTTAACATGGTTTCAACATCATTTTAAGCATATTTTGTGTTAGAGTCTTTAATGCCTGCGTGTTTACATGTTTAGCTCAAATATGAATGCCAAATAAAAATAACTATTTATTGTTTCATATTTCTATTGTATTCTCTTAAGGATTAAAAGATAATTATAATAAAAGAAATAATAGGTTTTTCAGTTTTCACATTTTACATTCCTACTTGCTATATGAATTAATTTGAATACTAGTCTATTTACATATGTTTTCTTGTTTTGTTAGGTTTTTTATTTCATTCTTGGAAATGTTTTAATTACTTTTGTTTTTGTTTTTGTATTACTGTACTAGTTTAATGTATATTTATTCTATGGTTACAATGTTTTTTTTTTTTTTTTTTTTTTTTTTTTTTTACTATATTTCCTATAAAGAGTTAAGTGGATTTAAGATGTTTTACAACTATTATTATATTAATTAAATCTGATATTTTTTATTTATTTTCTTATTTTACATATTCTACTTTGAAGAAAATTATTTTGGTTACATTCATTTTTATTTCATTTTTGGACATGTATTATTATTTTTTTTTTTTAATATACTAGTTTAATGTATATTTATTCTATGCATACAATGTTTTGTTTTTTTTTTTTTTTATATACTAGTTTAATATATATTTATTCTACGGTTACAATATTTTGTTTTTTTTTTTTTATTTACTATATTTTCTATAAAGAGTTAAGTGGATTTCAGATGTTTTACAACTATTATTATACTAAGTAAATCTGATAATTTTTTTTTATTTTTTTTATTTTTCATATTTTACTTTGTACAAACTTATTTCGTTTGGCGCGAGTGCAAGCTTACTGTCTCTTAGCAGGCGGTAGGCGAGTTCAACTCAGCTTGCAGGAGAAATCAAGTCGCCGTGGTTCAAAAGGTCGACTTTGTTTTTTTTTAATGAAAACAAACTGGAAAGAACCAGAATGAACACGGAGGACGATAAAAACACGACAACGCACAAACGAAAAGGCGCCCCGAAAAACTCCATTGTGACGCGAAGCAAAACCGCGAAATTGACGATGGATAAAGGAGATCAACAATTGGCGGACGACAGTGAGCTTTCCTTCCCCTCCAATTTTAACATATATGGGGCAAATAATTCATTCGCTTCTCTTGCATCCTCAGAGTCTGAGGATGAAGAGGAAGAGATAAGTGAATTGGAGGCGAAACTGGCGATGGCAAGAGCCCGATTACAAGAGAGACGCCGAAAGAAAAAAAATAGCGGTGCTCGAACAAGAACAAAACCAGCAACAACTACAAAAGCTAAAGCCAAAAGTCGGCCAACAGCAACAATTTCACCATCAACAGCAACAGCAACAATCAACACAAAAGCGATCAACGAACCAGCAAGCAACACAGCAGCAGCAAAGCAACAATAACAGCGGAAAAATAAAGATGCCACCAATCAACACCATAGATGTTGACTGTAAGGAATTGGTAAGTCTTTGTAAGCTAGCCATAGGTAACAATTTTGCAGTTAAAAGACTGACGGGTAACAGGCACGCCATTCAAACATATACGGTGGCAGACCACGACAAAATTAAAGAGGTCTTAAAAAGAGCCACCGCGGAATTTTACTCGTTCACGCCGAAACAAACGAAGAGCGTAACGGTTCTATTAAAGGGTGTCGACCCTGAAATGGAACCGGAGGCTCTGCTCGAAATGCTTCAAAACCTGAAGCACGAAGATCTCGAGTTTACCGCGGTAAAACCATTCACCACACCCAAGGCAAGAAGGGAAAACCGCAAGCTACCCTTCTTTTTGGTGCAATTAACACCCAACAGTAGGATTGGTGGTCTAAGAAAAATTACAGTCTTGGATCATCAAATGGTCACATGGGACAAATTAAAAAAAAGCAGAGACATCCTGCAATGTGTACGTTGTCAAAGGTTTGGTCACTCGGCGGCTAACTGTGAAATGCAGCGCCGTTGCGTAAAATGCGGAAAGGACCATAAGGCAGAAGAATGCCCTCTGGGAAAAGAAAGGGTAGAAGACAAAGCCCTTCTAAAGTGCGCAGTGTGTCGGAATGAGGGACACCCCGCTAACTATCGAGGATGTCCTAAATTCCGAGAAATAATGGCAAGAAGTGTGAGCCGGCAAAAAAACACAGAGCCAGCTCGTACTACAACAATGCCCGTAACATCGCAGCGGTCGTACGCACAAGTTGCTTCGGGTGGGAGAACACCAAATCAGGCTACATCACAGGTAGCCACAAATACTCCCACACGGACTGAAACAACACCGCAAGCGGACGTGTTTGCAATCCTGCTCAATCTGCAGAGACAGATGACACAGCTACAAAGCCAAATAAACGAGATCTACTCGCATTTGCCCAGTCTAAATAACAAGTCGATATAAACCCTCTAACCACAACATCAATAAAAGCTCTTGTCGTGAATGTAAATTCACTAATAAGAACTGAGAGAAGAGCCAATCTTTTTAACCTGTTGCAAGAGGAACAACCTGATGTACTTCTGGCGGGGGAAACAAAGTTAAACCAGAGACATAAGATAGGACATAAAAACTACGATATTATACGAAGAGACCGACCTAACTCCTCTCAAGGGGGGGGTGTCGCAATCTTTATTAGAAAAGGGATCCCCCATAAAGTTATATATAGTGGAGAAGTGCGCAGGTTCCGGGTGCTGGAAGCCTGTATCGTCCGCATACCCCTTCAGCAAGGAAGGGGTTTGTATGCGATTGCGGTCTACGCACCTGAGGAGCACCAACAAAACCTATTTATAGCTGAGCTCGAGACACTCTTTCGATGCTTACAATTGCACCTGGACAAAAATTACTTTATCCTAGGGGGAGATATGAACGCCAAGCATAGAAATTGGGGAAATTATATATCTAATGCCAGAGGAAATCAGTTGGCTGGTTGGTTAGATCAGTATCATATTGAATATAGAACTGTTACGTACGTCGGCCACCACCATCCTTTGATAATTTGTGTTTAACATAATTTTGTTTTAAAATAGTACGATGGTAAGGTGGTGGAAGAATTGTACGATGCTGAAGTGAGTTTTTGAACCCACCCTGATTCGGGTGTGGATCGTGCAGTTCTTCGAGTTCGAATTTGTTTTTCGAAGTGGACGTGAGTGGAGAGCGAAATGAGAGAGACAGGAGGTTGTAAAGGTTCGGTTTTTTTATGGTTCCGTTGGTGACGGTTGTTAACGAAGAAAGAACGAAAAAAAAGAAAAAAGTAAAAAGCAATTGTCCCGTCTTTTTTATTGGTTTTCCGTGGAGTTGATCTTTTTTTGAAGAAATTATTTTCTGAAAAGGAGGAGAAAAAGGGAAAAGCCCGTGCCTTTGTTTTTGTTGAAAAGGAGAAGAAAGTAAGATCAAAAGGCTAAAAGTTGTGAAAATAAAGTTTGGAAAGAAAAAAGACCCGAAATACTAAAAGCCCGTGTTTTGATCCGTCGAAGACGGAAGCAGGAGGGGAACATTCCATCGTTTGTGGTGCAATTGGGCACGCAGGAAAACATTGGCTTCTCCACAGAATCACCATTAGGTGGTGGCAGACCTGGTGGAGCAAAGGGGAAGAGCCGCAGATTCAGAGGACGAACCAGAGGAAGAGCCGGACTCCACGCTGCACTAACCAGGTAACCGATTTTAACTACCTAAATTTGTGTGACAAATTACGTCACAACTGGCGCTGCGGACAAACACACCGGGGAAACCTCAGCAGGCATAGAGATACGTTGCAATTAAGGAGGGAGATTTCTGGAAGGTGTTCGGCAGGATAGCAATCGGCGGAGCGAAGACTGGAGGCGGTGCGCTGTTGATGGAGCTTGTTATCGGCAGGAGAGCGGCGAAAGTATTTTTTTTTATTTTTGTATTTTTTTTTTTTGTGGTTCAAAAATCTATTGTCGATAATTGTGGAATTGTTTTGCCGAGAGTTTTGGTTGGAGTTAATTGTTGTTTAGGAATATTTATTGTAATTGCATGTTTTGATTTTAGGTAATTTTTATTGTAACTGAGGACTATTGAGTTTCCTCAGATCTTCGTCCGGACTGTTTTTTTTTTTTTCTTTTCATATTAATTTATTGAGGCAAACAATTTTTTTTTTACTATTAAGCTTTTTCAGCATTCCATTCAAAATTTTGGTGCACTTTCAGTTTTTCTTTTCCTTTCAGAAAATTTCGTTTATTGTAGTGTTAATGTAATTTGGGACTGTCCAGTTTTCGGAATTATCTTCAAACGTTGGTTTGGTCTCGTGTCGTGGAACTTTTATTGCGACTTCGTTTAGATTTGCGTTTGATTAATCGAACTTTCGATTCTCTCTCTCCATTTCTCGCCCACTGAGGACGGCGATTGTTAGTTGAATTGTGGTTTTTTCGTTTTGACTGGCGGGTGCGGTGTGTATTTTTCCCTCATTTTTCCTTCTCTTCCCCTTTGAGAGTTTTTGTTTAGTGCTTTTGTGATTGTGTGAATCCGTTGGCAGCCCATCCTGTGTTCCCGCTGAATATTGGTGAATTGTGTTCTTGGTGTTTCGACTGTCGTTTTGTTTTCGAACTGTTGTCTGCGGGTTGATCTTCTCTGTTGTTCCGGGTCTCCTTGTTGCGCATCAGGCGCCTATAGTGATTGCGAGGGAGGAAGGTTCGTCGGCCGGCGTCTTGTTGTATATTGGGAGCGTGCTTGTTTTTGTTTTTCGCACCCTTTCTGTTGGTGGATGCTGTCGGCGACGAGGTTGTTTTTTCTTTTCTCCGCGGGGTATCCGGGATTGACTTTGGTGTAGGTGACCTTGAGATTTAGTTAGACGGCCGGCAGATGCAGACAAGGCAACGTCAGAGAGATGTCCGAGAGGGCACCCCTGCCCGGGCACGACCCGAGGCATTTCCCGAGCCGCCGGTTGACGAGGTGGATCCGGAGGCATTCCACGATTCGAGGGACGAGTTTGTGGAAGACCGATCGCCGGCGCGCCCCCCTCCCACCGTCGGTAAACAGCCTGTCGGGAGCATGGAGGACACGCCGATGCCCTCGTATTTTAAACTGGGCCCACAACCATGTCCTGTACGGACCATGTTGGGCACAGATAGGGTTTTCGACCTTGTGTCGAAGGCAGTCCCCATGTTTTCGGGACAGGAAGGACCGGATACGGCCGAGAGACTCTCTTCGTTTCTCAAAGGCTGTAGAAGGACCTTGGATGGGCTGGCGGTGGAAGAGGAACATACCTTCCTCCGGTGGCTGCCCTCTAGGCTGAGCGGCGAGGCCTATCGGATGTTCGAGGAGAGACCACCCACGACATTCCTTGAAGCGGAACAGCGTCTTAGAGAGGCCTACGAACCCCGGGTGTCGTATGAGGAGTTGTGCGCACAACTTTCCAAAATGCGACAACTTCCTTCCGAGGATGCCACAGGTTTCGTTTCCCGGGTGAAGCGGGCCGTGGTACGGTGCGAGGAGGCAGCTGAGCGCTTTTATGGTCGCCAGGGTAGGTCCGTCTTCGCCAGCCTGCTTGAGGGCATGGCCAAACCGGTGTTAGTGAGGGGTCTGAGGGAGGAAGGACTAAAACACTTCCTCCTCACGTTGGGTAATGTCCCTTTTCGTAGCCTGGTGGACCACCTAACCGGATTCGAGCGAGCTCGAAGGGAAATGCTGAGGCAGGACGACCTGTTTGTGGATGCGCGGCAGGGAATCGCCGAACGAGCGTCGGAAACATTAGAGTCAGGACCGGGAAGTTGCTCGACCCTTTTAGAAAACACATCCTCCACTTCTAGGGATTACGCCGCGGCGCCGGCGCCGGTGTTGTCGAATTTAAATCCCCGGGCGGTGTCATTTGTGTTGCCGGCCGAAGAGCCTGATAGTCGTCGACGGGGGGAGGATGGTTTCGTTCGGAAGCAGTCGTGCGGGCGTCTCAATTATAGACGGGATGCTGGTGCCTATGCTCCGGCCTCCTCTGGCGAGGGAGCGTGGTCAAATACCGTGCCTTCCTCGAGTCGGAGTGAAGGGTCGCAGGGTTTGGCTCGAGGGGCGTATGTGCCGGGAGATCGATCGGGTCGGGACAATCCGGTCCGGGATTCGGTTGGTCGATCGGCTCGCCCCCTGGAATCCCAGACAACATGCAGTTTCTGCAAAGTGAGGGGTCACGTGTACGACGAGTGCCTGAGGAGAAGGAACACTCCTTTCTGTCGCGAGTGCTGGCGGTATGGCCACGACATAGTGGACTGCCCGGATCGACCGAGACAGACGCGCCAAGCCCAGGCTCCATACAGGGGTGGTGGTCAGCAGAGCGGAACCGCGCGGCATGGGCCACAACATCAGCGGCCGCAGGCTCAGCGGAGAGCCCTACCAGAGCCGCAGCCCCCGTCTACGGGCGGTGGGCCGGCAACATCAGGCCCAAGAGTATTCAGCGTCCGGTGCTGTTGCGAGTTTTGTGGCCGACAAGGTCATAGCTTGCGCGGGTGCGAATACAGGCAAAGGTGGGAACAACAACAGGGTTCCCAGGGTTCTCCCCACAAGCGGCACGCCGGAACAGCACCTGCTGCGGGTCAAGAGCAGGACACCCGTGTGGAGAGTAGGGCAGGCGCGAGTAATAGACGCAGACTGCGTCGGCGAAATCGGAAGGCCGGTAATAGTCGCGCGGAGAGTGTGGTTTACCGGAAAGTGGATGGAGTTGATGGGCGACGATCGCCCGCGTCGGTCGATGACGAGAGACGAGCCGACTCCGTGGACTCGGAGTCCTCAGAAGCGGGTGCGAGGCGTGGCACCTCACCAAGGGATAAAAGAAATAGGAGGGAGCGACCTCAGCACCGTGGGCCCAGGTTGGGCCAAGGCCAGTCCAGTCCCGCTGGTTCGGAGTCAATTGAGACTTCCAAGCGGGATAGTCCTGAACGGAAGGACAAGGCACGGTGCGAATCTTGCAGCCGACGCACTTATGCGGCGACGGTGCGTCGGCAGGAGACATCTAATCAGAGGTCGGAAAACTCCCGGAGGTCGGGTCGGGAGACCGTAACCCGACCGCACTGAACATGCTAATTGGCCAATACTGTCCTCAGCTTTTGCCAGTAGAGGTCCCCATGGTCCAGCTTCCTTTGGACATTGGCCGTAGGAATACTACGCGTCTCATGGTGGACACTGGCGCTGAGGTCAGTCTCTTGAAGCGAAGGGCCCTTCACCGGGGCCAGGCGGTGGACGTTCGGCAATCCACACCATTGCAAACCATATTTGGCAACGGCAAGTCGAGTGGGTCCTGCCATGGGACTCTCAAGTTGCACCATGAGATTCCCTGCAGTTTCCACGTAGTAGACTCCATGCCGGGGTTGGAAGCAGATGGCTTGTTGGGTAATGACTTCCTGTCCAGACATTGCAACATCAACGGACCGGGTGGATGTTTGGAATTTCCCCGAACAACCATAAACCCCGAATTCTTCTCCGTTGGTTTTGTTAATGGTGGGACAAAGGGGCTGAAGCATAAGGTAACCAACCGGGGAGTTGGGACACGGGGACCTGTCAGGGTCGATACCGAGGTCCACACTTCACCGGAGACCCCACCCACACGGGGAAGGGATACGAAAAAATGCTCAGCCAGGTCACCCCAGCGAGAGGAAACATCGTGGATGGATGAACGTGAGTCGCCGAGGATCGAAGTAGCCCTGAGTAGGCCGGTGGAAGTGCCGGCACGCTCCCAAATGGAGGTGGCTATTCCCATTGACATCCGGGAAAAGGCCATTCTGGTGCCGCAAGACGCGCGAGGGAAGATTTTATTCTCGCACTGCGTTACTGGTAGGGCAAGGAGTGCCAGGTTATTGGCACTTAATACCCAGAGTGGTCCTCAAAGGATCGATCAGCTTACGGTGAAGGTATACCCTACCAAGGACTATAACACCATCCCCTTGGTCAAGCGTAAAGAAACGTCGCCGGTAACCGACTCTGACGACGAGTCAAGCGGACCCGTGCCCGAGAACCAATCTTCGGAGGGACGATCCCTTCACCTCATTCGACACCTGTTCTCGGATGGTCAGTCGCCTGATGAACCCGATTTGAGCTCCAGGTTGGCACAATTGCACGGGGAACTTCGTTTAGGGGATACCCTGAACACACCCGAGTGCCAATCGATAACGGAGTTATGTCGAGAGTTCAACGACATATTTCATTTACAGGGCGACTACCTGACGTACACCAGTGCAATCTCGCACGAAATACCTTTGGTACGGGATCAGGCACCCATTAACCAAAGAATGTACCGATTGCCCGAAAGCAAAAGGCAGGTTATAAACGAGCAAATTCGGGAAATGTTGGATAACGACATTATCCAACCAAGCAAAAGCCCGTGGAATTCCCCCCTTCTAGTGGTTCCCAAGAAAGCGGGCCCCGACGGAGAAGCCCGATGGAGAGTTGTGGTGGACTTTCGCAAACTAAACGAAAAAACCATCGGGGACGCGTATCCTATTCCCCGTATAGAGGACATTTTAGACCAGCTCGGTCGCTCGCGTTACTTCTCCACGCTCGATTTGGCCAGTGGCTATCACCAAGTTTTGGTAGATCTAAACGATCGGAATAAAACCGCCTTTAGCACCAACTATGGGCATTATGAGTTTCGACGTATGCCGTTCGGGTTAAAAGGAGCCCCGGCTACGTTTCAGAGACTAATGAACCATGTCCTTACTGGTCTGCAAGGGGTCGAATGCTTTGTGTATCTGGATGACATCGTCATATATGGTAAGAACCTGGCTGACCATAATGACAAGCTCCGGAGGGTGTTCGACCGGTTGAGATACCACAACCTCAAACTTCAGCCGGAAAAGTGTAGATTCCTGCAAAGGGAAGTGGTCTACCTGGGACATGTTTGTTCAGAAAAAGGGGCTTCGCCAAATCCTGACACGACAGCTAGTGTCAGAGATTTCCCCATTCCGAAGACGGTACGTCACGTCCAGTCATTCATGGGGTTGGCGAACTATTACCGGAAATTTGTGCCAAATTTTTCCCGGATAGTGCGCCCCTTAACGAACTTACTAAGGAAGGACGTGAAGTTCACGTGGTCGTCCAAATGTCAACAGGCATTTGAAGAGATAAAGGGGAAGTTAATTTCGCCACCACTATTGGTTTACCCCGACTTCACTAAACCCTTTAATCTAACCACGGATGCGAGTAATGAGGCACTTGGAGCGGTGTTATCCCAAGGTGAGATAGGCAAAGACCAGCCTATTGCTTATGCCAGCCGCACCCTGAATGGGGCCGAGCGTAGATATAGCACAATCGAGAAGGAGTTGTTGGCCATTGTATGGGCGGCGACGAATTTTCGGTGCTATTTGTTGGGTAGACGTTTCACCGTGTACACGGACCACAAACCGTTGAAGGGAGTGTTCGGCGTGAAAGAACCCACCTCACGCCTTACCAGATTTCGTCATAAACTATCGGAGTTTGACTACTCAATCGAGTACAAACCCGGTAAATACAACACCAATGCGGATGCGCTAAGCCGTATTCCCCATTCTGTAGACGAAACCCCTTCACCACCGCGATGCAATGTAGTGACTCGCGCCCAGGCAAAGACCCAACGGGACAGCGAGGGATCCCCGGGACGTCCAAGTGACGAAGAGTCACCTTCTGAAGAGGACGCCATTCCTTCCTGCACGGAAAAAGGAATGGAAATAACTAATCCCGAGGAGATCCAACACTTATTACGGGATTACCATGATCACCCTTTAGGTGGGCACCAAGGGGTGATCAAGACGTATAAGAAGATACGCAGGCACTACTGGTGGAAGAATATGATGCGCGATATCAAGCAATATATTAAAGTATGCAAGATTTGTCAGCGCATGAAGTCTTCCCCAAATTTACGAATGCCGATGGTAATCACCGACATTGCCAAGAGGCCTTTCGAAAAGGTTTATTTAGATATCGTGGGCCCCCTGGACCGTACTCCTGAAGGCAATCTATATATACTTACGTTCCAAGATAATTTATCGAAGTATATAGATTGCTATGCCCTGCCCAATGCAGAGGCTGAGACGGTGGCTTCGGTCTTTTTCGACCAAATAGTTGCAAGGTATGGTGTACCTACACAACTGGTCACCGATCAGGGCAGCAATTTCCTGAGCAGCCTGTTTAAAAGCGTGTGCAGGCTGCTCCGCATCAAAAAACTGCAAACCTCAGCGTACCACCCACAATCGAATGGTGCCTTGGAACGAGCCCATCGACCGCTGGTAGAATACCTACGCAGCATTGTGGGCACAAATCCCCAAACCTGGGATCAGTACCTGAGGGCGGCCACTTTCGTGTACAACACCAGCGTGCACGAGAGTACCCGATTGACGCCGATGGACTGTCTCTTTGGTTTTACTCCGGAGGTTCCCTCGAACATCAAATTACCTCCGGAACCGGTTTACAACCACGAGAGCTTCCATAAGCTATTGAAGTACAAGCTTCAGAAAACGTACGAAATAGCTAGGCGCAATCTGTTGATCTCGAAAAAGAGGTCCAAAGGGTACCATGACCGCCAGTTACGCCAGTTCACGTTCCATGTGGGCGATAAAGTCTTGATGCGGGAAGAAAACAAAAAAGGGAAATTGGCGCCCCTATGGAGAGGTCCTTATGACGTGGTGGAGGTGAAAAGTGCGGTCAACAGCGCGGTGAGGCAAGGCAAGAGAACGGTGGTTGTGCACAACAACCGTCTGAAGCCCTACTGGGAGTAGGGGAGTCGTGAGCTCGAGGATTAGATTAAATATATAAGAGCGGGACGTTTTCGCCGGCCGGGTGACATTTTGGAGTGGTTGAGCGAGAGGGGATCAACTCGCCTTGGCGGGGGAGTCCTAACCGGATCGTGTGGGCGGTCGAGCTTTTGGTCGAACCATCGGATTGAGTGTCGGACCCGCCGCGGTCGTTTGTGTTGTCATTGGGTTTGTGGAGCGCTAGTCTGTTGTTCCCCCCTCTTATATTAATAACTACGTGTTAGTTAATTTATTTATTTATTTATTTATTTGTACTAACCCTCATATAAAAGTAGTATAATCCCTACTAACATTAGCACTTAAGCATATAGACTAGTTAATTTATTTATTTATTTATTTATTTGTACTAACCCTCATATAAAAGTAGTATAATCCCTACTAACATTAGCACTTAAGCATATAGACTAGTTAATTTATTTATTTATTTATTTATTTGTACTAACCCCCATATAAAAGTAGTATAATCCCTACTAACATTAGCACTTAAGCATGTAGACTAGTTAATTAATTTATTTATTTATTTATTTATTTATTTGTTGATTGGTCTGCTGATTGTTTATTTGTTTGCTCTCCGCCGTCCACTCTCCGGCGTGACATTCCTCTCCCAAGAATGCCACGCAGTCTTGTGGAGGGGGGAGGTGTGTTACGTACGTCGGCCACCACCATCCTTTGATAATTTGTGTTTAACATAATTTTGTTTTAAAATAGTACGATGGTAAGGTGGTGGAAGAATTGTACGATCCTGAAGTGAGTTTTTGAACCCACCCTGATTCGGGTGTGGATCGTGCAGTTCTTCGAGTTCGAATTTGTTTTTCGAAGTGGACGTGAGTGGAGAGCGAAATGAGAGAGACAGGAGGTTGTAAAGGTTCGGTTTTTTTTATGGTTCCGTTGGTGACGGTTGTTAACGAAGAAAGAACGAAAAAAAAAGAAAAAAGTAAAAAGCAATTGTCCCGTCTTTTTTATTGGTTTTCCGTGGAGTTGATCTTTTTTTGAAGAAATTATTTTCTGAAAAGGAGGAGAAAAAGGGAAAAGCCCGTGCCTTTGTTTTTGTTGAAAAGGAGAAGAAAGTAAGATCAAAAGGCTAAAAGTTGTGAAAATAAAGTTTGGAAAGAAAAAAGACCCGAAATACTAAAAGCCCGTGTTTTGATCCGTCGAAGACGGAAGCAGGAGGGGAACATTCCATCGTTTGTGGTGCAATTGGGCACGCAGGAAAACATTGGCTTCTCCACAGAATCACCATTAGGTGGTGGCAGACCTGGTGGAGCAAAGGGGAAGAGCCGCAGATTCAGAGGACGAACCAGAGGAAGAGCCGGACTCCACGCTGCACTAACCAGGTAACCTATTTTAACTACCTAAATTTGTGTGACAAATTACGTCACAGAACTGACCTGCTAGCTACGAAATATCCATCGTTCCCCAGAGGTAGATCGTTCTTAGATATCTTGCTAATCGACTCACGACTGAGATTACTTAACACCAACAGACGAAACACAAACTGTTTACGGACAATTGAATACGACAGCGACCACTGTGCATTCACGGCAGTAATAGAGCTTCCGAACGAGCTCGCAGATCTGGAGGAATTCGTGATTCCGCAACCCTATAACTACAGGGCAATGCGATGGCCGCGGTTCACCAGATCATTAACAAGAGAACTTTGTTCGAATGACTTGAATCTGCCAGTAAACAGAAACCTGACAAATGACAAAATCGACAAATACATTCAACAAATGGACGAAACCGTAAAACGAACAATGGACAAAACAATTCCCAAAACAACAGTTACAGATGACATTAACATGTACAGAAACGCAACAATAAACGCACTCCACAAGAAAAAGAGCAGACTGCTATCGAAATTAAAACAATTACACAGACAGTTTACAGACAGACAAGACCAGGAGATAATATCACTGAAATCTCAATTAAAAAACCTCCAACAATTACTTAAAGCTAATTATAGATTAGCATCAAATTTGTATTGGAACAACAGAATTGGAGCTATAAAAACTAATAACCCGAATATGTTCCCACAAATAAATAAAATATTCAGGAGAAATAATCAAAACGAGATTCAGTGTCTCCAAATTCCACGTACCGAGGTAAACAAGCAGCTGCTAACCAACATTGGCATAGATACAGAGAACGCTATCCTCAATAGTGAGCTCTTCGTGATCGAAGATCCTTTGGAGAAGGCGAACGCTGTGGGAGCTGTCTTTCAGGAAATGTACAAGGTGAATGAAAGCATTCACCGAAACCATGACCTGGAGGACAGAATTCGACTGAATCACCTGCACCTCCGGAATGAAATTTCACATTGGCAATCGGAGAATCCGGGTTTTACGGAATTCAGTGACGATAATCTGTCAATTGACATTAATGCCAATGGTGTAGTGGCTAATAGCCTTTTAATAACAAGGGAAGGAATCCAGAGTATCTTCGACTCATTAAGAAGCAAAAAGTCAGTGGGAATAGATGGAGTACCTAACATCGTACTCAAGCACCTGCCCCCAAAGGCAATAGATATATACACGGTCCTGTTTAACAACACGTTGAATAATGCATACTATCCCGCGCGTTGGAAAACGGATATCATTCAGCCCATCCCAAAAAAGGGCAAAGACTGTACAAACCCAATGAACATGCGTTCGATAAGTTTACTCCCAAGCATCAGTAAAGTATTTGAAAAAATCATTAACAAAGCTCTGCTAAAATGGGTAGACGACAACACCATTATTCCAAATAACCAGTTTGGCTTTAGGGCGGGTCATGAAACCACACATGCCGCAGCTAAACTTGTCTCCGACATACAATGGAATAAATGTAGAAACCAATGCACAGGTGCCTGTCTGATCGACTTGGAAAAAGCCTTTGATACCGTCTGGATCGAAGGGTTGTATTACAAACTGGTCAGATATGGCATACATAAGCCTTTACTATATGTACTTTACGATATGTCAAAGGACAGGAGGTTCGTGGTCAAAAATGGTAATGTGACCTCTAATAAAACGTATAATATCAAGAATGGCTTGCAACAGGGTGCGGTACTCTCTCCGATTCTTTTTAACATTTACATTAGCGACTTATTAGATGCACTTCCGCAGGCTATTGCGTACGCAGACGATCTCATAATTTACAGAACAGCTCCGAAAGTTGCGATCATAAATAGGTTAATACAGCGAGACTTCAACAAAGTGCAGCGCTATTGCGATGACTGGAAACTTAAGATCAACTTCCAGAAATGTGAAGCCATCCTATTTAGAACTCCATTATATAAAGCCACGTACGACACAAGGAAAAACTGGCGAAAGCTAGTTATCGTGGGATCGCATGGAGATCAACTGGAAACCAAGAGTTTAGTTAAATACCTGGGCATCTGGCTAGACCAATATCTGTATTTCAACAGACATGTAGAGGCTGCTTTGCTCAAAGCGAGGAAAACTTTTGCTATGACAAGGAGGCTATTTCATAGTAGCCAACTTGACAGCAGGGTAAAAGTCATATGCTACATGACGCTAATCAGGCCAATGCTCATATATGGTTGCCCAGTATGGTTCAACATAGGTCCAAATTTGATAGAAAAGATTCGGGTGTTCGAAAGAAAGTGTCTCAGAAGTTGTCTCAGATTATATCGGACACCGGAATCGGACTATAAAAAGTATTACTCAAATGAGACTTTATATAATGAAGCGTACATAAATAGGGTGGATAATTTTATGATTAAATTAATCAGAGGACATATTGCGAGAGCAATAAGCTCGTCCAATGACCTAATTTTCGGGGCTTATTATCCAAACACCTTGTACTATGAGAGCGTGCGTCGCAACGGCTTTGTTCCACCAGAGGCGTTCCTTGACTTGGATATGAAAGGGCTTATACAGGATAGATCCGGAATTCCGCTGATCTATCATGTAAGTAGATCATCTGTAGACGGGCGATTGTGCTACGACCGGGAAGTAGCGCGCACCGAAGAAGAGCTCCTGCGCTTCAGTAGGGCTATCTCCCGCAGAGACCGGGACGATAGTATTAGACAGCGTCAACAGTTCTGGTGGTTGAATGGCATATAAAGACCTGGGTACCAAAGTCGGTAAAAAATCATACTATCATCAGCTAGCTTACATAGGCTTAGCTTTTCTAGAATTAGGGTAGTATAAGATTTAAGTTAAGTTAGGTTAAGTGCTTGTACATAAAGAAAAAAAAAAAAAAAAAAAAAAAAAAAAAAAAAGTAGGTAAGTTAAGTAAGTTAAATTTTAAGAAAAAAAAACAAAACAAAAAATTGACAAAGTTTTTCAAATTTTTCTTTGTATTTCAACTAAATATCAGTACTGCCACAAAGTTCTGTCGCCGAAAGGCAAATTATACAAATGTTAAGTAATGTTTAGCTTAGAGCGTCTGCGAAGGACCAGTAAGTTATTATATAAGATAATTAAGCTAGAATTTAAGCATTTTTTGTCTAGCCTTTAATTTAGAAATTAAGAATATAAAAAGAAAAATAAAAAATGTTGTAAAAATGAAAATGAAGCTGTCTTATTTTGATCCTTGGGATCTACCAAGACCTGGTGATAGCCACTGGCTAAATCAAGCGTGGAGAAGTATCGTGAATGACCCAGTTGGTCAAGTATGTCCTCAATACGAGGGAGAGGGTACGCATCACCCATGGTTTTCTCATTCAGTTTCCTGAAATCGACTACAACTCTTCATCGGGCTTCTCCATCGGGGCCCGCTTTCTTTGGAACTACCAATAAGGGTGAGTTCCATGGACTCTTGCTGGGTTGAATTATGTCATTCTCCAGCATCTCCCGAATCTGCTCATTAATCACCTGCTTTTTGCATTCGGGCAGCCGGTACATCCTTTGGTTGATAGGCGCTTGGTCCTGTACCAAAGGTATTTCACGTCAGGTAGTCGCCTTTCAAATGGAAAATGTCGTTGAATTCCTGACATATTTCCATTATCGATTGGCACTACTGGGGACTTAGGATCTTTCCTAAGTGGAGCTCTTCATAAAGTTGTGCCAACCTTGGATCTGGTGTTGACTCAACAGGCGGCTGACCTTCGGAGAACAGATGTCTGATATATTGAAGGTTTTGTTCCTCCGAAGGTTGGTTCTTGGATATGGGCTTACTCGATTCATCATCAGAGTTAAATCCCGTCGACGTGTTTACTTGCATCTCCAGTGGAATAATTGTGTAGCCCCTGGCTGGGTGCAACTCCACCTTTACCCGGTCGATGGTTTGTGGGTACTCCATGATGTTGTGTGCAGCTATTTGTGCACTCTTTGCTCTTTTCAAGATACAATTTGAGAGTAATATCCCTCTTTGTACCTCTTTGGGCACCAGGATCATCTCCTCCCTGATTTTTAATGGGAGATTAAATATCTTTCTCGATCGTCCCTGTACTATTGTCGGTCTGTTCAAAAAGATTTCGAATTCAGAGGGATTTGTTGGTGATCGTTCTACCAACTCTTCATCGCCTTCTGGTTTTTGGGGTGTAGCGCTTTTGGAGCAACTGGTTTTCGGCAATTTTTTACAGCTCTTCCCCTGTGTGGGTAGGGTCTTCGGGTGATTTCCGACCGCGGTCTGGACCTTCATCGGTCCCCTTGGTGAACTTTCCCGTACGGCTGGCTTTTGTCGAGACTTTCCTGCATTATTATTAACAAAGTCTACAGAAAAACGTTCAGGATTTATGTTTGTCTGGGGGAATTCCAAACAACCACCCGGTCCATTGACTTTGCAATTTCTCGAGAGAAAATCGTTACCCAGCAGCCCGTCCCCTGACACCCCCGGCAATGAGTCCATTATTTGGATGCTACATGGAATCTCCTGGTGTAACTTGAAACTCTCATAGCAGCATCCTTTGGATCTCCCTTTCCCAAAAAGCGTCTGCAGTGTCGTTGCTCTCCTCGCACCCACAGCATAATTCGGGTGGAGTGCTTTTAGCTTTAAGAGGCTGAGTTCAGCGCCGGTGTCCACTATTAGGCGCGTAGTGTTTCTACGGCCAATATCCAAGGGAAGTTGGACAATCGGGGCCTTCGTCGGCGAAAGCTGAGAAGAGCTTTGGCTGAGTTGGGAGTTTAGTTCGGTCGGGTTGGGATTGCCCCACCCGACCTTTGAGAGTTTTCCGATGTCTCCCGTGTTGATTTTTTCGGATTCTCTGCCATCGTGTGGCTGCGTCGACCGCATGAACTGCACCTTCTCCTGCGTTTTTTTGTGAATATCCCCCTGCCTTGGAGCCTCCGTAGATTCCGAGCTTTCAGAGCTAGAAGGACTTCGGCCTCCTTTGGGTCGGAGTTTTTGATTTTTTGTGCCCGAAGGTGCTTCTAAGGTCTGCTTGTGAGCCTTAGTGGGATCAGAACTGGCAGAGCTGGAGCGGCTTTCCCCTGTTGTGAGCCTACGTTGTTGTGGTCGGGGTTTCCGGTGTTTGCCATCTTTGTCGGACGCGTTAACGTGGCCCTCGTTTTTTCTGCCTACCACTTCCTGCCATTCTTGATTCACCGTGCAGGTTTGTGGGCGTTGGCGCTGACGTGTAGTCGTAGCCACTTGGGTGCGTGTTGGGGTGGGTGTTGCTGGCGAATTTTTTGTTTTTACCCACCTCATCCTGTCTCCTCATTTGTTCGACGTGTAACCTGTACGGCCACAAAACTCGCAGCAACTTCGAATGCTGTACACTCGGTGGTTTGATGTTGCTGGGTTCTTGGGCGCAGGGGGTTGGTGTGCTCCCCCATGTGTTCTCTTCTGGGACTGTGGTGGCCTATTTTGTGTTGATGGTCTATTTTGTGTTGGTGGTCTATTTGTTCTGTAACAGTTTGCACATCGGGGGATGTGCGCCGCAACATCGCCGGGGGCATTCGATGGCCATGGACGCGCGCTGTGCTTTTATGTTTACTTTATTTCTTTTTTTTGTGTTTCTGGGAAGGCCAGTAATGCAAACTTACTGTGGCTGCGCACACGGATACTAATTCGTGTCGTGCATGCGTATGCAGGGGCATGGTCGCAGCTGGTGCGGACACATCGATGTAGCACACTTAATGTCTACATGACCAGGTACGGCATACAGCGTTATTGCTGATCGTGAATTTATTGGCGGCAACCCCCGGCAAACGAACTCTTGCTGGTGAATTTCCGCTTCCAGAAATTCGACTTCCCCGGGTGATCGCCGTATGCCAGCCTGAACTTGTCGCTCGTGTGACGGACAAATACAGGCATTGAGGAGAAAACGAGAAAAATAAGAAATATCTCCTGTGGCATGTGGCCGACTCTTTGGGAGATATTTCGCTGGTTCTGTTTGTAATATGTTGGTTACTTAATGTAAAAACGCTTTTCGAGAGCATGATGTATTTATGGTAATACCATGCCTTTTGGGGAAATGTCTCTTGTATGTGTGCCAACAGAATCTCTTAGGAGACATGTGTAATGTATTATTTCGGATCGGGTTGGTTATTTGGTCGTACAACCAATTTGCTTATAGCACCTGTCTGTTGGTTGTTGCCAGCTTTTGCGTCATTGATGTTATGAAACTTCATTTATAGGATGGGCGATGAAACCGTCACCTGGCGATGATAGGGAGGTAAGTAGTGGCGTTAAAATAAACCGCCACAGAGAGCCCACCCCGTCACGCTGTACATTCCACGATATCGTCAGGAGATACCTTCGACTATGTTTCGGATGTGTGGCTGATGTCCCAGACTGACATTGAGGTAAGTCATTATGATACCTTCTGAGAAAAAGAATTCCGGTGGTTATGTTATTTTTGAAACATTCAATGTTATATATTTTTATTAAAGGGAGTTGTAGAATTTTTCACAATATATTATACTCATTGTGTATTTTAGAAAATGCTGCGCCAAAAGTTATGGAAATGTTTCTCGGAGATAATGTTAAAGAGTTATGTTGTGTAAAAGAAATGTTAATGTTCTGTTGTGTTGTGCTTTTCACAACCAGATTATTCACAGTCTAGCTGCAATATCTTCAAAACTAACAGAACAGATAATCTATTTCGAAAACAAGAAGTTTTGTAAATTAATATCGGATACATATTTTTTTAAGACTTTAAACGTTTGCTTACTAACTTACCGATATGTGTATCTCCTAAGAGGCACTATTCTGTATACAAATCTTTTTCTGAAGTGGTCAAGGTATGCCCTGAGCTGCTGATAGTGAGTCACTACTATTCAAATATTTTATCTAATTGGGTAAAAAGCCTCTCGCCGCACACTAGCTGTGACAAATTTACATTTTACCATTAAATGGAGTTTTTGATTGTTTACACATAAAATAAGAAAATTGAAATTGATACAGTCATAAAAATATTAGCACTTCATATTGTGTAAAATAAGTGATTGGATATGGAAAACTTTTCGTAATAGCTTTTTTTATTATGAATGTGTTTTCCACTTCCTGGGTTAAAAATACTGTAAAGATGGCGACCTTACCGACAAGTAGAAACGTCGACCTTACCGGCAAGTAGAACTATCGCGTTTCGTTACCACCAAGCCAATGGCGGGAGACAGAGGAATGAATCAATTGCATAGCACCATCCATACAGAACAGACGTTTATTATACATACTCTACATTTGTAATAAGACAAATATATATATATATATATATATATATATATATATATATATATATATATATCCACATGTTTTAACCGTTGTTCTTAATTATTGACCTGCCACCCACTTCCAACAATGGTTATGGGCCCAGTGATACGCAAGTAAAGTGAACAGTTACACGCGTGGCAATCAATAGACGAATCGTTTTTTGGTGATAGTGAGTGAAAGGTTCCAGCGCTTCGTAATACAATCGGAAAGGTATCGAGGAGAATATTATGAGCAAGATGGGAACAGATCAGAAGTCTTCGATCGATAAATTAAATGGATCGAATTATGCCACCTGGTCATATCAGATGCAGATGACCCTGATGGAAGCTGATTTATGATCCGTTACAGAACCAGGAGAAGACTCACCAGCGGACAATGCAACCGAAGCTCAAAAGAAGCAATACGTATCCAGACAGAGCAGGGCTCACGCCAAGATTGCGCTTGCGATTTGCGACGAACAGCAAATGCACATTCGCAAAAAGGATTGGCGAAGGAAGTCTGGGACGAACTGCAGAACCTCTACGCACCGAGGGACAGCAAGTTTCGTACAGTGCAACTGAGAAGAGAACTCTACAATCACAAGATGAGCGACAGTGGAAACATGGAAAATTACTTGGGACAGATCAACAAAACTATAGGCGATTTGTCTAGTGTCGGAGATGTCATAGACGACAGCGACATCGCGATGATAATACTGTGCGGCTTATCCACCGATTACGACAACGTAGCGTCGAATTTGTGTAATCTTCCCGCATATGAGTTCCAGAGTGCAACTGTAAAAATGAGGCTACCTGCTGAGGAAGCAAGACGCCGAGAAAGCGGTGCAAATAAAGAAACGGTATTAATGGCATTTAGCAAAAAGAAACATACGAAGGCAGAACTGAAACACGAGGCCAAGCCTGAGAAGAATAAGGTACCGTTTGATAGGAAGAAAGCCAACCCGAAAACTGTATGTTATGTGTGGCAGAAACCTGGACATATTGCTAGATTCTGTCCAGAACGAAAGCAAAAGCAAAACGAGCCTGCAAACTCGAACATAGTGGTATTAAGAACGTCATGCGGCCCAATGGGGATAGGGCGAGACAGCTGGATCATTGATGAAATCACAATGGCAGACGGGAGTACAACGCCAACTTTGGGTCGAGGAACTGCGAGCATAACGATAAAGAATGCTTCTACTGAGATCACTGAGTTCGAAGCTAGAAACACAATTTTAGCTCCGGGACTGGACTATGGTGACCTGTCAGTGAAAAGTCTAATCGAAAATGAGAAGAAAGTCATCTTGACGAAGACGGATGTTCCATTCTGAGCAAATAAGGCAAGTCACTGATCAAGGCACGACTACAGGGAAGGCTGTACACAGTGGACACTGAACCAGGACGAAAAAGCGTATCGTTGAATGCCATATCAAAGGAAGTCAACGTGAAAACCTTAGCACTTGACAAATGGCACCGGAGAATGATGCACGTGAGCAAAAACAAAATCCTGGAGATGGCCAAGAAAGAAGTGGTGATCGGTGTGAAAGTAAACAATGAGAATCCGACGCAATGCGATGATTGCTTAGCCGGCAAATCGACCAGACAACCATTCCCGAAATGCAATTTGGCAAGGGACGGAAATGGCATGACTCACCCCATACTCGACCTGGTACATTCAGATTCGATGGGACCAGTGGATGAGGCAAGTTGGGGAGGAAACAGATACATGATGAGCATCGTAGACGATGCAAGCAGATACGCATACGTGAGTTTCCTACAATACAAAAGCCAAGCTTTTGTGAAATTCAAGAAATGGCTAACTGAAGAGGAAAACCAGACGAACAAGAAGTTAAAGCGACTTAGAACTGACAATGGTCTAGAGTTTTGTTCAAACATTTGGAAACAATATTGTCAGGAAAAGCGTATCGTCCATGAGACAACGATGATACATACACCACAGCAAAGCGGAGTAGCAAAGAGGCTCAATAGGACGATACTTGACCTATTACGAGCAACGCTACACGACACAGGATTGCCAAAGGCGGCATGGACTGAACTGGCGGACACAGCCGTATACATAAGAAACAGAGTTACAAATTCTCACGACAACCAGAGGACGCCCTACGAAATTTGGACTGGGAAGAAGCCGAACGTGAGTTACTTCCGTGAGATTGGATGTGAGGTATTCGTGCATATACCCAAAGCAAAGAGAAAATCCAAACTCAGCCCCAGAGCGAAGAGAGGAAGACTCATTGGTTACGCTAAGAGAAGACGTGGATACCGCGTGTGGCTAGAAGACGAACAACGGATCGAGGAATCGAGAGACTGCGTCTTCAAGGAAGCACACTACCACGACGAGTCCAAAGTAGCTAACCCGGACGAGGGAACAAAAGAAAATTGCCCAGAAATAGTCCAAACCGAGGAGCCAAGGGAAAATGAGAGTGAATGAGAACTCGACGGAGATGATGAGGACACAGTCGCGAAATCATCTACAACGGAGGTAATACAGCTGGACGAAGACGATAATGAACCAGTACCGTCAACACCGAACGTGATGGAAATCGATACCGAGGGGCGAGCGACACGAACAAGGCGAGGAAGACCAAGGAAAGGTCCCGAACACGAAAAAGAACGAGTATCGCACAAAATGAATTTGAGGCCACGAATAAGGGACCAAAACTATTCAGAAATCGAGATTGCTGATAATGCAGAGGAAACGGATGGAGCGGAAACCGTACGCCCAGCATTAGAACTTGATCCGGGAGAATTTCGGAAACAGATAAGGACAAAGCTGAACAGAGAAACCCCAGACTATAAAGCGAACTTATCAACCGTCAACGGAAAGGAGATACCATCGTCTTCTCTAGAAGCAATTGAATCTCCAGAATCAACACACTGGCAGGAAGCGATGAGCGGTGAATATGACTCACTGATAAAATACAATTGTTGGAAACTCGTGGATCCGCCAAGCGGAGTGACACCGATAAAGTGCAGATGGGTTTACGCAAAGAAAACAATGGGTGTCGCACTGAGGTGGAAAGCGAGACTCGTGGCTAAAGGATGTTCGCAAAGAAAAGGCGTCGATTACGACGAAGTATACGCACCCGTATCAAACTTTGAGACAATACGCTTGCTGATAGCGGCTGGAGTTGAAAAGCGCTGGATTATTGACCAATAAGCTGGAACGAGATGTATACATGGTACAACCAGAGGGCTTCGTCAAAAAGGGTGACGAAAACAAAGTGTGTTGGTTGAAGAAATCAATCTACGGATTGAAACAAAGTGGAAGGTGCTGGAACGAGCACATGAACAAAACACTGATTGAAAAGGGATTCATCAGAAACAAGGTAGATCCGTGCGTTTACGAACTAAAGACTACCAAAGGACGAGCATTGCTGATAGTTTACGTCGACGATATGGTGACAATTGTCGAAAACGAGGCTACCAGGAAACACGTAGGAGACTTGTTAAACAAATGCTTTGATGTCAAACACTTGGGGAAGTTGACAAACCTATTGGGAGTAGATTTTCACGAAAATCGAGAGAGAAACATATCTCTTTCGCAGGAAAACTACATTGATAAATTAGTAGAGCGGTTTGGACTACAGAACGCCAAAGGATTCCAAACACCTATGGAAGTGAGACCAACATTCCTGGAGGAACAGGATGAGGAAAGTGAAAGTGATCGGCCGTACCGAGAACTCATCGGAGGACTTCTGTACATTTCTCAACGAACACGACCGGACGTAGCATTTCACGTAGATAAATTGGCTCAGTTTTGTACTCGACACAACGAACAACATTGGAGCGCTGCGATGCGAGTACTGAGATACCTGAAAGAAACCAGGCGGTTGGAATTGATTTACAAAACCACAGGAAAGGAGTTGATGGCGTATAGTGACACAGATTGGGCCATATCAACATTGGACAGGAAGAGTATCAAGGGATACGTGGTGATATTGGCAGGAGCACCAATACTTTGGAGAAGCACGAAACAAACTTCAGTCGCTTTGAGCACAATGGAGGCAGAATATACGGCTTTAGCGGATTGTACAAGGGAAGTCATATGGATGAGAAATTTGCTGAACTCAGTTGGACTGAACGAACTCGCCAGGGATCAGACGATCATTCTGAGCGATAGTCGATCTGCGATAGCACACGCAGAGAGTTACATCAGCAAGAGCCGAACAAAGCATATTGCAATAAAACACCGCTACGTGAGGGAAAATGTTGCAAATGGAAGAATTAAACTGAAATACGTGACTACGGATCAAAATATGGCAGATATTTTGACAAAATCACTCGGAAGGAAACAACATGAGATTCAGCGGTCCAAGATGCTTCAAGGGCTATCCATGCGAAAAGATCCAAGCTCGGGAGGAGATCTTTGCGAGGGGGAGATTGTAGAGATAGAAACCTTACCGACAAGTAGAAACGTCGACCTTACCGACAAGTAGAACTATCGCGTTTCGTTACCACCAAACCAATGACGGGAGACAGAGGAATGAATCAGTTGCATAGCACCATCCATACAGAACAGACGTTTATTATACATACTCTACATTTGTAATAAGACAAATATATATATATATATATATATATATATATATATATATATATATATATCCACGTGTTTTAACCGTTGTTCTTAATTATTGACTTGCCACCCACTTCCAACAAATACGATGGTAAGAAGCGCACGTGACTGGTTTCCCATTAACATCCGCGCAATTATCTGCGTAGTAATTGTCGCTCTTTAATTCACATAAATAACATTGGAGTGATATTTGTTCAGGACTCTTCGAGTTTATAATTGAATTCAGTGTCGACATTGATTTGAGACCAATAACGCCAATTCAGTGTTTACGGTTGATAGATTTCGAAAATGTCTGATCAAGTCCACAAGCAGTTCGTTAAATCCTTCATTGACTATGTAAAACAGCCGAGTGAGGGCTAATCGCTGGGCACTGACGTCGTGGAAAGTCTGGATGTTGTTATACAATGTTTGCAAGCAGCGTTTAATCTGAGCGATGATGAGGATCTCGATAGCCAAGAAGCTACGTCTAACAGTGCAGGCACAACCTCACTAGCGGAACCACAAAGGTTAGATCTATTCGAAATGTTCCAGTCGATGTTTATCGAACGCAATCCGCAATCACTTGAAATAGCCGAACAGATTAATAATGAAGGCAACCGCCTGATGAAGGAATGCAAATATCAAGAAGCAGTAGTCCAAGACAACCGGGCAATTAGTTTCGATCCGGAAAACCAAATATTCTACTGCAATCGAGCTGCAGTTTATATCCGTGTAACAGAAAATGATCGTGCGATTAAAGACTGCAACTCTGCATTATTCTAGAATCCAAATTACAGCAAAGCATGCCGAATCAATACAGGAAAGTACGATGAAGCCATAGACGCCGATACGAAAGCTATTCAATTGGAACCTGACAACAACAATGGGAATCGGATGCAAGTATTACATCACCAAGAACTCTGGCAGATGTGCTTCTGAAAAACGAAGACACCGTGGTCAAGTGGAATATGCTTACCACATATATATTTCTTGACTTCAATCGGACTGGACATATCCGAGCCCGTACTGGTTAGGTGGTTCATCACTCTTGTGAAAATAAACTAATGTCTGCTTTATTTTAATAATTTTTCTATTGCAATCGACGGTAAATAGAATGAATTAATAGATATTTCCAATTTTTACCAACATTATAAACTTCCAAATTAGAACTCCGAGTAGTCATCGATGACATAGGTGGATTTAGGATCCATCAAACATTACTCCAACTTTAACATATAGGTCGAACAATAACCTAAATAACAATATTAGTAACCGAAAGGCTAGTAATTCTACCAAATTACTATTATTTAGCAATTTAAATAACACAGTTAACCAACAATTTAATTAATACTCAATTAATCAAATACAAAGTACAGTCCACTGTTCGACATCCAAGGTTGTTTCATTTGGCTTAATTTTACAGAATTCACTGCAGGTACATCAAGAAATATTCGATCAATTCCAGGTTTTGGATTGAGGACATCATTCGGCTCCTCTTTTAATGAAGTTGCAGGTACTTGGAACGACCCACGCTACCACTTAAATACGCCCCGCGTACATTAAAAGAACCTCAAGAAGAGGACGATGGCCCATCGGGCAAAAAAGTCAAGAGGACAATTCAATCAAATCTAAGGGGTTGATTTTTGTCAACAAGGGCACATCCGGTCCTATACTTGCAATGTTAACCCAAAAATCGAATTGTAGATGAATAATTCCAAGAACTCTGAGAGTTGCGATTTCACCGCATCATACACATCCGTTCCTGGGCACCGCTTCTCGAAACCTGGGCGCATCGTTTACGCATCCAGGATTTGTCGCTTCTCGTCACCCAGGCACATCGTTGTTAAGTGTCTGGGGTTCTTCGGTTTCGCCGCCTGGACGAAATGCTCTGGGGGCACCCTCTTAACACCGCCCGTTGCACGTAGCTGCCACGGGGGCACCACTCCAATGGAGTCGGTGTCTAAGATAGGCTTTCAGTTGTAAGATTAAGGGACAAAGAAAACGAGGAACAAGGAAAGATGCCGGCACCCCTCGGAAAGCATGTCCACGGAAAACTGTTTCGGATTTGGAGTTCACCGGTTCCGTCACCTGGATATCGTTCGAGCATCCTGATTTTGCCGCTCTCGCCACTCAGGCACATCGCTGTCGCGTGCCTGGGGTTCTTCACCTTTCGCCGCCTGGACGAAATGCTCTGGGGGCACCCTCTTAACACCGCCCATTGCACATAGCTGCCGCGGGGGCACCACTCCAACGGAGTCGGTGTCTAAGATAGGCTTTCGGTGCCAAGATAAGGGAATACAAAAGGAGAAAAAAAGGAAAGATGCCGGCACCCTTCGGGAAATCCAACCAACGGAAGGCGAAAAGTGAACACATGGTCCAGCCACTAGACGTAGAAGAAAAGCATCTGGCTTTAAGACTATTTGATCCTGCGACACAATTAAACGCAGGCTTCCATTGATCAGCAGAGTAATCTTCTAACTAGCAACTTGGATGCGCAACCTCTTTGGCTCAATCAAGTGCCAGTTCTAGTTCAACAAAATAGGCCGCAAGGACTCAACCACAACATTCCAAAAAGAAAGCCACCATGTCCAGCACCATCATTTAACCAGTTCATCAAATACGACCAAAGGTAACGCTGCCGACAGAGGATTCAGTTCCCATCAAGAAACTCACCCAACGCCGAGCATTGGTTTAGCGGCGTAGATGGGACATATTCCCAACTGCAACAGCATCAGCCAGAGCAGTCAATTTGGATTCGAGTCGCAGATGATTCTATGCGGTTGGCGGGATACCTAACATTTCTGGCAGCGGAACAGGGTGGACATAGTGAGAAGATGGTGGAATTACAACCCATCACCTTCAACATATTGACGACCACAAATCACATCATTTCCGCAGCTGATGCGGCAAATGTCGCCTTTCAGGCACGTCTCCACAATATGTCGGAGATTATCAACTATGCTGTTCCAAAAAGAAATCATATGCGGTCACAGCACCCACAACAACAATTGCAGCAGCAGCATAGACCTTATGATGACAATTAGTATGAGGATGATGGTGGTTCCTAGACAATGACTGCACATTATGACCGCAGTCCAGATTCAGCAAATAAGAGTTACGCTCAGCGACTTCAACGTCGGAAAAGTGAATCGGCTGACGGTAGCTACAGTTCAAATGCCAGAGCATCCACAATATCGGAGAATCAATTCCCACGAATTGCCATCAAGGGAACAATACAATCCCATCAAGGGAACAATACAATCCCGTATGGGAAGTTCAGCGAATTCGCTCAATTCAAGGAACATATCAACACAATCACTCCACCAATGGTTCAAATACTCCGCCAGGAAATGTGGCCAACGACCATCTCAGCTCCCATTAAGAATTTCGCCCAACGCCGAGCATTGGGTTAGCGGCGTAGATGGAACAAATCCGCAACTGCAATCGCATCAGGCACAGCAATCACCTTGGATTCAAGACGCACATGATCATATGCAGTTGGCGGCAACTCTAATACTTCTAATATCGGCACAGGCTGGCCATAGTCAGAAGATGATAGAAAACCAACATTGCACGGCCGACTTTAACGCAACTAATCGGTCTTTGGACTGAATTGACAGCTCCATCTAGTGCACCTAGATTTCAACTAATCTAAATGGCCACATTTCCAACCAGGGACAAACACAAACAATTCAACATATTGACGACCACATCGCTCAATGACCGTTCATGGATCCACGATCCAACATAGGACTACGTCCAAACCATTTAAACTCTACTTACGGATTCACGATCCGGCATGGGACTACGTCCAACACATATAATTCTACGTACGGATTTACGATCCAACGAACATTTAACATTAAACACAAGTCACATCGTTGTCGCAGCTGATGCGGCAAATATCGCCTCTCAGGCAACCCCTCTACAACATGTCGGAGACTACAAACAATACACAACGACGGCCTTACCACAAGCTACAACGTTAGCAATCAATGGCCAACTGGACCTTCGGTCACACACATACACACACACACACACACACACACACACACACACACACACACACACACACACACACACGATGGAATATCTAAAAGAAAGTTCCGCGGGGTTCAACGGGAATATGAGCCTGGCGGGAGGTGGTTTTAGTCGGTAAAAAGCCGGCATGCCGCTGGATCGGTCTAGAGGTATCTTTTGAAGATTTCCACCTTCCTACCGAAACACTGATAACATCAAGTATTACTGTTCCATAACCAATCATATTTCATAACGAACTCAGTTAATAATCAGATATAACAATATAATTATTGCCACCCTACCGTTTTACCGTAACGGTGTATGAGCAATACGAGCATTAAGGGCTCTGAGCTCAACCAAATACCAACCGCCTCTTCCCGCGGCGCTGACACCAGGTGGTGACGCCAACTAAGGAGGAATACTGGGTCCATCGTCGTGGCCCGGGAAGATGTTGCAGTTCCGCAACATATATCTTATACCAGTTGGGAAAAACCTACCACATGGAACGCCACCTATTGCTGAATAGACAAAAGCGAAATTGTCTATTCATGTGACGTTTTATATGTTACTGTTTGCACACAGTTGCTTGTTTTACTGTTTTCATCGACAGTATGTTTTTTAACGTAAAAAATTGGAGATTTGTATAGGGTGCCTTCAGCACCTGTGCCTTTAATGTAAGATAACATTTTTATGAGACAGTTGTTGCTTTTACTTGTGAACGTGCTTTTTAAAATCGGAAATAAATGTTGAATTAATGTGTTGGTAAATGTGTTTAATTATTCTAAAATTCAATGTCAGTTAATTACTGCCCAATGCGGCTGTTCTAATCGATGGGCTACAACGCAAATATTTTGCTGTTCTGCAAGACGCAGAAATAACCCCCTTTTTTGCTGTTTCTCAGTTGGAGAACCATCGGCAACAACGGAGTTGCGGTTCCCAGCTGGCGAAACACTGAGCAATCTGCTTAAAGGTTTTGCCAGTTCGGCGAAATTAGGGATACATTTTCTATAGTAGCCTATAAAACCGAGAAAAGATTTTACGTCTTTTTGTTTCGTGGGCGTTGGGAACGTTTTCTCAGGATCTGGTTTTATACCTTCCTTTGAAATAACGTGCCCCAAGTAGGTGAGCTCCTTCCTTATGAAGTGACACTTTTCTGGCTGTATTTTCAGTTTGTGCCTTTGTAATCGCTCGAAAACTCTGGTAAGTCGGGAATTGTGATCGTTCAGATCGTAGCCGTAAATTACAATATCATCTACATAGACGAAACATTCTATTCCTTAGAGACCCATGAGTACATTGTTCATAAGCCTCTGGAATGTGGCGGGTGCGTGCGTTTTTAAGTCCGAAGGGCATTCGATTATATTCGTAATGTCCGAAGGGTGTGCTAAACGCTGTTTTTGCCTTGTCTCTATTGTCCATGCGTATTTGGTGAAAACCATTTGCTAAGTCTAATGTGCTAAAATATTTAGCTTTTCCTAGCTGGTCCAAAATATCAGTAATATTGGGCAATGGATATGCATCTCCGACTGTTATTTTATTTAAGGCTCTAAAATCGACAACTACTCTCCATCGTTTTGTCCCATCAGGTCCTGCCTTCTTGGGTACTAGTAAGAGAGGGGAATTCCAAGGACTGAAACTTTGTTGTACTACTTCGTCCTAAAGCATTTCATTCACCTGTTTGTGAATCTCTTGTTTCGAGCTATCTGGTAGGCGATACGGTTTTATATAAAGAGGTGGCTTACCTTCTTCCGTAATGATCTGATGCTCTATGGCGTCAGTATATGTGAGGTAGTCACCCTCGAGAAGGAATAGGTTATTATAAGTGCGACAGATATTCAGGATAGATTTCCTTTCCTCCTGGTTACAATGACGCAACTCTAGGAGTGATTCAAGCCGTTCAAGCCTATTTATTAGAAGATTTTGGGTTTCGTCCGCCTGTAACACATTGTAGTCATCCAGATTTTCCCATCCGACTTCTATGTCGTTGGTGCTTATTTCCTGATCGGTGTCTAATGTGTTCATTAGTAATACCTTTATTTTGGTGTCCTGCGGTGTTGTCAAACTATTACCCAGATATATCCCTGGCATGATCTCGGATTTTTTAATTATCAGTTCTTGACTGAGTTTTCCTTTAAATGGAATCTCCATTATTTGTTGAGATCGTGAATGCAATTTTATGTAGTCGACCGTGGTGTTTTGTTTTATTTTTACTGAGGATATTAGGGTCTCAGGTTCATGTTTTCCTGAACTTAGTTTTTCAGCAGTTTCCTTAACTTTTTCGTTACCACAAACTTTATTTAAATGGGAAGAGGAAGATTCAAGGGTGGTTGGTTTCGTTGTGTTTGTCACAGCATCAGATCCGGCCCGTACACAAACGGATTCGGATGTTGACTACCGAACGGTGTTATCCAATTTTTCAAGAATGCCTGTATTGTCCGTGGAAGACACCTCGTAAGGCGTGGCATTCTGAATATTTTCCCTTGCCACATTTTTATTTCCTGAAAACTGCTCGAGTTCTAACATAGTTCTCTTCTTTACAGCGAATTTCAGGAATCCCTTTTTAAAGTTTATGTGGCACTGGTGCTTCGTGAGGAAATCGCTTCCCAGTATGCCATCGTGTTGGAAGTTTACATGTTTGCCTATCACAAAAAGGTTATGTTTAAAGGGTATGGAATGCCTGTCTGTTCTAAATTCGAACTCCCCCAATACCTTTCCGCATGTGCTGACCGTTTTTCCAGCAATGGTGGATATAGTCACTGGGTCTGAATTATCTACAGATTGTTCAATATAAGGATTATCTAATTTGATCAAGCTGATGTCGGCGCCTGTATCGATGAGGAAAGTCGAGTATTGTTTATCCGATGGATTAAATTTTACACGTATTACTGGCTCCTTAGATTCAGGGCAGAAAAATACGCGCATTTGAAAATTTACATCGGGATGGTGTGTATATCGGCTATTGTCTGCACTCGAGAAGGATTGCCGCTGCTCGCTGCCCGAGTGAGTTCGTTTCCCTGATTTTGATTTTGTCGGGTATTTCGATTTTCAATGCGGGGCGAGTTTGTTATTGTCCAATTTTGAGATTGATTTGGCTGAGTTCTGAAAGGATTTCGACTCGTTGAAGGTTGGTCCTGGTTTCGCATATGAGCTAACCTGGCTCTGCACTCTGCCTGTGTGTGATTATACTTCCGACAGTATGTGCATTGGAGACGTTCAACCTCAGTCTTAATGCGTTGGGGGACGAAATTTGGAAAATTTGTGTTGCGATAACAAGTCGCAGAAGTATGTCCCCTCTTGTTGCATGTTTGACAAACAATTGATTGGTTATTTCTCCTAAAATTGTTAGTGGAAGTTACCATTGTGTTATCGCTGTTCAATCTTTGAGATTGTTCCAAAGCGTATCTAATGGCCGCTCAGGTCTCTGCGAACGCGTACCCGGTTTATTTTTGTCGCTCACGACATATTTGTGAAACAGACCTTCCCAAATGATGGTGAAAAGGGGTAGAGAACCAAGAGATGAGATCTTCCATATTGTTGGACAAGATGGCCAAGAGAAAAGACAAGACCAACGACAAGAAAAGTGTCTTCAAACTCAGTTAGTTTTGATCCTATTAGAAAGCCTTTGTTCTACTTAAGGTGAGAGAATCCACCCTTTCGCCCTATGGAAAAAGTGTCTAATCCTAAAATGGATTTTCGAAGAGCCACAGATGAGTCAAAGGAAAAGATTCAATCCAAAGAAAATTCTCCAAAAAAGACGCTAAGGACAAGGACCAAGAATTTTAATTTGTTCGTTATTGTTTTAGCTTGTCACGTAAGAAAAATCTTCCCAAAAGAAAATGTATGTATATATGTTTATGTGTATATTAAATTAAAATATATATCAAAAAATAAATAATAAAACCACATTTGTAGTTAATTTTTGTGTGGGGTTTTTTATTTTGTCCCCTTTTTGAAAAATAAAATGTGGATATTTTTGGAAAAAATTTTTGGAAAAAATGTGTATATGTATATATCCGTGAAAAAAGGTTTGAAAATTGTCAAAAAATATGTGTTCTTTAAAAATGCGTTTAAGAAAGATACGTTTATTAAGAAAAATTTATTTAAAATGTTTGCCTCTACTAGCCAAAAGTAAGTGCGTACTTGTATATTGTATATGCTTGTGTGAGAGAAAAATTTCTTTTATTCGTTATATTTATCACTTTGGGCTTTTTTATGCGTATACTCTTCTTGGAAAAATGAGAACAACTTTGTTTATTATTCTTAGAAAAACAAGTTAAATTTAAATGCACTTGAACAAATTATTAATAAGCTTTATTCCCGTGTAAAAGAACAATTAAAATAAATATTCAATTTATTCTTGGCGTCCCCTTTTAGTTAACAATTCAAACATTTTAAAAATTTACTTATTTGGGAGCCAATTACCAAGCCAAAAATAACAAAACAAAAAAAAATCATGGTACCTGGCTGACTTTCAAACAGACAACTTGTCTCACAGTTTTGCTCGTGCTATTTATCTTAATCAACCGTTATTTTCACAATAATTTTCACAATTTAATTATCATTATCTTGTTTTCTTTGCCTCGTTTTCCGCATACAAAAATTTGAACAAGTGTTATAACCGTTAAGTTATGGCCCCTGGGCCACGTGTGTTAAATAAAATCAAGCGCAAACGGTTGCGTTACGACCCCGTTATTGGAGACCAAACACCTCCCGATAAACTTTCAAAAGTGAACAATAGAGTTCTAGAAAAATCTAAAATGTGTTCAAACACTAACTTTTTTCAATCACTTCAAAGTCTGATGGAAGACTCTCCTGAAATAGATCCGACCAATGACGAACAGTGCGCAGAACTTCCCAAAGAAACCGTTCCGCCAATTGTGATATTAAAAACAACTAGTGCTCAAGTGCGTGATATTTTGAGCAACATTAAGATAGACAAATACTTAATCAAAAACATTTCGCTTGGGCAAAAAATATGTGCCCCAACAATGGACATATATAATAAAATCAGAACCGAACTCTTACGGTTAAAATGTGAGTTTTTCACCCACTCGCGTAAGGAAAATCTTTCATTAAAGGTAGTGTTATCCGGACTAGACTTAATTAGCAACGATGTAGTGAAAAATGAACTAATTGCAATCGGGATAAAGTGCCTAGATGTTAAAACCATCACATTAAATCCGTCAACAAAAGCCCTGTACAAACACTACTTGTACATCGTCTATATTCAACGCAGTACTGTTAAATTAAACGAACTAAAACGGAACTACTCAACCTTGTTCAAAACCATCGTTCGCTGGGACTTTAAAAAACATAATCCAGGTAAGGTCACACAATGTCACAATTGCCAGCTCTACGGTCACGGCTCGATGCATTGTCATATAAATAGCTTCTGTGCAATATGTTCGGGAAACCATAAAACATCCGACTGCAAAACGAATGAGGTCATCAAGTGTGCAAATTGTAGTGGGCCACATAAATCTACCGATCCAGAATGCATAAGCCGAAAGCAGTACATAGATATTCGCCGCAAATTATGCCCACGCGGACGTGGTACAGGAAATACAACCTTCCTACAGCCTCTGAGTGACAAACAGCAGCCGGTGCCCGACCGATTATCCATTGATAATTTTTCTCCACTACCCCGATCTGTGCGTCAACCTTCACTTACTTCATCCAGCTGGGCTTCTGGCCTCCATCAAACCCAGCAACCTTCCAACAGTGATACGACACACACGAAGAAAAATCCGTCAGAAACTTTAAGTAATGATAACCTGTTCTCATTTAGCGAGATAAACTCTCTTCTTAATGAAGTTGTAACCAAGCTTAGTGCTTGTCAAACCAAAGCTGACCAATTTAACGTCATTACTTCATTAGCTATTAAGTACATATACTCGGAAAAAACATGTTAAGAAACTCTCTTAACATCATAACTTGGAATGCGAGAAGCATCAAAAACAAAAAGCATGCATTTTTTAGTTTCTTGATAAATTTTAATATTGACATCGCACTTGTTTCAGAAACCTGGCTCAAACAAGACATTTCTTTCTCACATCAAAATTACATTTGTTATCGCCTAGACAGAGTACATGCTGGTGGTGGGGGTCTTGCCATTGTTGTGAAAAAATGTATAGAACATTCCTTGCGTCCTTCATTGCACCTTAAGTTAATTGAGGAAATTAGTATAGATGTAACATTAAGTAACAACTCCAAGGTGAGTCTTTTTTCGGTCTATTTCCCTGGAGGAAATAGAAACATTGAGAAATCTAGTTACTTTAAGCGGGATCTGCAAAAATTGTATAGAGTCAACACTCGAAACAAGGTAATTATTGGTGGTGATCTAAACTGCAGACATCAGTCGTGGAATTGCCTTAGGGCAAACAGCTGGGGTAACATTTTACTAGATGTTGCTGAATCCAGCTCAAGTTTTTCCATACTTTATCCACTTCTTCCACCTACATCCCAGCGAGTGCTAACAAGAACCCCTCAACTCTTGATCTATATATCACTAATATTCCAAATTACTGCACAGTACCATTAACTCTAAATGCGTTAAGTTCAGACCACCTTCCGATCAGCCTCACAGTGAATCATACAGTAGTTGTAAATCGTACCAGTTTATACCACACCTATTCCGCCGCCAACTGGAATTGTTATAAATCATATATATACACGAACTTGGCTCTAGGTGATACCAGCCTAAATTCTATAACCTGCAGCGAGCACATTGATATCCTATGTAACAATTTTGTTTCTGTTATCAATAGAGCGACCGATCTTGCGATACGTAAATGTTCCACTCCTCCAGTTGGTAAGGCACCGCTTCCTGAAAATATCTTACATCTGATTAGGCTACGAAACTGTGAAAGAAGAAAATGGCTGCGTTTTAGAATCGATTGTTTTCTAGTTAATGTTAAAGTCTTAAATAATATCATTAAAAACGAAATCTCAACATATAGGAACAAGTGTTGGAATAAACACCTTTCCTCTCTTGACAAAGCAAGCAAACCGTTCTGGAAAATATCAAAAATTATAAAAAACAGAGGGTCAAGTATTCCTCCGTTTAAAGTTCATGACAAGTTGTTTATTTCTTCAGTGGAGAAATCGAACCTACTTGCTAACACGTTTAGTAAGAACCACTCCATATCTATGCATCTAAGCGACGCGTATACTGAAGCTGAAGTTGCTAACACTATCCATGTACTTTCTCAAACACCAGCTGAATGTACCTACGCAACTAATATCAGCAAAGTTAAAGAATTGATAAAAAAATCGAAATCAAAAAAGGCTGCGGGTCTCGATAATATTAACAACAAATTAATCAAAGCTTCCACCTGCTGCAAGTAAGTATTTAACGTTCATTTTCAACGCTTGTCTTAAGAATTTTTATTTTCCGGACTGTTGGAAAGCAGCAAAAGTAATACCTATCCCGAAACCCGGCAAACCGAAGAACAGCCCCGAAAGCTACAGACCTATTAGTCTACTTAGCTGTCTAAGTAAGCTCTTAGAAAAAAATCATTAAGGAAAGGATTGATCGTTTTGTGGAAGACAATAACATCTGACCAAACTTTCAGTTCGGTTTCCGTAGTGGTCACAGCACAATCCATCAAGTCTTGCGCATTAAAAACTACATAGCTGATAAATTCATCGACAAGGAGTCAACGGGACTGGTTCTTCTAGACATCGAAAAAGCTTTTGATACGGTATGGCACGATGCCTTGATTTATAAGCTACTAAAACTTAAGCTGCCAATACCGCTTATCAAAATTATCCAGAGCTTTCTTCGTTCGAGAAAATATGTTGTGAGTTTAGGAACCGACACATCCTCTACTCACCACATCCACCATGGTGTACCCCAAGGCTCGGTCCTTGGTCCCATATTATTTACATTGTTTGTCGCAGATTTACCATGTCTAGGTGAAAACATTCAGGTAGCTATGTTTGCCGATGATACGGCCATTTTCTCTTCGGGTGCCTTATTCACTAATGTCTACAACTCTTTGCAAGCAGCTCTTGACAAGCTAGCAATATATTACAGGAAATGGAAAATAAAAATAAATGGTTATAAAACACAAGCTGTCTGGTTTTCGAGATGTAGGAAACACTGCTACCTACAAAATGGCACTAAACTCAGTATGTGTGCAGTTGATATTGATTGGTCCGAAGACTGTAGATATCTAGGATCACTACCACAATTGACAAAATAAACAAAGTCGTAAGAGTCATGTATCCATTAGTGTGTAGAAAGTCAAAGCTTAGCATCGAAAATAAAATTATAATATTTAAAACCATTTTTCAAGCTATACTCCTGTACGGGGCGCCTGTATGGTGTAATTGTGCTCGCACACACAAAATAAAATTACAAAGGAGTCAAAATAAAATATTGAAAATGTTGCTGAATTTGCCATGGCATTATTCGACACATGAACTACATGAAAACGCCAACGTTAAACCGGTAGAGTTCCTTATTGACAAAATCAATCGAAACTTCTTCGTCAATTGTTCTTTTTCTGACAATGTTCTCGTTTCCCGTCCTGCGTTATCCTAAATCACTACATATGTACTCTGTCTATGAAAATTATATCGAGGTCATTACTATATAAAATAACCGGAAACTCGTGCAATATTAGTCTTAAGATTCAAATAAGGGTTTTTTATTGTAGTTTTCCCTTAATTTATTATTTGTTATTCATTAAAATTGTGCTATTGTCGTTATATAGATTTAGGATTATAGTTGTAAAGGAATTGCTATCCTAAATCTCTTAAGTACCAGTTGTAAAATATACCATAAATGTAATTATCTACTAAATGAAAATTGAATTGAATTGAATAACAAAAATGACAAAACTGAATTTAATTAGTTCACTTTTTGTTTCAAATAAGTTACATTTACATCACTTTTCACTTTTTAATAAATAAAAATTTAATACCTGTGTTTTCTGGATCTACTGCAGATTTGTAGGGTGTCGTGTCGTCACTGGATCTAGCTGCCTGGTCCTGGTGTTGTGCTCCTAGTTGTTTGTCGTCACTGTTGTACAAGGAAAATATTTTTCCTCTTTTCCACTGGATTGTCGACGGGAATCGTGGCCGTCATACACTTAGCACTTTGATTTTCTCTACAGCCGGTATCTAAGCGCCAGGCAACGCTTGTAAGTTTTACTTTGTTTTAAAAAAAAGATTTTAAATGTCACTATTCATTCCGGTGTTCTAAGCCCCGGAAATACGCTTTAAAAAATCTCACTTTGCCGGTGTTCAACAGTCTTCGGTATCCTCTTTTAACTTCGGGATACGAGTCGTTGAATTCTGGATCTTCGTATCCTCCTGAATCACCTCGACGCTTCAGCAGTTTTCCTCTTCTGCGGTAGGGGATTGTAGGATAATCCACGAGTCTTCTTCTTCTGTGGTAGGCGGATTTTGGGTATCCCACGCGCTGCCACCAAAATTGTTGTGTTTCTTGTAGGGATTTTTATTTTCAGGAACCGTGTCTTCTGGTCCTTAAAAGGACAAGGCGATCTCTTAAAATTTGCCGGTCCTGAAAAACTTGTCCTACAAAAGGGGTCGTTGCCGTACTTCCCCTGAGTTCATAGGGAAGAGCAACGTCGTTTGATTCGGCCTTCGTCCTGATGTCTTCACTTGGTCTTCCGTGGGGGCCAGGGGATATTTAGATATCCGTAGAAATGAAAAGTCGTCTAGTTTCCTTTTTGAATATGTTTTTATTGTATTATTAAGGATTTTCCTGGGGTACTTCCTCCAGGGACTGTGGATGAATTAAGACTGCGGCCCGGAGATCACTATACTATTCCTTTATAAAGGATAACGAACCGAAAATTGTATCCCAAAGATACACATTTTCGTGCAACAATCTCGATTTTTTGGATATTTCGAGCGAGATGTTGTATTTACACAAGATAAGAAATCAATTTCTTGAATTCTTATGAAACTATCGCCCAGATGTGTGAATGTATCTGCTTTTGAGTTTTTTGTTTGTTTTCCTGAATGGAAAATTTTGGGATAGAGATAACGATCTCTGAATTTTGGATTTGGGTGATGCTGTGGAGCAAATGTAGAATAATAAACGAATATTAGATTCGTTTATTGTAACTCTTAATTTTTATTTGGATTTTGGGGTTAATAATGCCGTGGGGGCAAATGTTAGGCAATAAACGAATGTTTGATTCGTTTATTGCGAATTTTGGATCATGTTTGGGTTATTGTGAGTGTTGATGGGTTTATACCTTTTAGCGTATTATTGCTGGGATTTTGGATTAGGAATGGGGGAAAAAGGTGGTAGGGCTTTTTGGAGCACTACAGCCATTGCGACGTACCCCCTCATAATACATATTGTTTGGGTAATATGCACCAAAAATCAAATCGTTCTGTGAGCCCATTGATCTCGCAATATGGCCTCAGATCAGTTTGATCATAAAGTTATCCACTCTGTTTATATTGGCCCCATTGTACAACACTTCATTGGGATAGTATTTTTTGTGATCGGATTCAGGAGTCCGATGTAAGTTGAGACACGCCCTGAGGCATTGTCTCTCAAAAATCCGAATCTTTTCCATTAAGCTAGGTCCCACATTAAACCACACTGAACATACATATATGATCATCGGTCTGATGAGAGCCATGTAGCATATAACTTTAACTCTGCTGTCAAGTTGACTACTATGTTATGAAACAGTCTTTTTGTCATGGCATAAGCTTTCTTTGCCCTGGCCAGCGCAGCCTCGACATGTTTGTTAAAATATAGGTACTGATCCAGCCGGATGCCTAACTATTTGACTACATTGTTGGTTTCCAGTGTTTGTTCGTGTGGTCCCATAATAGCTAGCTTTCGCCAGTTTTTCCTGGTGTCCCTGGTAGCTTCATCCAGTGGTGTTCTAAAGAGGATGGTTTCACATTTCTGGATATTGATTTTCAGTTTCCAGTTGTCGCAGTACCGCTGAACATTATTGAAATCCCCTTGTAATAATCCGTTAATGATTTCAATTTTTGGTGCTGTTCTATATATTATCAGATCGTCTGCACACGCAATAGCCTGATGAACAGACCTTACCAGGTCGCTAGTGTAAATATTTAAAAGGATCGGAGATAACACCGCTCCCTGTTGCAGACCGTTTTCTATACTGTAAGTACTGTTGGAGGTCACATTGCCACTTTTGACGACGAATTTCCTTACATTCAACATGTCGTATAGTATATACAGTAGTGGTTTATGAATGCCTAGTCTCATTAGCTTGAAGTATAACCCTTCTAGCCAAACGGTGTCGAAGGCCCTCTCCAAGTCAATCAAACAGGCACCTGTGCACTGTTTCAGATTTTTATGCCAGTGAATGTCTGAAACCAGTTTAGCTCCGGCATGTGTGGTTTCATGACCAGCTTTAAAACCAAACTGGTTATTTGGAATAATATTATTGTCCTCAACCCATTTAAGTAGAGCCTTGTTTCGAACCTTCTCGAATACTTTACTGATACTCGGTAACAAACTGATCGATCGCAGATTTTTTGGGTTTGTTCTGTCTTTCCCTTTTTTTGGTAACGGTTGGATGATGACCGTTTTCCAACGTACTGGATAGTGTGCGTTGTTCAGAGCGTTGTTAAATAAGACTGCATATATGTTAAGTGCAATTGGAGGAAGATGTTTGAGTACTATATTGGGTACTCCATCGATTCCAACTCATTTTTTGTTTCTTAATGATGCAAAGACGCCATGGATGTTTTCACTAGTGATTAAAAGGCTGTTGGCGCTTTCGACAGTGATCTCGGCGTTTGCCGTATTTTCATTACTGAATTCGATAAAATCTTGGTTTTCTGATCGCCACTGTGAAATGTCATTTCGAAGATGACGATAATTCAGTAGAACTCCATCCTCCAAGTCTTGGTTGCGGCGAATTACTTCATTTGCCTTGTACAGTTCTTGAAAGACGGTCCCTACAACATTCACTTTTTCCAAGGGATCTTCAAACACAAAAACTTCGTCATTTAGGATGGCGTTGTTTGTGTCTATGCCTATATTTGTCAGCATTCGTTGGTTTTCGTCAGTTCGTGGTATTTGGAGACACTGAATCTCGTTTTCATTACTCCGTCTAAATATTTTATTAATTTGCGGGAACATACTAGGGTTGTTGGATTTTACCGCCCGAACTTTGTTGTTCCAATACAAATTTGCTGATAACCTATAGTTGGCGTTTATCAGCTGTTGGAGATTCTTTAATCTGGACTTCAGTGATATTAGCTCCTGGTCGTGCCTATCAATAAATCGTCTGTACCGTAGTTTTAGTTGAGACAGAAGTCTACTTTTTTTTCTGTGTAGTGCGTTGATGGTGGGGTTTGGGTACATGTTCATGTTGTCCGTAGGTGTGCTTTTTGGTATTGTTTTGTCCATAGTTTTATGGTTTCGTCCATTTTTTGTATGTATTTGTCGATGTCATCGTTCGATATGTGTCTGTTGGTAGGAGGGTTAATATCTTTTAAGCGAATTTCTCTTGTTAATGTTCTCGTGAAACGCGTCCATCGCATACCCCCATAGTTATTGGGTTGCGGTATCATACATTCACCGAGTTCCACAACTTCGCTTGGTGTTTTTATCACGATTGATAATGCACAATGGTCGCTGTCATACTCAATTGTGCATAGGCAGTTTATATTTTGTCTGTTAGTATGTGTATGTTTAAGTCACGTGTCAATAAGCATAATATCGAGGAACGATCTTCTGGGGAAAGAAGGATATTCTGTAGCTAGCAGGTCAGCCTTATATTCAATGTGATGTTGATCTAGCCAACTAGCTAGTTGATTTCTATTCGTGTTGGATATGCTATTTCCCCAATTTGGGTGTTTAGTATTCAAATCGCCACCTACGATGTAATAGTTCCCTTCCGAGTAAAGTTGTAAGCATTGGAAAAGAGTCTCTAGCTACACTATAAATAGATTTTGTTGATGTGCATCTGGTGCGTAGGCAGATATCACATACATCCCCCTACCTTGTCGGAGGGGTATGCGGATAATGCACGCTTCAAGCACCTGAAATCTGCGCATCTCACCACTGTAGATTACCTTATGTTGAATTTCTTTTTTAACAAAGATTGCCACCCCTCCTCCTTGTGTGGAGTTGGGTTGGTCTCTTCGTATAATGTCGTAGTTTGTGTGACATAGTTTATGCCTCTGATTCAGTTTAGTTTCGCTAGCCAGAAGCACGTCAGGACTTTCGTCTTCCAACAATTTAAAGAGAGCGGCTCTTCTCTCGATTCTGGTAAGTGAATTTACGTTCACGACTAAAGCCTTAATTGTGCTTTCTGTTGGGGAGTTTATATTGACGGCTGGCTAGACAACTGCGAATAGACCCAGTCTAGTCTAGTGTCCTGGTCTTTTATTTGTTTTTGCATTTGTGTCATCTGCGTCTGAATAGCGAGCAAGGTTGTGAGCACATCTGCTAGTGTTACTGTTTCTGGAGGCACAGTATGTTGCGGCGGTACCAGTGTGGTGGGTTGTGGCGTGTTTCTCCTGCCAGCTGTTACCTGAGCATACGAGAACTGGGGTGTTACATTTAGTGCTGGTCGGGCTTGAACTATCGTGCGTTCTAATTTTCGTTGCTGTGAAAACTTTTTTCCTGTAGTTCGCGGAATTTAGGACAGCCTCGATAATTAGCGGGGTGTCCCTCACTCTTACAAACTGCACACTTTAGAAGAGATCTGTCATCTACCCTTTCTTTACCTAACGTGCATTGTTCTGCGCTGTGGTTCTGTGTTACGTGCGGCTTCCGCCACCTCCATCATTTAATTATTTTTAATATAATTTGATTTTATTATGGTTTGATGGTAAGGTGGTGGAGGGATTGCACGATCCACATGTGAGTGTTCGAACACGCCCCGATTCGAGTGTGGATCGTGGGCGAGTTCGAATTCGATTTTCGGAGTGGATGTCGATGGAGAGTGAGAGAGAGAAGCAGCAAAAGGAATTTTCGATTCCGTTTGTTTTTGTTTTTCGGTTTTTTGAGATATACGGTTTGGTTTACAGTAGATGTCCGAACAGTAGTTGAAGGAGGAAGAAAAGAAAAAGAAGTTGACCCGTTTTCGTTGTTCCTTGGTTTATCGAGGAAAAATTGTAAAAGAAAGTGTTAAAAAGCGAAAAGTTGTAAAGAAAAATGTAAGAAACACTGAAGGGAGAATGTAAAGAGGCAAGAATTGGAATAAAGAAAAGATGTTCCTCAAATTAACTTGGTTTACTAAGAATTTCCATCAAAAAAAAATTTATAAGCGGTGTACATCAAGAAATCAGAGAACGGAGTGGAGATTGGCAGTACCCGAGAACTGGGCAACCGCAGTCGGAGGAAAAGCTGCTGCACGGACCTGGGCCAGAACTAGTCACCAGGGAAACAGAATAACCAGGTAACCAACTTATATTTATGCTACACCTGTCCACATTACGCATAGATACTGCATTTCGCAGTTTGCTGCTGAGTGCCCGAACCTTTGGCAGCGAAGACATTGGATTATATCTCTGCCTTTTTTTAATTTGTCCCATGTGACAATTTGATGGTTCAGAAGAGTGATTTTCCTAAGTCCACCAATTTTGCTACCGGGGCTCAGCTGCACCAGGTAGAATGGTAATTTACGATTCTCCCGTCTAGTCCTAGCTGTATTGAAAGGTTTTACCGCGATAAACTCTATATCATTACAGTTAAGCTTTCGTAGCGTTTGTAATAGAATTGCTGGTTCTGTTTCAGGGTCAACGCCTTTTAGTAGAACCGTTATATTCTTTATTTCTTTCGGGGTGTATGTGTAGAATTCCGCGGTGGCCCTTTTTAGCACATTTATCATTTGTTCGAAGTCCTCAACCGAATTTGTCTGTATGGCAAACCTGTTCCCTGTCAGTCTTTTAATTGAAAAATCTTCCCCAATAGAAAGCTTACATGGACTTACCAGTTCGTTACAGTCCATATCTGTAATGTTGATGGGTGGCATCTTCGCTTTCCTTTTTGCTGTCTGTTGCTCTTGTTGTGATTGTTGTTGTGTAATCTCTTGCGGTGGACATCCTTTTTGTTGGCTAAGCTTCTGTTGTGCACATTGTTGCTGATTTTTCTGCTGCTGTTGTTTCATTATTAGCTGCTCCTTTTCAGCCAATTCCTTTTTCCCGCGACGCTTCTCTGCTAATTGTGCCCTTCCCCGGGCTAGCCTTGTTTCAAAATCGCTGATTTCCTCTTCCTCGTCCTCAGTTTCGGTAGTCGCTAAACATGCAAACATGTTATTGGTGACATGGCCGTCATTATATGGAACCGAGAGGAATGTATTGTCCTTTTCTTTTTTTTGTGCCTTTTCGAGCAAGTCTGTTATTGCCTCGTTTGGTTTGCTTACTTTTTTTGTCGCTTGTGTTAGTGGGGCGCTCGCCGGGCGTTTTATTAACGCGGACTTTGGTTTCAATTTTTTAATATTTTGTTTTTTGTCTGCCATTCTGCATGCGGAGGGTCAGTATACCGAGTTTGTTGCATCCAATATAGCAGGCCAGTCCTTGTTTTAAACCAGTTATTAGGTTGGTTTCACTTTGTAATTCACTATATATTTTAGTTCCGTTCCTTTTGTTTCTTTTTTAGTTTTATTTGTTATTTCTGTTTTGTTTTTCTTTTACTTCTTTGTTTTCCTGTTTTTTTTCTTCTTTTTTTTGCTAAACACGTGCTCACATACACTCTCACAGTTGGTTAGTATTAATCTGTGTTTGTTTTGACTGTCACACCCGTGGCTTCGTTCTCTTTTATTTCATTATATTTATATATAATCACTTTGTTTTGACTGTTTTTATCAAGAGAATTTATTTATTTAATTCGTCTTTATATGTTCACTGTCTTTGTCACTTTTCACATAACAAAACACGGCGCGAAAACTAAACTGCACTGTATTGTTCAGGTATTTTGTATACCGGCTAGGTAACGTAATGTGGGAGGACAATTAGAATGTAAAACATATGAAAGGCAGGACGAACCGTACCATCTGAATGTTAGCTGATGAATGGTTTTTTTTTTTAACTCGTGCATTTGCATCTGCATATGGACAAATTTAGGGACAGTTTGCAAAGATAGTACTATGGCGACAAGTGGCTTTGTTGTATCTTATTTAGAAGTGGAAGTACTTCCTGCTTATCTTTTAATTTATTATATCACAGGACAAAATATGCACTAATATAAGAGGAGAAATTTTACAAGTAAAAGCAGATTTTAGATTTTTTAACATCGAATTAACCAAATTGTAAGAAAAAAGAAATAGAATTGACATTAAGAAGTGGTAAAATCAGTTTAACGTCGAGTTAACCAAATTGTAAGACAAAAGAACTATAATTGACATAATAAGTGGTAAAATCAGTTTAAATCGAATTAACCAAATTGTAACACAAAATAATTTTAAAAAAGAAGAAAAAACATGGTCACTTATCTGTAGTTGTAACTGCTTTGGTTGCTCGCTGCTTCCCTCCGTTGGTATAAGGTGCGGTATTCCTTTTCGGTTGTTTAATCACAGGATCCACTTTCATTTTATTTTAAATTGTTCGGGTGTTGTTGAATTTGTGTGTGCTTGTGTGTATTTCAATATTTTATTTAGTGTCACTTATATATATATATATATATATATATATATATATATATATATATATATATATATATATATATATTTTTTTTTTTTTAATTTGGGGTTTTTGTTTGTATATATATTTTTTTGTTTTTGTTTTTTGTGGCACACTTCACTTTGTCTTTGTGTGGGAGATCTGTCGTTCTTGTCGACACAAGGTTTTTCAAGCTCTTACGAGATATTGTTCTCGGGCTTCTTTGGGCTCACCGGCTGCGCCATTGTAATGTTTTTTCTTTTTGCAATACGTAGATGTTAATCCTATTTTACACAACACCTGGAATCCACCTTTGAATCTGTTGCAGTCCAAGCAACATGAACCAAACAATAATTAAAAGAGAATGAGTTCACGTCCATTCATTTAAAAATAACCGAAAATGAATGCGATAAAACTGACATAATTCCGATAATCATCAACATCGGAATCAATCCCAACAAAAACACCAACAAACCAAGTCCAATCTAACAACCTGATAGTGATAACTTTCATCAGCGATCAGCGTCATCTGCCAGGAAACAGCTACATCTGCTCTTCATTACCTTCAAAAGAAAACGGACTCTGGTTGTTGACCTCAACAATGGTTCAACAAGACGAGGAAGAGCCTGTTGTTTTGATTGGAAAAGGACCGGTATTTTGAAACATCGATTAGCAACGGAGGAATGCTGTTTTTTGTTCTGTTACCTGCGGTAGTTTTTTGGTGTCTTCGAGTAATGAAGACTTAGTCTTTCAGTTTTTTGTCTAACCAAAATATTCATTATCGAAGTAAAACATCGTGAAATACAATTTAAAATAGTACAAAAACTTGCCACCTTTTTGTTGTTTTTATTCTTTGGTGTTTTTCGTTTAACTTCGGTTTTTTAATTGCGAAAGTGATTAGGACAAACAACAACTGTGGTCCATTATCAGGACCACCATCTCTAGGAAGATTCTAGGGTTGCTGTTGCAAAGGGAAGGGTTCCGGCTGTATCAAGCCAACGAGTGGATTTCGGTCTGGCTATTCCCCGTGGGCGAACAGGCTGTCAAGGCAACTACTTGAGTTGGCCTGGCTGCCCAACGGGCGAACATTTTGGTCCTTCGAGCCGGATAGCTCGAAGTGAAAGGGATTCATTCTTACATCCGGATACTACGGAAATACCTGGTGGCGATTTAAAGGAAATAGTGACGGATTGCAGAGTGAGCTGTTGCAGATTCGGTTGTCTGATTTTGTTGGCGAACGGAGTCTATTGCTGAAGGTCAACGAGGGAGCTACTCGCCGACGTAAAGGTAGGTTGCACATGTTTTTTCATAATTCATTATAAATTAAGTACGCGATCCGAAGTGGATCATAATAAAAGTGTTGTGTGGTGTGTTTACCGTGTGAAGCAGTGGACTGAACAAGCAGTTGAGCAGTTAATTGAAGAATCCAGAGCGAATTCCTCGGCGGAGAACGTTCCGCGGAAGTTCCGACAATCGACCAAAGAAATTGTTGAAAGATCCTGGAATTCCAAATTTCCAAATATCATCCTAACAGGCAGGAATTTCATGCAGAAGCTGATAACGAATTGAGGTAAAGGATTCCTTGTATTGCTTGCTGCAGTTTGTAAGCCGGTTCTCAAAGACAAATGTGATGCCAATTCAAAGCACGAGTATTACACATTCACAGTCGTCTGCAATAATTCGGATGGTCAACAGTAACAAACCGTATAACATTGTGAAGCCTGAAGCCGTTCTTGACATAAACGAACGACTAGCACTCGCAGCTGCCGGGGGTAGTTGTAACCTGAGTCAGAATACATCTGTTGCTGATATTGGAGCTATAGTCATGTCGCCGAATCTTCCGACGGTGGAAGACAAAACCACACAATTCAAATCAACAAACTAAATAATACTATTCACATTATCATGTGATAGATAGATTTATTATATCGAAAATAAAAATACAGTCCACTCTTTTTTTAAACTCAATTTTTGCATTTATTGTCGACAATCTACAAGGTTCTTTTAGGTAGAATTGTGGAAATCTTTATCAGTGCCAATATTACAATTGTGGATATCATTCGGAGCTATTTAACGGAGTTGCAGGTGCTCCTTACGATCCACCAGATTCAAGCAAAAGGGTGCATTGTCATCAGGACAATTTACCGAAACTGTTACGTCCAAAACCACCCACCCATAAATATATATCTCTTTGGAGCCAGTCTCCACCAAAGAATTGCGATAACCGCAAAATCATCCGCTAAAAGGATGAAGCATTCCCCAAGCCCTAGCATTTCCCCATACGCTAAACGGGCCAATACCAAAATTGATATCAATTGAACTAAATGTTCAATTTGTCCATATTGAATACAATAAATTTCCCTCGTTCCAAATCTCCGGACCAGATGACCAACTCTCAAGTAAAGTTGGTAAAAAGCATAAAATGCACAGCGACACTGTCCCCTTAAATCCTATTCAACATTTCCTATACGGAAAAAAGGACGGCGATCGTAAAAACACTCGCTGAACAACAATACCCATAAGATACAAAATATCTTTGGCTCCGATGTTCACTGAAAAGGAAATTGCCAAGTCGGGGCACTGTGAGAAATCCCAGGTAATACCTAAGGGATTCCAGACGGTTGTCGATACAAGGTACAATACTCTGGGATCAGACAAAGCATGTGCGGGCTCACAAACGAGATCCTAATACAAAGGATCTCGAGCGCGATCATCGCAACACGTTGCCTTGTGTTAGCGAACAAAAAAAAAAAAAAAAAGGTTTTCCTGCAATCAAACGATCGGAAAAGGAAACGAGTTGGCTTCTGAAAGTTGACCAGGAAGGTCAGGAGTTTGTTTTTGAGATTCGGCCGAGACGGTCAGCGAAAGTGGTGTCAGTTCGTGTACCCGAGGTGCCGTTTAAATTGCTAATTTATTGTCGTATCAGGCTTCCGTTTCACGTTTTCCCTTTAAAAATAATTAAATGCACCACACTGGAGAAGTATAAGAAAAGGTTTAGTTGTAATGATCGTCTGAGTAATGCATTAACTTGTCCGGGTATCAGTGTGTCTGTGCAATATATTTAATAATAATAATAAAAAAAGTAATATAAATATATGTTAACGCATATAGAAGTAATCTTTCGGTAGTTATTGATTATGTTATCTGTTAGATTTCTTTATTACAACAAATAATCTGACGAGATCTGTCGTGAATACAAAAGGAATACATTAAATAAGTGTTACACATTCGGTGCAATAAGTAATTAGCGAATATTCCAAATAAACATATCTTTAAGAAAAAGGTGTTTTATTTCCGATCTGTGTCTGTGTGGTGTGCAAAGTGGACAGAGTGACAAAGAGTCTCATGACAATTCAATAACACCAGCACCAGCGATCACCAGGACAACCCCGATAGAAGGACAGACCGTAAGTCATTAATATATTTATTAAATTACTACAACAAAATCCGTCGGCCCACGACGGAGAATATATACATTAATATATATATAATATATTAATATAACAAAAATGGCGCAGCCAGTAGGATTTAGGTAAAGCCCTAGGACGGACGGTTCTTATAAGAGCTATTATATCGAAAATCCTGCGAACCTACACAAACAAACAAAAAAAAATCTATTTAAACATAAATATAAAATAAATAAAAAAAGTTATAAATATTATAACCATTCACGATCATATTGGGCAAGACACCTTTCCCCTTTCATCCCGAGCTGAGCCTGGCTTCGGAAGTACGATACGTTAAACTAATAAAATCACACAAGAAGCAGGAGTATACCACAGGCGTTGGTAAATACACAGGGAACAACCATTATCTACATTCCAGCGTCAACAAGTATTGCATGTTAATATTTAAACTTTTCTTTTATCTTAATTTTGCTAACATTTTATATTTATTCCAATAATATCTCTATTAAATAAAATACAATGATTACTATAGTATAAGAACATTTTTTTCAAATATTTATAGAACAGTATGTAATGGTATAGGTGTTCACATGTCATGTACTTTATAATTTTTGTCGTAACCTATGTAATACAGCTGGTACTCTTCTGGTTTCTCTGCTCTTAGCTATTGAATTTTTCGCTTGTCAGTTCCTGAAATTTCTCTTTGGTTTTTAAACTACTGCTCCTCCGTCCTTTCTTTTATTCAGGTGCTCTGTTTTCCATTTATCTTGGTATATATAAATTTTTTTTTTCAGTGCTCTGTTTAACTTCACTTTGGTTTTGTTGGTGTTAGGTCCCATCCTCGGGCTATTCCGTACGCCCCCTCTTGTTAATTAGTCAGTAGACACATTTCACGTCACTGACCCATTTGGTTGCACTCCTTTCGCGTTCACATTAGTTTGTCGTTGACCACTCAATTTCACCCCGTGCTTCCCTCCATGAAAACGAGGAAGCAAGTGAGAGAGAGTAAAATAGTCTTGTGGTGGTTCCGCCAGATCCCATGGCTCGCCTTCCTGAAAAAACCCCCATAACCACAACCCAGTCTGCACTAGCTTTCGCTAATGCAATTCGCATTAGCATCTTAAATGCTTCACGCATCAAACAGATCCAATTATTATAACCCAAAATTACCTGCAAAAGAATTCTTACCTTTTCAAGCATTCCTTCGCTTAAAAATCCCCTGTAAGAGTTCTTAATTTCCTCATCACAAATTTCCTGAAAAGAAAAACCCTCGATTCACATATCATGTAACCATTCCCAGCCAGGGATAATTATCATTGCGTCGCCTATTCCCAGCTTCATTCATGTATACGATAAACTTCCTTATGTATGCATTTAGCTGGCGACGTTTTTCTCCCAGCAATAAAATTCTCTGACTCGCACAATGTGCAAACCAAAGCAAATACGCATCTCTCGTCTTAAACCTATTAGCACCATGTGCATCGGCATTGCGGCTATCGTAACAGCTGCAATGCATACCATAGACAATTCATATCGTTTAGGTACCCGAATCACATTTGCTATGTAATGAGCAGCTGCTATTTATCTAGCCGACCCTCATTACCGAACTGTGCATTAGGTCATATTTCCCTTGTCCTTTGATTCGCCGAATCTTGTCCCTTACGAACTAGATGCATAAACAAATACAAAGCCATTAGCATCCGACGAGACGCGATTTGTTTGTTTCAACAAACACACATCTCTGGGATGCCCATTATGCCCCGTCCTTGAGTTTCAGGTTTATTCCTATGGCCTTGTTTATGAAAAATAAACCAATGTGATCTTCACTCACACATACCACCATGATCAAGATTAGCGAGTGATCTCTGCATGAAATAATTATCGTTGTCTTATTCCAATCTTCAAGGCGGTCGGGTTGTCCGCCTTCCACCGTACCGGCGTCGGTACGGTGTGCACAAAAAGGCTAGTTTGAATCGTTGATTCGGCTGCGCGCGAACAAAAGTCAAAGTGTAAAAATGTGTACCGTGTACATTACCTAATCCCGTTTTAATGGTCGTAATTATGTATCAGTGAATTCGTGTACTTCCAAAGTATCTTTGTCAACCTGCATTCCAATAATTGTTAACCCCAATTTTAAGTAAATCTATAATAAACAATAGTGTGAAAAATCCCAACCAACAATAAAACAATTAAAGAACCAATAGACAGTGTGTTATTTCTTATCCTCCTGTGCTGCAGTTTACTGTGTGTTATCGTTCATCCTTCCGCGTTTATGGGAAATTTGGGTGCTCGCATTTGTGGCGGAACTTTCGATTTGTGATGGGGAGTGAAGTGAACCGTGTGCCCGTGTTCGGCATAATACTTCACCTACCCCACATTGGTGACACCGAAAAAGGACACGCAACCTAATTAATGTGATCGACGCACGTAACCTGTTGTGCAGTCACAGTGCCAGAACAGATCTGTGAGCAATTGTGGTGGCAATTGCCGTAAGGCAGTGGCGACTACATAGTGTTTTTGTTAAAAAAAAAAAACGCAACCATCCCAAGGAGTCAGATGGAAACAGTGTCCTACCAAAAAACAAAAAACAGTGACTTTTGGTGGCTTAGTGACTATTTGGTGCAAGTGTCAACAACAAACAATGGCGGCAATTGTGGCGGCAATGGCTGGTGTCCAATAGACAAACAGACACTTGTGCAAGTGACAATATGGCGCCAATAGGAACATCAATGGGCAAAAACATCGCCCCAACGCCAGCCCAACAACAGCACCTGGCATAACATCAGTACCAGTAACCATCACCGACCAGTAACCATCGAAACCATCAACAGAACGACAGGTATCCTCTCCTGAATTTTCTTTTATTTATTTTTTTTCCTCTCTTCTCGAAATTTTCAAAATTTTTGCTTTTTTTCTTTTTCTATTGTAAGCTCCTTCCGAGCGAAATTTAAATTTAAAAAACTGCATTCCGAAAAACTAGTCAAGTAGGCTAAGCTTGTGTTTTGTGTAAAATTAATTAGTGATTTGAAGTACAAATTTCCATGCACAGTTCTAATTTGCGAAAATGATTTTCTATTGTAAATGTAGACAACTGGTTAGAGGCAGTTATTCTACCAGTGTAAGAAAATACTATAACTGATTTAACTATTAAAAAACTATGCTTTCTAATTCAAATTCCGAAACAAGGTTTTCAATAAATAAAATTCATAAAATATGTATAAAAGATATTGACACATATATGAATGGATATATGTCCGGAAATATATACATTTATATAGGTGCGTTTCTTTTTTGTTTTGTAACCTATTAACGTACGAAAAAGACATAATATTTTTTTTTATATTAAGTGTTACACGTATTCAGTTCTGCTATTATCTTTTCTTTCAAATTCATACAAAAACATGGTTAACACAATTGGAAATAAATAAATAAACCAAAACAAAACCCTTTAACGAAATAAAGAAAATAATTTCATAGAGAAGCTAAGAACGTGCAGTAGTAATATTTTGTTTATTGTAGTTTTTGTTTTCTTTTCTCTTTTACCATTATGTATTGTCTCCATGAAAAAGGAAATTAAGTTTAATTATATTAAAAATACGAGGATATGAATACATATTAATGTATTGTTTTCGCCTTTTTTTTTTTACTATGCCTCTTTGTTGTACGTATGATTAAATAAAATATTTCATAACCCCAAAAAGCAAACTTTAATCTCTTTTGCTTTTCCTTAGCTATTAAAGTTAGATAAGCAATAATAATAAATGTTTGTGTTCTCACTAAATTGTTTCATTATTTTGAAGATCCTCATAAATTTTATGTATGCCAAATGTGTAAAAAAAATATTTTCATTGTTTTCCTAGTTTATTGCTTTTAAATATTATTTTATCTGCTTCTCCTTGTTTTTATTCAGGTTTGATTCAAATTAATATAAATATATACACACCACAGATAAATTCTAACCAAATTAATGGAAAGCAGTCTTCAATTTTTACTTTATCCTTTAGTTTGTTTTTAAATCTTATGTTAAGACGAATCCAAATAACAAGAAACATTTTGAATTTTAATCATTATAAGCAAACAAAGACAAATATCTATAAATACACAAGAAATTGTAAAACATTTAATATACATTCAGTTCTACAATTATATTACTCTCGCTCTCTCTCTCTCTCTACATATATATATATATATATATATAAACATATATATATATATATATATATATATATATAAATATATATATATATATATATATATATATATTTATATATACATATATATATTCATATATTATAAGCAATCTCGATGTTTTTTTCTCTTAGTCTTTATTAAAATGTTTAAAGCATATAATTAACATTATTTGTTTTAAGAAAAATTAAAATTCCCAAAATTGATAAGTAGGTTATATCCAGACATGGAATCATGGAATTACTTATTAAAGCAGACATTTTCACACATAGTTCTAACTTAACGAGTTCCTATTGTAAAACTATACCCCATATCGGCTCAGCTCGTCAGCAATTATAATCGATAAACACTCGTTGGCTAGCGTAATTGTTGACATAGCTGTAGCCGATATTAATACAATATACTTTTGCAGTCGCTTTGTCTAATCAATTTACTAACTGTTAACCCTACACTTAGTCCTTCTGACCAACATCCAACATTTAAACATAATGCATAAAATAAAATAAAGCAAACAAAACAATAAAATAGTTCAAAGGAGAAATAAAATCTACAGAAATATCACCTTGCAGAGTAATCGGTTTATTGATGGATATATTGATTAATACTAATCTAAACGAAAATAATAATTTAAACTATCCAAAACGATTTAACAATAAACGTTAATATATAATAATTTTAAACCAAACTACATCATATCTATTTGAATAGAAACGGTTGCTGCAATTTTCTTTTAAAAAACAAATAATAAATATTGTAAGCCTTTGGCGGATGTTAGTCTATCTGGATCGTAAGTGTTCCGCCGAACACTGCTGCTACAAGGACTTACACGAAGCGGAAAACTGCACACACGCAAAACACTGTGAAAATAGTCACGAATGAAACTCAAAAATATTAACTTTCCTTTATTCGCACAAGTTTTTGTAAGTTCATGAGTATACAATTCCTGGTGTTGTAACTACAAGCTATCGAAAGTCGGTAACAATATCACATTTATTATGTAGTTGCTCGTGGCAAGACAAAATACTATATACATTTTTTTTCTGGTCGCGACCGTTCGTTTGCACACTGACGTTACTTTCCGGTTGTATGGTTAATACGCGGATCAACTCCCTCGTTTGGTTCTCGTTGTTCGGCTCGTCGCGATGACTATCACTATCTGACTGTCTGTCTGCCCACACAGATATCCAGATTCCAAACTGGTATCTGTATCTACACGGAAAAATTTTCCTAATTGCTCTGCTAACAGAACTTCCGAATTTCTGTTAGCAGCATGTTATCACGTCCCAGGGGTGATTTTTCATTCCTGAAAGAAGAAACTCGCTCATCATCGAACATCATTATCACCATCCGTGGTGGTGGCCGAAATTCAGTTCGACGGTTGTCGATTGTATGCCGCCTTATTTACATAACACATCTGACGCGAAGGCCGAAAGATATCCTGCAATTTGCATGGATGCATGGTTCATGGGTTTTGTTTGACTTTTGTCAATACACCCGAAATCCATTAGATCTTTCTAATGGGTGTGAAATACAAACAGACACCGTGGGATCGGAGTAGTTTCCTTGTAGGTTTTCAACCTCATACAATTTGAATTATCTCGTTGAGATAATTACGGTTGCCGTTTCTTTATGTTTGCCGATAGACTTGGTGGTCTTTATGGCAGCTACCCGCACGTGCATCGTTGGTCGGCTACTTTGCATTGCATAGACGTTTGAAATTGCCGATTCAATGGAATGTTCCTGGGCGCAGGCAGATTGAATGTTTCTTTTTTGTTTCAGGTATGATGACTTACGAATGTTGAGCTTGGCATTAAAAGCTTTGGGGACGTCCAGTTCCTTGCTTTTTGGTGTCGGTCTCAACGTTGGCTGCGAGTTGCAGGCCCTATAGTGGGACTTTGGGGGCACGCGTCTGTGGGCGCGTGCAACGCTCTCAGGTAAGTAAGTTCTTTGAAGGTAGGAACCTTACCTGCGCGGAATTGTGCGTTCGTAGACCGCTACATCACTCGCCCCCTAGTGACGTAGTTATAGCGTTTTAAATAATAGTGAAGAAGATCGTGTGATTCGAACTGACGCTATGACAGCTCGAATCACGAAAAAAATTTGACCTAAGCGTTACACACCAGGCTACTAACCGCGTTTAGAATTTGATTTCCAAACTCGACTATATTCCACTGGTATGAATTATTTTTATTTTATCGCTTGGTATACGGTTCTGATGTATTTTTCTTATTCGATTTTTCGTTCGGTGTTCTTCACTATTTTTGCTTGTGAATTGTGTGTATCTGTTAGAATCGCTACACACTCCCGCCGCAGTAACTTCGTTACGATCAGATTCGTATGCGGGCGGCGGACGAACGAGAGAAGCGAGAAAACGTCGGAGGCTGGGCTCTATGCGGAAGTCGTGACCGTGTGTGAAGTTCTGCTTTACTATGGGAAGTGGATGCTGCGTGTTCAGATCACGTCGGGGTCACCAATTATAGCGTTTTAAATAATATTGAAGAAGATCGTGTGATTCGAACTGACGCTATGACAGCTCGAATCACGAAAAAAATTTGACCTAAGCGTTACACACCAGGCTACTAACCGTGTTTAGAATTTGATTTCCAAACTCGACTATATTCCACTGGTATGAATTATTTTTATTTTATCGCTTGGTATACGGTTCTGATGTATTTTTCTTATTCGATTTTTCGTTCGGTGTTCTTCACTATTTTTGCTTGTGAATTGTGTGTATCTGTTAGAATCGCTACATAGTCACAATATGAAGTAGTTAGTTGCTTGGGGGGTGTAGTTGAGTTTTATGGGCGTGCTCCCTTCCGTATTGGGCGGTGTTTGGGTGGTAGAGGAGCGAAAGTTATCGCGTTCGTCGTTCTTTTTCGCTTGTCAGAAGTTGGGGTTTCAGGTTGCCGTACATTGAGGATCTTCGCAGCGTCTTCTTGTGCGCGCAGATCTCGGGCGCGCTGCCGTGTTATCGGTCCGTGTAGGATGTCCGACGCCCCGCGCGCGACCATTTCGCGAGGGTTTGGTTGATTCTCAACAATTGACGTGCCTGGCGTTTCGTGGGAGTCTGCTGGGTGGCGTACGGGGCAGGTTTCGGCTGCCGCCGCTGGTTGTTGATGCACTTCTCCCAGTACGGTATCTGGTGGTAGTTCCAGGTGGCACGGTTTCAGTCTTTCGACACTGACGGTGTACGGCTTGCCGTCGATGTCAACGGAGAAAACTCGGTCGTTTATTCGATCCAGCACCTTGTATGGCCCTTCGTAGGGCTGTTCTAGAGGTTTCCTAACTTTGTCCACCCTGATGAAGACGTGCGTGCAGCTGTCCATCTCTGGGTGAACAAATATCCTCTTGGAACCATGTCTGGCGACAGGTGTTGCCCTGACCTTTCGCATGAGTTTGCGTAGGTTTTCCAAATTTGGCAACTGTTCGAGCGGTGGTTCTCCATCGGCGAAGAACTCTCCTGGGAGGCGCGGATTGGTTCCGTATGTCAAATCTGCTGCTGAGGCTCCCAGGTCTTCTTTTATGCTTGTGCGCAAGCCTAAAAGAACTGTTGGTAGTGCGTCCAGCCATTGATTATCGTCGTGACACATCAGTGAGGCTTTCAGTGAGCGATGCCATCGTTCAATCATCCCATTGGACTGGGGGTGATAAGCTGTCGTATGGCTTTGTTGGCAGCCGAGTAGATCGGTCAGCTGCCTGAAAATCGCTGCCTCGAACTGTGGTCCTCGATCGGCTGTGAGAGTAGCTGGGACGCCGAAACGTGTGACCCAAGTCGAATAGAATGCTTTGGCCACATTCTCTGCGGTCACTGTTCGTAGTGGCACTGCTTCTGGCCACCGAGTGAAGCGATCGATCATTGTCAGGAGGTACATGTAACCTCTCGACGGCGTAAGCGGTCCCACAATGTCGATGTGTACATGGGCGAATCGTGCCTCGGGGAGCTTAAACTGTGCTGGTTGTAGCACGTTGTGTCGATCGACTTTGCAACGCTGACATTGCACACAATTGCGTGCCCAATTTGTTATGTCTTTGGCCATATGTGGCCAGACGAATTTACGTCGGACGGCTGCAGCGGTTGCGCGTCCGCTTGGGTGAGCAGGGTTATGGAACGTTTCGTACACATTCCTTCGAAACTTTTCTGGGATGTAGGGGCGAGCTGTCCCTGTCGATACATCACACCAGACTTCATCGTTTGAGTCGTTGAAAGGAAGTTTACGCAGAACTAGTGCTGTCTCCGCTTTCAATAGGGACTCGAGTTGATGGTCCTCTCCTTGCACTTGTGCCAAGTCGGCATCATCGATTTGCGCACGGAGTTTAATTGCATCGATACGCGAAAAAGCGTCTGCAATTACGTTGTCTGCACCTGGAACATATTCGATTCGGGTGCTAAATTGCCCGATGAAATCCAGGTGCCGTTCCTGTCGTGGAGTTGAACTTTCCGCTTTCTTTCGGAAAGCGTACACCAGTGGTTTGTGATCAGTTTTGATCGTCAACTGGCGTCCTTCGACCATGTGCCGGAAGTACTTTACTGCGGAGTAAATCGCTAGTAACTCCCTGTCGTAGGCACTGTATCGTCGCTGGGTCGGGTTCAATTTTTTTGAGAAGAAGCCCAGCGGTTCCCATTTACCATCGCACTCTTGTTCGAGTACGGCCCCAATTGCAGTGTCGGAAGCGTCACACTGTATGGACAATGGGGCTCCTTCGGTGGGATGTCGAAGCAAAGTTGCGTTCGCCAGCTGCTCTTTCGATAAGCGAAAAGCTTGATCAGCTGACTCGGTCCATTGAATCGGTCGTTTGTCGTTTCGTTTGGCTCCTACTAGGTATTCGTTCAGAGGAGCCTGGACCTGTGCGGCGTTTCGAAGCGTTGGGCGATAAAAGTTTAACATGCCCAGATAACGCCTAAGTTCTCGCACATTCTTGGGGCGAGGAAACTGCATTAGTGCGTCCACCCTGTCTTGTAATGGGCGGACGCCTTGGCCATTTATACAATAGCCAAGGTACTTGACTTCCGCTTCTCCGAGGTGGCACTTGTCTGGATTGATTACCAGGCCGAAATCTCGGAGGCGCTCGAACACTTGCTTCAAATGGGAGCGATGTTCGTTCATGTTTTTCGATGCTATGAGTATATCATCGATATACGCATAGCAGAAGTCAAGTCCGCGGAGAGCTGAGTCTATGTAGCGCTGGAACGTTTGCGCTGCATTTCGGAGACCGAATGTCATCACCTTGAACTCGAATAGTCCAAAAGGTGTGGTTACCGCGGTTTTCGGTATATCTTCGGGAGCCACCGGAATTTGGTGGTACGCCCTCGTGAGGTCGAGGGTCGAGAAAACTTTGCACCCCTGCAGCTTATAAGAAAAGTCGTGCAGGTTTGCTATTGGATATCGGTCGGGTGTCGTTACTGCGTTCAGCATTCGATAATCGCCACATGGACGCCACTCGCCGTTACTCTTTTTGACGAGGTGAAGTGGACTCGCCCATGGGCTGTCGGACGGCTGGCAGATTCCTAAGTCGAGCATATACTCGAATTCTGCACGAGCCTCGCGCAATTTTTCGGGAGCCAATCGGCGCGGGCGTTGGCTCACTGGGGGGCCGCGCGTTTCAATGGATGAAAAACGCCGGCTTTTGCGCGTCGGGGATTGCTAAGCGGAACTGTTATATCCGCAAATTCTCGCAACAGATCGCTGAATGGTCCGTTTGCGACAGTGCACGTTAACGTCAATGCCTCTCCCGCCTTTGCGTTTACTGGCTGAGAGAGAGACGTTAACGGGTCCATCAGTCTGTTGCTGGCTACATCCACTACTAGTTTGTAGTGTCGCAGCAGGTCCGAACCTATTAGAGGTTCGGTCACATCGGCCACTACGAAGTACCATCGAATTGGTCGACGTAGGCCTATTTTTGAAGTTATTAATTTTCGTCCGTAGGTTTTAATTGGACTATTGTTCGCGGCGAACAATCTCAATATACCCGGCAACCGATTTGCAGGTGCGTATGAGCGCGGAAGAACGGAAATATCCGTACCTGTGTCAATAATGAAGTCCATATTTAACTTCGAATCGTATATTGACAAGCGACTTAATTGGGGGTTGCCGGCCGTTTGCGCTTTTTCTACAGTCGGCAGTTCTAGTTTAAAGAACTAGCCTGTATTGCTGGCACATGTGACCAGTTGCAGGGTTGCCTGCACTTCCTGGCTTGTGCCCCGAAACGATGGTGGAAGTAACACCTGCCCAAGGTGTTTTCGTTGGTTGGGGTGCGCGATCTGCCACGCCCGCGTCTAAAGTTTTCGCGCGACCTGCTTCGTCGCCGTGATCTGTCACGGCCAGGCCATGAATTGTTCCCCACGCTGAGGTTATTCAGTTGCGCTTGCAACTGCTGGACCTGCCTGCCTAAGCGTTCTATCAATGAGATAGTTTGTGTTGCATGAATGCACGTTACCGTGGAGGTCCGTGGTTGGGGCAGAGGTGGATTTTGCGCGGGGTTCGTTGCCGGAAGGAATTGGAGATCCGTTCGGGATCTATCCGTGGCCATTACTGCCTCGGCGTGTCGCGCTAGCTCATCGAGACCAGATTCGGCTAAAGGCGCGACGATTGCCTGAACGTATTCCCGCAAAGACTCTCTAAATATAGCCGTTAAGGCTGTCTCGGACATGTCCGTGCCGGCCAGCGCACGGAAATAGGCGGCGCGCTGGGATGGTCGCATCCCAGAGGTGTCGGTCGACCGTAATAAACGTCGCAAGCGATTTTGCGGCGTTGCGCTATAGGCGTTAGTCACCATCTCTTTAAACGCCGTGTACGGTTGCGGAGATGGGGTTTTTATTAGACACTTCGCATATGGAAGTAATTTTGGGTCTTGTACCCGTGTTACCACGAGGAATTTCACTTCCTCGTCGGTGATTCCTTCCACGCTGAAAACTCTTTCGGCGTAACCGAACCAGTAGTCTGGGTCGTCGGACGTGAAGTCCGGTAATATTGCGTTACGCAGTTGTGGGCGGTGGTCCGCCTGGAATGGAATGTCGGCTTCTTGACGGAGGGCAGGAGCCTGTGATGTCGTTGGCGAAGGTCCGGCGTCGTTTGCCATTTTCAAATTTTCGGCAGCTGGTTTCGCTCTAGCGGTTACTGTCGACTTGGGGAGGTTTCGTGTTAATTTTTTTTTGTGGGAGAGCGCTTATATTTCCCCTCAACGTTTTCGCTTTTTGAATCGCAGCTTGCGACCTTGTGGTTGGCATCTACTTTTAAATTTCGCGCCGTAAATCCGTCGCTCGGTGCGCGGATTGCTTTAGTGTTGGGGATTCGCGTTTAGTTTTTTCCTTTTCGGGGAATGTTTTTAATGGAGAAACGCGGCGAAACGACCTGCTGGTTCCAAAGATTTACAGGGAAAAGGCCTAGCACCAAAAGGCTAATATCTAATTTCCAAAGATAGTATCAGGGTTGGGCCTACACCAGAGGATACTTCGGTTAATTCGACGTTGCTAGGAGCAGAAAGGAGAGGAGCTTTCCAGTTCAGAGGAAGACGAGAAGAACGAGGAGGTGAGAACTATCGAGGTTTTTCGCGGATGCGCAGCTGTTTCTGCGTTGCCTTTATTGCGGCGATCAATTTCGCTTTATTTCGCGGTTGTTACGAGAAAGTAATGTCAAGTGTGTCGTCGGTTCGCGCGTGTGCTTAGTTGCTCTGAAGGAGCTTACAAAAATTTTTTATATTAGTGTTTTATTTTCAGGTGTATAAATATCACTATTATTGCTCAATTTTATTCTTAAACACTTAAATTTTTATAGTAACGTATTTCTCTTTCGTAATATTTTTATTAAAATGTTTCGTGCAATCAATACTACCATTACAAGAATGTCGAATAATTTGATTTTTGTATAATTGAAATCGACACACACAAACGAAAAGAATTTAAAGTCTCCGTTTTTAAGTACTTTCTTCTTGTGATTTAAGTTATCCCTAAAGTGTCTCAGAAGGAGCTTGCAACAAAAAAAAAAAAAATTTTGTATGTGTTTTTGATTGGGATTTATCACAATTACATTTACTGTGTTACAAATAGCTATAATCGCTTGATTTTGAAGGAAAATGGTTTTGACATGATTCTAATTGACTATAGTGAATAGAGCGCAAAATTAATGAAATTAACTTATTAAATAGGAAGAAAACGTTCTGTACTGTAGTTTCTCTATTCCTTCGGAAAACTTGCTAACTTAAGTGACTTCGCAGTTAAAGACGTCTGCTAATTCTCATGTCTTTATTGCAAAAATATAATTTCACATGCTATTTGCTTTTCGTTTTAATTCTTGCTCGGAAGGAGCTTTATGGGTTTGCACTGATTTTTGCTTTGGCTCATAAGGAGCTTTGTACACTTTAAAATTGGCTTTTCACTTTCGGCTCAGAAGGAGCTCTATGTAAGTTACGCTTCTTGGCTCAGAGAGAGCTCAAGGGAGAGAGAAAAAAAAAAAAGGAATAAATGTATTTTAAAAGAAAAGGAAAATTTCTACAAAAACTTGCGGTTTGTCCTGCTTGAATCTGCGTCCGTGGGCGTCGAGGTGAGTCCTGGTATCCTGTCCGAAGGTGGGCGGCAGTCAGGTGGGCACTGTGGGTGGTCGAGTCACTTTCCACTGTTCACATGCACTGGATGTCACTGCAACTGTTTTTGTGTTTATTTTTCATTTTTCGGCACTCTTTCACTGTTTTAACTGTTTCCGCGCGTGTTAACTTTTTGTATTTGGTGCGTGTTCTTTTGTAAATTGTTTTTCGCGTGTTCTTTTACTCGCGTCGCGGTCACCACTTTGGCGGATGTTAGTCTATCTGGATCGTAAGTGTTCCGCCGAACACTGCTGCTACAAGGACTTACACGAAGCGGAAAACTGCACACACGCAAAACACTGTGAAAATAGTCACGAATGAAACTCAAAAATATTAACTTTCCTTTATTCGCACAAGTTTTTGTAAGTTCATGAGTATACAATTCCTGTATATCCAATATCACATTTATTAGGTAGTTGCTCGTGGCAAGACAAAATACTATATACATTTTTTTTCTGGTCGCGACCGTTCGTTTGCACACTGACGTTACTTTCCGGTTGTATGGTTAATACGCGGATCAACTCCCTCGTTTGGTTCTCGTTGTTCGGCTCGTCGCGATGACTATCACTATCTGACTGTCTGTCTGCCCACACAGATATCCAGATTCCAAACTGGTATCTGTATCTACACGGAAAAATTTTCGTAATTGCTCTGCTCACAGAACTTCCGAATTTCTGTTAGCAGCATGTTATCACATCCCAGGGGTGATTTTTCATTCCTGAAAGAAGAAACTCGCTCATCATCGAACATCATTATCACCATCCGTGGTGGTGGTCGAAATTCAGTTCGACGGTTGTCGATTGTATGCCGCCTTATTTACATAACACATCTGACGCGAAGGCCGAAAGATATCCTGCAATTTGCATGGATGCATGGTTCATGGGTTTTGTTTGACTTTTGTCAATACACCCGAAATCCATTAGATCTTTCTAATGGGTGTGAAATACAAACAGACACCGTGGGATCGGAGTAGTTTCCTTGTAGGTTTTCAACCTCATACAATTTGAATTATCTCGTTGAGATAATTACGGTTGCCGTTTCTTTATGTTTGCCGATAGACTTGGTGGTCTTTATGGCAGCTACCCGCACGTGCATCGTTGGTCGGCTACTTTGCATTGCATAGACGTTTGAAATTGCCGATTCAATGGAATGTTCCTGGGCGCAGGCAGATTGAATGTTTCTTTTTTGTTTCAGGTATGATGACTTACGAATGTTGAGCTTGGCATTAAAAGCTTTGGGGACGTTCAGTTCCTTGCTTTTTGGTGTCGGTCTCAACGTTGGCTGCGAGTTGCAGGCCCTATGGTGGGACTTTGGGGGCACGCGTCTGTGGGCGCGTGCAACGCTCTCAGCTAAGTAAGATCTTTGAAGGTAGGAACCTTACCTGCGCGGAATTGTGCGTTCGTAGAACGCTACAGAGTCATTTTATGTTTGCAATTGTTTTTGTTTAGTCCTATTATATTAGACCTTAAAAATAAATGAATAAATACTTAAGACGAAGATGAACTAATGGTGTTTCCATTATTGACAAATCAGAACACCACTAAAGACATAAGTGAACAAACCTTAACCACACCATTCGGCCAAACAGTGACGAACTTGGGATGTCCTGGTGAAACTGTGTCAGGCCGGCACCTACTAAGACAGATACCCATAAACACGATGTGCATATCATCGTGACCCTTGAAATAGCGTTTTTGTTTATCTTAAAGCAAAAATCTATTTCGTTCTCAGGCGCAGGCCATCAGGGATTTATGACCCTCGAAATAGCGTTTCTGTTTACTTAAGACACAGAAACCTATGTCTTCCTTAAGCGATCTTCGCTATCGCTTATCTCTATAATACCCGTATTCCTGTCCATTATCCAATGCCTAAAATAAACATGCAAATCGATCCCCTATCGTACGATGGGACTACACCCAGCCGTACACCGATCATCATACACCAGCCCATGTTTATTTAGGTGCATTTTCGTCGTTGCCGATATGCAGGCTGAAGGGCAAAGTACTTGTCCTTTACGGACACATATAGAATCCTCCCACACCAATGTAATCGACCGCCGTTGAATCTGGCGGATATAGATTGCATCAGAGAGTCCGATTTTTATCGCCCAACAACACACACGTGCCCAGGTCATCGCGGCGTCGGAGTCGTGTTTCTATCTTCAAAACGGTCGGGTCGCCGCCGTCCACCGTACCGGCGTCGGTACGGCGGGTTGTCTAGGATTCATCTTCCTTCGCCAGCCCCCCCCCCCCCCCCCCCCCTCCCGTGGTGCTTAACGTTTAGCATCGAGTCGCGAAATGTGTGTGTAAAGAGCTTCTCGGTTCTATGCCATTCGCGTCATTCATAATATTATAAAAAACTATTATAAATTCCAATATTAAAAGTTAAAACCTTATATGAACATTACACCTAAAATGTATTCTTATTCGTGTATTTGTTTGCCACCTCAATAAACAGTGTTATAGTAAAACAAATCTTAACAAACAAAATTGTGTGTTTTACTTTACTCCTTGTGGATGGTGTTGTGGAGATGTGTTTGTTTTGTTTTCCTGGTGGACAATTGCGGTGCAACATACTTCTTCCCCACAGGTCTTGAAGCCTGTGGGATGGCTAATGACAGCTGAGGTTGTAGGATTTATTCCAAGTTCTTTGCATAAGGAAATCAAGGGGATTTACTAGCCCTAGTTTGTAGACGTTTTTTGTGTTTTTACGGCTTCAGAGGATGCGGAGCCGTATATCTGTTCCGCCGCCATTTTACATCTTTCCAACGTTTACTTTAAATGGATTTGGAATAGAATGATTGCTTTCATCGGGTTCCGTGAAGTAGTTAACAGCTTATTTACCAGGCCGTGAAAGCTTTCCAGTGGTGAATAGACTTTCCTGAGCAAATCATCGGCCTGGTCAAACGATGGAAACGAACTAGACACGAACAGCGCAGGAGCAATATGTAGAACTTGACCACATTGATATTACGATTTCTCCATTAGGTCGGTAGATGAAAATTATCATAATCCCGACACACGGATTTTCTTCTGACCATATTGCTATTATTTTTCAAGCTCATTCAATATATCTTAGGTGTATTTCAGAAGTATCAATTACAAAATGTTCAAATCCTACTAAACATTTTTTCTGAAAGGTATTAAAGTAAATTATACTTCATTTGTATGACTAGTTTGTTATAAGTACGTATTTTAGTTTGAGTTTTCATTTTCTCTTGCCTTTGTTTCGTAATGACTGCACTCCTAAAGCTCAGCTGTGTGCTGTCTCGCCTTGCTTACTAGATTGCATAGAAAATTAGCTGATTGTAACTGCGGACTTGGGTAATGTTAAAAGCAAACGAAAGCACCAATGTACACACAACCTTTGGATATGTGGAACTTTATGGCAAACTAATAGATATTTTTAAGCTTTTCCTCGTCACCCGGTGACGAAACACTGAACAAATGTATCCCTGACCGTGACAGTGCTTATTTCAGTACCATTTTATATTCGTTTAAAGGAGGTAGCCGTCTGAACTTCCTTCCAGAGCAAATAAGTCGGAGTTACAACGAGTCCTTTATAAACCAAAGATAGTTAAGTTCTCTTGACTAAACTTGCTATAAGAACATTTATATAGAGTTGCTGTCAGCTGTGAAATCTTCACCTATCAAGTTAAGATTCTCCGTTAAACAAGTGCAATTAGTGTTATCGATTTTTTTCCGGAGTAGGTAAGGACATTGTACATGGCATTTATTATTATACTTTAAGATTATTTTTATAGCAAAAATGAATTAGAATGAATGTGAAAGGTCATCACTGCAATCATTACAAAGCTTTTGCCGATGGCTGAGTGACTTGGTGGATTTTATTTGTGTTTTTGGTGCATTGCGAAATATTTAAGAAAGCAAAGTGCAACAAAAAGCTTTCAGCAGAGGGTGGTCTGTAGCTATTTTCATATGTTCAGTGAGTCAGTGGCAAAGAGTAGTGATTACATACGGTGAAATGGACTGGGATTCACGACCTGCGAATGTTACCACTTGTTAGGCAGTTGAGGGCTGTTTGATCGCCTGAGACGTTCACGACCTTCACCTTGACCAACTTCAACAAACTACTTGTAAATCTTTCTGATGTATTATTTATGGCAATACAACAGCTCAAGGTTTTATAGTGTATTCAGAATATCGCTTACTAGTGAGAAAGTACAGGTGATTGTGAACGAGCTTCTTCTTGCACGGCATTGTTGCCCATTCAATTCGTGGAAAACACTTAATTACTAATATTAACTAAATGCTGCTTTTGGGAATCAGTTAATATTGTCGTTGGACAAGGAGAATCTCATTAATGATTATACCAATATATCAATTTTTGTGTCAAATATTAAATTAGCTCTGAAAATATCTGCACAAGATATGATTATGGTCCGAAATTGAGACCAAATAATAATTTTATATACTTCGAAATGTTGATGACAAGTTCAGTAGTCGTCAACTAGTCACGATATAGTCATCACGTAGACTTTGTAGCCGAAGTACAAGGGGAATTACCTCAACAATTACACTATACGAAATAGTTCTTTATCACGAGTGAGATTGGGAAAGCGGTGTAATTCTTGTTATTTGTAGGCTGCGATTCTGCAGACCGTCAATGAAAGTATTTAGTTATAGGTGAAATACTCGTACCTACACAGCACCCGCTTCGGTTTTCCCACAGCGAGTAGATTGGCTTTAGAAATGATCTTGTTTTTAATATAAAATTTCACTTATTAAATAGTGTATTTAATGGGAAAATAGAATTAAAAAAACGGAATCATAAAGAGTTAGGAATTGATGATTTTTTAACCTGATTATCCGGATTTTGCCGCTAAATGTGAAATATATTATTTAAATGTCTACCACGTGGCCGCATGCATGACTCAATTTGCGCGAGAAAATATTCGCTGACTTTTCCGCCCATTTCGGCTGGTGCCACGATATTGACTTAACGAATGTTGGTTTTCTATTGCTCAAGAGTTAGAGAATTATCTGCGTAACCACGATAATTCGGGTATGCTCACAGCAAAAATAAAGAAAAAGGTTAATTCTCGTCATCATCATCATCATCGGCACTACAACCAGGTTCCGATCTTAGCCTTATTTAACAAATCTCTCCACCGATCCCGATTTCGAGCAGATGTCGTGCAGTTTGGCACTCCCAGGCTCTGGGTGTCCTGGTCTACGCCATCCCTCCATTGCAGACAAGGTCTGCGGCACCGTCTGCTTCCTTGCATCCTGCCACAAAGGACTTTCCGGGCAGACTCCTCATTCGCTCATTCGAGCTAGGTTTCCCGCCCACCGGAGTCTACCGAGCTCGACTTTTCTTACAACATTAGCTTCAAGGTAGATTGCGTACAACTCATGGTTGTAGCGTATCCGGAATCATCCTCCCTCACATACGGGGCCAACAATTCTCCTTAAGACCTTCCTCTCGAACGCGGCTAAGAGTTCAGAGTGACTTTTATTGAGCACCCAGGTCTCGGATCCATACATGAGTACTGGTAGGACATGGTCTTATACAGTAGTGGCTTGGATGTTCTGGATAAATTTCGGGATTTAAAGAGCCTTGATAGACCATAGTAGGCTTTGTTGGATTTAATCAGCCGTTCGCGTATTCCTCTTCCATATTGTTATTGGCTGATACTATTGACCCAAGGTAGTTAAAGGATTGCAGTATTTCAAATTCGTGCTCCACTACCCTGATAGTTTGACCAACGTTAGGTCTTCTCTTCGCAGAAGTTGCCACCATGTACTTAGATTTCCCCTCATTAATGTGCAGTCCCAGTTTTTGTGCCGCCTGCTCGATCTGGGTGAAGGATTCTTGTACAGCCGATTCGGTTCTACCGATGACGTCGATGTCATCTGCGTAGGCAAGTATCTGGCTGGACTTGGGGATAATAGTCCCTCTAGTTGTGACGACAGAGTCACGGATTGCTTTCTCCAACGCCAGGTTGAAGAGAAGGCAGGTCACACTGTCCCCTTGTCGGAGTCCATTAAATATGTTTACTGGTTTGGACAGCAATCCCGCTATTTTTACTTGACTAGCTACGTTGGTCATGGTCAATCTACTTAGTCGTATCAATTTGTTTGGAATGCCGAACTCTCTCATGGCATTATATAGTTCTGCCCTGGCTATACTCTCGTAGGCGGCCTTAAAGTCTATAAATAGATGATAAAATGGAATCTTAAATTCCTGACATTTTTCCACCGCATGCCTAAGGGTGAATATCTGATCAATCGCTGATTTGCCTGGGATGAAGCCACATTGATATTGACCAATGATGGCTATCCGATCTTGTAGGATAGTGGAGAGTATCTTATAGGCGCTACTCACCAATGTTATACCCCTATAGTTGCTGCACAGTGTGATATCGCCCTTCTTATGTATGTGGCAGATTATACCACGACGCCAATCTTTCGGCATCTCCTCTTACTCCCATACGTGCACCACGATCTCATGAATTGCGTGATGTAACGCTGTCCCTCCTTGTTTGATCATCTCAGCTGGAATGCCTTCAGCTCCGAAGGCTTTATTTAATTCGAGCTGTTTTATGGCTTTTAATGTTTCCTCAATGCTTGGTGACGGCAGCATTTGGTCCTAATTTTGCATTGGTGGAGCCTCCAATTCTTCTGTGACCTGACCATTTAGCAATTCATTGAAGTGCACTTCCCATTGCTCCAGAATACCTATGAGACTGCTGCATTGCCGCTTGCATGACGATTTCACAGTTTTTAGTTACAGTTTCTAGGTTATCGCTCAAAACGGCGATGTCATCAGCATGTGCGAGCACTTGTGTGACCCCATTCAGGGATGATCCGGCCATGTTGTCGTCTTGTACCTTTCTGATGACATACTCGAGCCCAAAGTTAAAAAGACATGGTGATAGTTCATCCCCCTTTTTAGTCGGTCCCGGATTTCAAATGGTCCTGAGACGTGGTTTACTATTCTAACCTTTATTTTCGTTCATGCAAATTTGAATGAGGGCGGCATATTTTTTTGGGATTCCCAAGCCAGCTACAATATGGTAGAATGTTTACCTTGCGACTGAGTTGTAAGCGTTTTTGAAGTTAACGAGCAGTTGGTGAACCGTTTCTCCGTATTCCACTGGGTCGCACGTTGACCGGTTCCTACGGAATCCGCACTGGTAGCTTCGCACTATCTTTTCTGCGTACGGTGTGATTGTCGCTAGTACGACATTTGTTAGTATTTTGTATGTGGTTGGGAGCGATGATATTCCTCTGTAGTTTTCCCAATCAGATCTGTCGCCTTTTTTGAAGATGGGGACGACTATTGAGGTTTTCCATTCTTCCGGAGTGACTTCCTTATCCCATATTATTTTAATCTGTCGGGGGATCTTTCGAGATGTTGCTATGGTTTATAAGCTCTGCCTTGTTGTTTTTCAGTCGATTTACTACGTCTACAACTTCGTTACGATATCGTCTGTCTCTGTGACCAGACAGCCGCTTGCGTCTTTAATTATGATGGCTCTTCCTCGGTAGCCATTTCTAATTGAATTTATAGCGACATACATTCCTCTCATGTTCTTTGCTCTGGAATTTTCTGCAATTCTTTCGATCCAATTCTGCTCCCATTCGCGTTTTTTGCGTTTGAAAAGTCTCTTTATCTCTTTCCGAATCGTCGCGTATCTTTCTGCGTTGACTTCATCATATATTTTTAAGTGGATCACTTTGAGGCATTTACGTTGTTCGATTTTCGCCCGGCACTCATGGTTAAAGCTGGCGCAAGACTAATGACCTTGCCTGGAAAAAACAAATCATTATGGAAAATTTAACAAGCCTCAGGACTTGCTAAATAAGGCCAAGACCGGTTCCCGGTTGTAGTGCCGATGATGATGATGACTCATGGTTAAAGCAACGTTTGGACTTCATTGTTTTCTTAAATCCTAATACCTTTTGGGTGGTTTGTTTGATTACGTCTCTGATTGATGCCCCGTCGGTATCCACATTATTGGTTGCGCAGGTCTTGTAGTTTATCAGTGTCGAACTTTTTGCTCGTCTCCCGTGACTTCCCATGGGGGTTTGCTGCGAGCCGACTCCTAATTTTGCATATCACTAGAAGATGATCGGAGTCGCAATCTGCTCCTCTATATGATATGATATGATATCTTACGTCAAGGATATTCAAGTGGTGTGTTTTGTCTATGAGTAAGTGGTCTATTTGGTTACGTTTTGCGCCGTCGGGTGATATTTTTTTCATTTTCATTTTTAAAACATTTTTTATTTTCTTTTTATATTCTTAGTTTCTAAATTAAAGGCTAGACAAAAAATGCTTAAATTGTAGCTTAATTATCTTATATAATAACTTTCTGGTCCTTCGCAGACGCTCTAAGCTAAACATTACTTAACCATTGTGTAATTTGCTTTACTGCCCGGTCGTAGCACAATCGCCCGTCTACGGATGATCTACTTACATGATAGATCAGCGGAATTCCGGATCTATCCTGTATAAGCCCTTTCATGTCCAAGTCAAGGAACGCCTCTGGTGGAACAAAGCACGCTCTCATAGTACAGAGTGTTTGGATAATAAGCCCCGAAAATTGGTCAGGTCATTGGACGAGCTTATTGCTCTCGCAATATGTCCTCTGATTAATTTAATCATAAAATTATCCACCCTATTTATGCACGCTTCGTTATATAAAGTCTCATTTGAATAATACTTTTTATAGTCCGATTCCGGTGTCCGATATAATCTGAGACAACTTCTGAGACACTTCCTTTCGAACATCCGAACCTTTTCCATCAAATTTGGACCTATGTTAAACCATACTGGACAACCATATATGAGCGTTGGCCTGATTAGCGTCATGTAGCATATGACTTTTACCCTGCTGTCAAGTCGGCTACGGTGAAATAGCCTCCTTGTCATAGCAAACGTTTTAGTCGCTTTGAGCAAAGCAGCCTCTACATGTCTGTTGCTCTGGGATCTGGGGTTTGGCTGTATGTACGTCTGGTGCGTTTATTTGTGGTTGATGGGTGCGCACATTGAGCAGGTTTTCAAAGTACTGCTTCCACCTTGTCACGATATTTTTTGTTTCTGTCACCAGACAACCGTTTGTGTCTCGGATTATTTTGGCTGCTCGGTAGCCATTTCTCATTGAATTTATGCCGACATACATACCTCTGCTGTTCTTTGCTCTGGCATTTTCTATGATTTTTACGATCCGGGTCTTCTCCCATTCGCGTTTTTTGCGTGTGAAAAGTCTCCTTGTCTCTTACCGAATTGTCGCGTATCTTACTGCGTTGACTTCATCATATGCATCTAAGTGGATCATTCTGAGGCGTTTACGTTGTTCGATCGTTGCCCTGCACTCGTCGTCAAACCAAGGTTTGGACTTAGTTGTTTTCTTAAATCCTAATACCTGTTGGGCTGTTTGTTTGATTGTGTCTCTGATCGATGTCCATTTGGGGTCCACACTATTGGCCTCCTCTTCCTCACTACTGTCATTCTTTAGGATGCTAAATCTATTCGTTAGTTCGTCTTGATATTCCGCCCTTTTACGTAGGTCTTTTAGTTTATCAATCCCGAACTTTTTGCTCGTCTCCCGTGACTGTCCATGTGGGTTTGCTGCAGGCCTACTTCTAATTTTGCCCATCACTAGAAGGTGATCGGAGTCGCAATTTTACCCTACGTCTTCGTTTTGCCCAATTGGTGTTTTCTTAATGATATGTTCCCTTATAGTAGTGTCGGCTCATCACACCTACGCCTGCCGGGTTTTTCGTGAGATTGTTTTATGTATATTGGTTATTCATTTTTGTTCCCACGAGTGTTGGGGTTTCAGAGCCCCGCTTTGATATGGTAAGGTCTGCTTACTGGTCTAATTAGACCCGGTGTCAGAAAGGCGCCATTATACCCCTGGTTGCAAACCATCCAATGGGCACGGTGACGCGTAACATGCTGGATTAGGGTTGGCGGATCTTTATGTGTTACTCCTCTGACATGGGTGGCACTACTAGAAGCATATGCTTCCGCCAGGATAGCCTGAGTGATTCATTGTAATTTAAGCACCCGCACCACGTCAAGGTTTCTACCAAGCGGGATATATACATATATATAGTGACGAGCGCTGGTCATAACCGTGATGGTGGTAATGGTGGTTGTTTGGTGTGCGGGCAGCTCGGAGAACGGATCGCAGAATTAACGAGGACGATCAAAAATAAAAAACAAAGGCATATTACTAATGCCGTGCGAGAGCTGGTCGATGTCATTGGTAGCCTCTACGATAAGGAAGTGAAAAATCGCTTGAAGAACCCATCTGCGCCGGCTGAAGCAAACGGTGAAACGCACAAATCCAGCCAAAGCAAAACTCGCACACAGACGTAAGCAGGGTCCCGGGGCAGATCAATGTTGAATTGTGGAGGTTCTCTATATCACACGGAGAACCAACCCACAATTCTAAGCAACCTCGACCGCTAACAGCGCGTCACCCTACCCTAACCTGCAACCCATTTCAAAACATGCCAAAACAAATCTCAATCTGCAAGCGCATCCATCCCGAACTTGCAAGAACCCATTTCCCAATCTGCAATAAAAGGCATTTCCCAAAACTCCCAACAGAATACAATTCAATAGAATATATTCTAAATCATTTCCTTCAATTACATCACCTCACATATATTTTTTCCCAAAATTGCTTCGGTCAATTCTCCACTTTATTCATATTCCCTCCTCGCGACCAAGCAATCTTAATTTCCCCGAAATTCATATGCTGTAATAAAACTCATATTCAAATCCATAACGGAACATTAATCATCACCACCAACTATACCGAGCCGCATACATTTCCCCGAAATTACTTCGGTTAATATCTTATCTAAATGATATTCCTTGCTTGCACCCAAGCAATTCCAATTTCCCCCGAAAACCATTTCGGTTAAATTCCTCCTTAAATCGTACTTCTCACCCGCAACCAAGCGACACCAATTTTCCACGCAACAATCACAACGATCAAGACCCTTGATCACACTTGGCTATGCCAATTCCCGGTATACACAACCAACGAATCCAACTCAGCTTATACGACGAGGATTCGCTGGAACTGAATTCTTATGCAAGCATAGCAATACATAGCAGCGAGTTTATTTTAGCTATGACTCCACCGCCACGACGCGATGAACTTTCCATTCTTTAGTCAGTCGAGATTCAACCGCCACCGGTGGCACACATAGTCGAGTCACAACCACCATTGAGCACACATCGCTCTTCCGTCAGTCAGTCGCTAATCGTCCGCCGAACAGTGCACCTCAGCTAACCAGTCGAGATTTAACCGCCACCGGGGCCGGTCAGTATAGTCAATAGCCATCCTCCGAAGTGCGCGTACACACGGGCGGGTCGTTTAAAGCCTCTGCGCTAGTGCCAGATTTTCCCGTTCCCCACTAAATCGTTAATTCCTCATTAATCATTATCAAGCGTGCCCCAAGTAGAACATTTAAATATCAAAGCGTAGTCAAAAAAGGTGTCGATGTGCTGGTACTAAATTAAGTAGACTGACCGACCCGTGTAAGAATTCAACGACAGTAATTACCGACATCTTGATAAGGTCAAAGTGTAAATTGTACCGACTGAAAATAAAATAAGTTAACATTCAATGAATCCAGTTCGAACAATAAAAACGGTTTACAAAGAGGAGCGGAGTGTTTTATTTTGCTCGGTGATTGCTTCTTCAGCTGAACAAGAGTTGGGAAGGAAGTGAACTAGTGCCCGTGATTGGTGCCCATACTTCCTTAACCCCCACAGAATCACCCAATTATAATTGGTTCGCAATTGGCCAGAGGGGAAGGATGAGCGATTTGAGGTTGGAGGGTGAAGAGACTCCAAAAGGTGATACTGGAAAGACCAATATTATGAAAAGAAGGAGACCACGCTCGGAGGCTATAATAATATCCGAAACCGGGGAAAAGACATATGCGGTTATACTGAAGTTTATGAAGGCCAAGCCCGAGCTAAGTGAACTCAGAAATAGCGTAAATAAAGTTCGAAAGACAGCAAGAGGTGAATTGCTGCTGGAACTGAAACGCCGTCCAGAGGCCACCACCGAGACACTGAAAGCAAAGGTGCAACAAGTACTAAGAGAAGATGCTAATGTCAAAACAGTGTCACAGGAAATCACGGTTGAGTGTCGTGATTTAGATGAGGTGACCACTGTGGAGGAAATCCTGACAGCGATGGCTATAGAGTTCCCTGCGCTGAACGCGATCCCAAAGGAAGCGGTAAAGAGCTTAAGAAGAAAACCAGATGGGACGCAGGCTGCCATGATCCGCTTACCAAGAGAAAAGGCTAACATGTTGCTGGCTACAGGTTTCCTACGGGTTGGATGGGTGAGATGTAGACTTCGAGACCACATCGCACCCACACGATGTTTTAGATGTTGGCAATACGGTCATGTGGCGAAATCCTGCAAATCCGAAGAAGATCGTTCGGAAAACTGTTTGAAATGCGAATGCGGTTTTTATAAAGGTTTTTTTTTTTGGTTGTGATAATATAAATGCTGATAGGTTGCCAAGAAATGTGTTAAAGTGGCGTTGGTAAAAACCACCATAGGTCCTACACATAATTAGATGTAGAAAATGATCCCTGGGAAAATTACCAAAGGTTTTAAAAAAGTTTGTCAAGAAGTCAGTTAATTGTCTTGTTCATGCATGTAGGCTTCTTCTAACTTGAGGAGGTTCCTCTGTCCTTTTACGCTAAGAACTAAACATTTAGAGAAGAATTTCTATCATTTACCCTTCATAATTGGCAGGGAGTACAATGTCATAAGGTCGCCGATTCGATTGGGAATCAATAAACGCCACGAAACTTACATTCCAACAATTCAAAAGCGGCCTTAGTAGCAAACTAGATAGGTTCTTGTGAACAACCAATTGAAGTACTAGGAACTATTTCAATGTTACTCATTGTTTACTATACAATTAATCATTTACTTTGTGATCAGTATCAGTAAACAATTCATTTAGATAAAAATTATTGTTAAAATCTATTATACCAATGCACCAGCTTTAACCTTATAGAGTGTGAGAACCAACGCCTGAGTTACTGACCATTCACATCTAGATGGTCGAAAGTCGACCCCGATACTTAATAATTTATAACTATGACTTGAGGAAATAAATTGATAATTTTAGTAATTTATCATGTTCTGGTGTATTGATTAAACAAAGCAAGAGACTGAAGTCCTTATTACATGTGAACTTTAAAATATGGGAATTCAACATATGTAGCATGTTCTCACATCTTTTTAATAATATGGTGATTTCCTCTCAAAGCCTTATTCTATAATATAGTATAGTTTTAAAAATGAGTATTCAATTTTATTTCATACAAAGCGAATTTTTGAAATATGGTTTGTTGTCCCTGTGGAACTGAACTGTCTGAAGTCGAGTAGAAGAGCTATTGATCTATTTCCTGCATATCGTGAATGGAATATACTTCTTTCTAATAAACATAATAAAACTAACTACCAAAGATAACATTGTCGCAATGTTTAAGTAAGTCAAACGAAGTTATCAAATAAGTATCGATCCCGGAGTAATTGTAACAGATAAAGGTTGTAGCTTATTTTGTGATAAAATAAAACGGAAGCGTTTTCGCGTCGATAGTCAGTTGTTGTTATTCGCTGGATATTGTTGGAAGTCGTCCCACCCAACGCGAGCGATAATTTGTGTCGATTATTTTATTAGGTGCATGTTATTTACTTAGGGTGGTCGCTATTATCTGGCTTATCGGAACGGTAACTGTTTAAGAATTCTATTGTAATTCAGTCAGATAATACTTTCCTGTATCAAATATCTGAAACGGTAAATGTGTATTTCAAGCTTTTCATTCTGCTCGGACATTAAAGTTTGGTCACTTAAGTGACACAACAAAAGTTACTTTAAAAAATGTAATATATGTATACCACAAATTCAGTTAGTGAACTTTCGCAGTTATCATCATCATCGGCACTACAACCGGGATCCGGTCTTGGCCTTATTTAGCAAGTGTCGAGGCTTGTTAAATTTTCCATAATAATTTATTTTTACGGGCAAGGTTATTAGAACTTTCGCAGTAAGTAGGTGAAAATTATTTATTAATTTACACAGTGTAAGACAAAAATGCCCTATGATATCATTGTCGCTTTGACAGTAACTATACTTCTCTGTATCACCCTGAGAACTCAACAAAATATTCTAACCAAATCCGATTGAATTCGCTTCGGTAAAACGAAACAAAAACCAAAACAACAACAACCAAAGTTTTCTCGCTTTCTGTGTAACTAAAAAAATTCTGAGGATAATTAAAAAATACAGATAAGACGTTCTCAGTGTTTTATATGATTATTTTATTTCCCTTTTATGGGAATTCGCGTTGATGATAAACAGTTCGTACCTACAGCAGTAGTTGACGCCATGCCACTATCACTCAATTTAATGCATTCTTCCCTTATTATCGTTTTTGTGGCTTTTAACTTTCGAGCATACTATTCATATGATCCAACAATTAACGTCAGGACTTAAGCCTGTTTTTAATTAAGTTTATTATATAGCTCGTTAAAAAAGTCATTAGGGAAGCAAGGTAGAAATTTGGTAATCAACAATCGTATACAAAACAAATTATCGTGATATCAGAATTGATAGCTAAAATTTTGAAGTCTCCAAGAAAACGAACGAAACGGAACCATTTCCAAAATATATTACCAATCGATTTCAACAACTGTTAATAATTAGGTAAATTCCTTGATTGCAATTTGGATTCGCAATATTTTTTCACATACAATTTTATATGGTCTTAGAAACTACTCCATATTAGCACAGAGTCGTTTCGAAATACTTCCTTATTTATTCAATTAGGTATCACTAGAGTCTGACATGGTTCTATGCATCAAACAGTATTCCTAATTTGACCTCTTCTTTACATAAAATCCTCCTTGCAAATTACTGTACCTACAGGCAACTAACGTTAAAGTTTGTGCATCTTTTCTTCCTACATCGTGGTATATATGTTACGGCGATGGCACACAGGTTGTTTTCTTTTATACATAACAGGTCAATTGAAAAGTCCCCGGCCTGACACATAGATGGCGGCACTAGAATTTAATCCATACGATTTTTAGTTAGCCCTAACCTTCAAAAGACGCGTGTATAAATTTGACAGATGTCGGATCATTAGTTTGTGAATTATAGTATTTTGAGTGAAGCAACTTCTGTTATTGTGAAAAAAATGGATAAAAAGGAATTTCGCGTGTTGATAAAATATTGCTTTTTGAAGGGAAAAAATACAGTTGAAGCAAAAACTTGGCTGGCGAGTTTCCAGACGGCGCCCCAGGAAAATCAACCATCAAGGATTGGTATGCTAAGTTTAGACGTGGTGAAATGAGCACCGAAGACGGTGAACGCAGTGGACGCCCAAAAGAGGTTGTTACCGACGAAAACATTAGAAAAATCCGTAAATTGAAATTGAATGAAATAGCAGGCACTCTAAAGATATCAAGTGAACATGTACATCATATAATTCACGAATATTTGGGTATGAGAAAGCTCTGTGCAAAGTGGGTGCCGCGCGAGCTCACTTTTGACCAAAAACAACAACGTGTTGATGATTCGGAGCAGGGTTTGGAGATGATCAAACGTAATAAACCCGAGTTTTTGCGTCGATATGTGACAATGGATGAAACATGGCTCCATCATTTCACTCCGAAGTCCAATCGACAGCCATCCGAGTGGACTGCACACGATGAACCCGCCCCAAAGCGTGGAAAAACGCAACAGTCGGCTGGCAAGGTTATGGCGTCTGTATTTTGGGATGCGCGCGGAATAATTTTCATTGACTACCTTGAAAAAGGAAGGTCCATCAACAGCGACTATTACACAGCGTTATTGGGCCGTTTGAAGGACGAAATCGCCGAAAAACGACCGCATTTGAAGAAAAAGAAAGTGCTGCTTCACGAAGACAATGCACCGTGTCCCAAGTCAGTGAAAACGATGGCAAAAATCCATGAATTGGGCTTCGAATCGCTTCCGCATCCACCGTAGTCTCCAGATTTGGCCCCCAGCGACTATTTCCTGTTCTCAGATCTCAAAAGAATGCTCGCTGGGAGGAAATTTTCGTCGAATGAAGAGGTGATCGCGAAACTGAGGCCTATTTTGAAGCAAAGGACAAATCGTACTACAAAAAAGGTACCGAAAAGTTGGAGGGTCGCTATAATCAGTGTATCACCCTCGAAGGGAATTATGTTGAATAAAAAAAACGAATTTTGCCGAAAAAATTTGTTTTACTATGGAAGGCCGGGGACTTTTCAATTGAACTGTTAATTAGCCGATTTTAATGAACACGTCGTTTATTAAAAGAGGAAATAAAGGAAAATATTGCACACAAATTCTTGCAGACTTTCACGGTCTTCCTTCGTTCTTCTGTTTTCAGCGGAATTGGCATGTATTAACAATTGAAAACAAGTTGATACCCTGCTTGGGGATTAGGTGATGAATATAGAAACTCATACACATAAGAAGTGATACTGCTTAGCACCTTGTTCTGCAATGAGGTCTCTGTTTCAAACCGCAATTAAACTTTCTGTAACTAAAACTTCACGTTCACGTAAACTTATACTACTATTTATTAACCTGTAGGAACCCGGAAGTCCAAGACCCCGTGGACTCGACTGCGCCATCGCTCCCTGTCCTGTGCATTCTCCTTCCATGCGTGACCATCCGATCTTTTCAAGGTCAACCCTAGCATTGTCCTCCCATCTCCGGCGATACCGTCCTTCCGGTCTCTTTCCCGTTGGTTTACCGTCAAGAATTCTATGCACGGTCCTATCGTTGCCCATTCGCGCCACATGTCCGGCCCATCTTAATCTTCGCGACCTGATTACTCTCACTATTGTAGGTATGCGGTATAGCTCTGTGGGGGTTCTTAAAGCTCACCTGAAGAACCCCCCATATTCGCAACCCATATTTGCACTTCAATCTCCCCGCATCAAAAGCATTTCCTTTCACAAGGGCATTTTCCATGCATCAACGCATCGGCAAAATTTTCCTAAAAGAATCTTCAAGCATTTCTCCCATCTAGGGCATTCACGCATTTAATGCGTTATACCATTTTCCCTGAAAGAAATCGGTACGCCATTACCGCATTAATCAATGCATCTCAGCATTGTTCTGAAAAGAAAAACATTTCGGCTGCCGTACTAGGTAACCGCAATAAACTATGGAAACAATCATCGGAACCCCTGTCTGCGTACGTTTTCTGTCCCACACGTGCGCGCAGATTTTCATAGTTTGTCTGTACCCACGGCGGCTTCTATCCAACCAACAAAGCACAGCGCAACTCGCGCCTAACTGCTAAGAGCCGAATTCTCTGTCAGTATAAATATTCACACTGGAATCCGACATTTGAGTCGCTACGGATGCCATATACAATCGACGTAGTTGTATACATAACCGTCATTATGTAATCATCCCAATGGATTCCTATGACTTGCAGCTATTGATTCAGCTTTAAGCAATCCTCACAGAAATGCTCCTTTAATTCGAATTGCATTCCCGCGGTTCGTCCACCCATGAGCTCGTGTCACGAGCAAACAAAGTGATCCGCGCGTAAGTAGACACACCCTCGTTAGAATTTTTGTGCCGGAGATCTACTCCTATTGGTCGGTCTCAAAAGGAAAATTTCATTTCCTTTTCACCACACCACCAAAAATGCACCCCAAATGATTGAATATCGTTGAGTCCTTTTACATCCGCCGACCGAGCAGGTCGTGGTCATGTCACTCCCGCTCCCCGGTGCACACGGGGACGCGAAAACCGCGAGTAATCGTTAACGAGTCGGGGTTAGTCATTTTGGAGTCAAGTTCGTCCTTAATAACGGTTGTGTAAATTAACGAATCGTGTGGTCGTTAGCGGTAACTTTGCTTAGTGTATAATCAAGAAACAGTTTAGTGCATAAGAACCTACAATAAATACAAAATATACCAATAACTATAATGTCGTGTTTTGTTACTGTGTGGTGTCCGCTCCGTGCTTTGGAGCTTGATTCTCGGTGAACCCTTTGGCGGTGTTGTTCAGTGTTTTGTCCTCCATCCGGCTGGCGGTGTTTCTTGTTGAAGATTTATAAAGTTACGTTTGGAGGAGTGAATGGTATGTAAGTATGTTGCACCGGCCGTATGCCGGTGCAACATACTTCGCCCCACACAGCTCTTCCAATTCGGTTGTGGAGTTTCCTCCATCGTCCTGCATCTTCATCATATTTACCGCCAAATATACTCCTTAAAACTTTATTCTCGAATACGCGGAATTTGTTTTCTTCCCGTTTTATGAGACCCCATATTTCGCATCCATGTAGAGCAATTGGCATGATTATGGTTCTACAAACACGTCATTATTATTCTCTGAGCGGAAATCCAAACTTCGATGGACAAGCATCCTAAATAGATTCGATGCAGTCTGATACTATGATCGTCATTTCATATTTGGACACCGAAATCGCAATTTCGAGTGATTCCGATGTCCTTCGCTATTGAGCTTAGAAAACGCCTGAAGATCAATATATTCAGCCTTTCTTCGACTTAGATAATTTAACACAATTCATAAACTAGTCAACACGGATCTAAGATAAGGGCGCTCACACGCTGATTCTGTTAGTCACCTCTCACTTTATAAAAAGTGTGTTAAACTTCAAAGCCAGGAGGGCTCTACGAGTACAAGAAAGCGAGAAGGTCTAAACGATGCACCCTAACAGCGACATTGACGTATCTGACTCTATTTAGTACGTGGACCTTTATTCCACTTAGAGTAGAGGGTATCAAGATAAGCTAACAAGGAATGTCTGCGATACACATATCAGGGCCAGAAAACAGAATAAAAATATCCTATTCTCCCGTATTAAAAATTTCTGGTCGGTTGGGAACATAAAAAACCCTACCTCCATTCTTTCTCTTATAGTTGATGACAACCCAGTCATCAACACAATAGAGAAAGCAATTTTACTTGCTGCACATAGCTCTGTGAGTGGGGCATTACAATGTACTCACGGCTAGGACGGCTTGTCGTGAAAGGCGACTAAAGGCCGAGGTGGGGTCAGGTCCGCCCACGAAACACTGTAGACCTTCAACTAGTAATGGCATTTTGTAACGACAGAGGCATCAATTTTATTAATACAAATGTAAACCCCACCCACCAATATTTGCACACAGCGAAACCTGATATCCTGGCTTTAATCGAGAACTAGGTCTTGTTAACTGACTCGACATATCTTCGTTGGCAAAGATACGACCTACATTCGAGATTTCATTTTAAAGGTAGAGCTTACGTCTTCACTCGATCCGATTTAAGTTGGACATCATTTGGATATAAATCCTGCTGAAGATTTTAGTGAAATTTCTTTGTTGATTGTACCACTTCCTGAATGACTATCGACCATCATTCGTATACTGTGAAGTGGATACAAATCAACGCATGCGTGGAGCCAGTCACAGAGGTTATGATTTTCGGGGTGGACTTTTACATTCCCCATTCCATCAAGAGTAGTTCTTCCGATAAAACGTTTTTGGTAAAAAGTGCGAACAGATTACAGCAGCAAAAAATAGAACTTTAAGAAATGGCTGTCATATACCAGGGAGGTCAACAGAACGAATTTTGTCAGAATTAGAAATCATAATGGCAAAGTGACAACAAACTGTCAAACAATGACAAAGGTTGTCAGTAAAAACTTCGCTTCCTCCTACTTTCTTCCGTTAGTGACGGACAGCGGGACAGTAGTCATGAATTCAAAACATTAAGCCAATGTGTTCGCAAATTCAACTCTCGATGCCGATTTTTTGAGTCACATGAGATCACACCGGTGCACTATGTAATGCCAGAACAACATTCAGTTTTGCAGATGATAGTACACTTAAATCCTCATTTTCGTATAAATAATTGGCCGACTAACGCAACACCAGCTGAGGTGTTGTCAGATCTGTGGCGGTTCCGCCAAACCTCACGGTTCACTTACCTAAAAAACCCCCATAACTCCCATCCAATTACGTATTTTCGCTAATGCAATCGCATTAGCACCTTAAATGCTTTACGCATCTAGGATTATCTAAGGTATAATCTAAAAAGCTTCAGTAAAAGAATTCTTACCTTTTCTTGCATTCCCTTCGTATATAAATTCCTGTAGAGTTCTTTCTTACCTTACCATAAATTCCCTGTAATAAAATTCATCGGTTCGCATATCATACGACCGCATATCAGGGAATCTTACCCTTAAGTTGGTTAATCCCAGCCTCAATATGTGTACATAAAAACTATCAATCAAGCGAAGACGCAATATTCAATGTTCACAAGAAAAAATGTATTGTCGGTTCCACAGCTGATGACGAATGGCCAGGCCCTTCAATATAGGGAAGCATATGTTGAACATATAGGAAATTAAGTTATCCTTTTAGAGCCAAAAAATACTCTATTCTGGTTCAATTTCTTTCCTGTATAAAGGTCAAATTAAACCAGGGCTTAGTTATTGTTCCCATGTCTGGAGCTCTGGTCCTAACCATACCTTCGATCTTCTTGAGAGCATGAAGAGACGGGTGATCCACCTGATAGAGCATGCAGCACTGATGTTGACGCCTGCAGTCACTCTCACACTGAAGGCGCATAGGGGACCTTTGTCTGGTTTACAGATATTATCCGGTGTTCCTCAGAGGTTCGTGGTATTATTCCGCGCAATCCGGTTTATTTGCGCTCCAGAACACAATCCGAGGGATCGCATCAGTTTGCGGTTCATCTCCCGATGTCACGCCTATTTCTGTTACGAAACTCGTTCCGTTACTGAACGGGAAAGCTATGGAACAACAACCACGTGGGAATTAATGCACATATTTCAGTTTGAGAATAAAAAGATCTTTATTTATTCTTACTCGCTGGTGTACATATGCAAAGACTTTCCATGGTGGAGACTTCGCCATAATTATAGTAAGATGATTCATTTGTTCTATAATATGTTATCTCTATTCTCGAATATGTTGTCTCTAATTAGGAATGTCGGCCATTGGTTAGTCACGGAATTGTACTGATAAATGAAGTGTGGCATCCAGCTGGTCGTGGGAAAATTTTGATAAGAATTTCAAATTTTAGGCTGCCACAATGGCTCATATGCGCCAAGGATCGTCAAGGCCATTAACTCGCGCTTGTTTCCGGAACCCTACAACCTGCCACTGTTCAAGAGGAACTCCAACGGTTGTTTAATGGCAACTCGGGGCGGTATTATCAAACAATGTATTCATACATATTTTAAATAACAATAGACGGCCTCCCGTAATCAATATGACAAATATGAAAAAAAATCTAAATATTTTCAATTCAATTCAATCAAAATTTGAGAAATACTCAAAATCATCTGTTAAACTGTTCTGAATTGTATATAATACACGTATTTCTGTTGAGGATTTATCAGTGAGTAATAAATGTCAAATGACAACTCAACAATTATGTTTAGCACTAGCTTTTACGATAGCCGTTTTCAATATACATATCTCTTTACGTTTCAGACAATTACAACCATTAAATAGGCCGACAACGTACCATGGGGTACATAACTGAATATCAAAAATTCAAATTGTTGTTGTGGAAGAATTGGATTCTACAGTGGCGTCATAAACTCCAACTACTGGTTGAAATATTCTTGCCCGCCATGTTTGCGATGTTGCTAGTGTTAGTGCGAAAAGAAGTGGACGTTGAACACCAAAGCGACATAATCTACAACGAAATATTTAAAGCGGACACATTCTATGCCAGGTAAATACAAGTTATCTCATATATACGGCATGTACTATATTTTCAAATTATTAAAAGTTATCATTACTAAAATAATACTTGAATGTGTAGGTTTTACTATGGAAAGTAGTGATCAAGCTGAACGAAATACTTTTCTGGTACATATGTAATCTGGAAAGATAGGTACTTGTTTGAACTAAAGCGTATCCATGTATCATCAAAGGCTGATACCAAACTTATGCACAAATCTAGTACAATAATCGCAACAAACAGTGGCCAAAACATTGTGCTAAAACCAATTTTGTCTACTACGCGACGGTACTACAATGAAACTCTGCTCCATGTTTTGGATTCGTCTCGAGAAGGGGGGATAAATGTCTTTCACAAATAAAATATAAATATCGTCTTGCGTATTTAGAATTATAGGGTCTTTGCAAAAACATAGAGAAGTGCCAATATTCACTAAATAGTAAAATTTACATTTTCTGAGATGGAAAAACACTCATTTGTGGTACTTCTTAAACAAAACAGGACCATCTCGAAACGTCTCCTAGAACAAACTATTAGCACTAGATTCCTCAATGTGGTTACTTACTTATATCGTTTTACAACCAAAATCCGATTAATACTACCGATACACAGCACCCCCTTCCTCCAGTGGTTGTTTCTTCTTTAGCTCTTAATCTCCAGCCGACGTTATCTCGTTCAGTATTCCAATGCTTCATATCTTTGGCGCGATTGTTAATTAACAACCGTTAAGTGTAGACTGTAGTGGAAGATTTCTCACCCGATTCCTCTTCTCTTTTGTGTGGCCTGTCGTGAGAGGGTTTTTAGCTACTCAGAATTGTGCTATTCTACATGTGGAGCCAACAGTTCTTAGGTAGCCGGAGTTATCACAACGCCAGTCACCCGCGAACTCTCTTACAGAGAACACCAGTTTAACAGTGCGCCAGTTAAAAAGTGAAGTGACTACATATTTAAAAAGTAAAAGTATGTCAAAAGCAATTTTTGACAACAAATACAATTTCTAAGAATTCACAAACAAAAGACAACAAGGACACACCAGTAAACTAAATATTAATGTAACAAGCGCGACAAACAATAAATATACTCGAGTTCACGCCAAAAGTTTAAATTCAATAGACAGGTGGTGACCAAAATTAAAACAGTGAAGATAGTCAAAACAATGAAATTCAGAAACCAAACAAAACAAATAATAAACGTAAAAACTTAATTGTAAATACTAAGTGAATTAAAAACACATAAATTAAAATAAAACCTAAAAGCAAATGTGCATATTGCAGTGAAGTGCGAAAAATAAAATAATAATCAACTATAAGAAACATAATATATCACCTCGGTCGCAAGCGCAAAAAACAAAAATTAAAATAGATTGCTCGTTAAGCAATCTGTATTTACCAGGTGTACCGGTATAAATGCATTAAATAAAATCAAAATAAGTGCATATAAAAACAGTTGAGTGAGGTGCAAAAGTGTTCGCGACAATAAAAACAAAAACAATAAAAAGATAACACTGCGGTCGCAAACGCGAAAAATAAAACAAACAATATATTGCTTGTTAAGAAAGCAATTTTTAAATCATCGTTTGGCGCGAGTGCAAGCTTACTGACTCTTAGCAGGCGGTAGGCGAGTTCAACTCAGCTTGCAGGAGAAATCAAGTCGCCGTGGTTCAAAAGGTCGCCTTTGTTTTTTTTTTAATGAAAACAAACTGGAAAGAACCAGAATGAATACGGAGGACGATAAGAACACGACAACGCACAAACGAAAAGGCGCCCCGAAAAACTCCATTGTGACGCGAAGCAAAACCGCGAAATTGACGATGGATAAAGGAGATCAACAATTGGCGGACGACAGTGAGCTCCCCTTCCCCTCCAATTTTAACATATATGGGGCAAATAATTCATTCGCTTCTCTTGCATCCTCAGAGTCTGAGGATGAAGAGGAAGAGATAAGTGAATTGGAGGCGAAACTGGCGATGGCAAGAGCCCGATTACAAGAGAGACGCCGAAAGAAAAAAATAGCGGCGCTCGAACAAGAACAAAACCAGCAACAACTACAAAAGCTAAAGCCAAAAGTCGGCCAACAGCAACAATCTCACCATCAACAGCAACATCAACTTCAACATCAGCACCATCAACAGCAACAGCAACAGCAACAATTAACACAAAAGCGATCAACGAACCAGCAAGCAACACAGCAGCAGCAAAGCAACAATAACAGCGGAAAAATAAAGATGCCACCAATCAACACCATAGATGTTGACTGTAAGGAATTGGTAAGTCTTTGTAAGCTAGCCATAGGTAACAATTTTGCAGTTAAAAGACTGACGGGTAACAGGCACGCCATTCAAACATATACGGTGGCAGACCACGACAAAATTAAAGAGGTCTTAAAAAGAGCCACCGCGGAATTTTACTCGTTCACGCCGAAACAAACGAAGAGCGTAACGGTTCTATTAAAGGGTGTCGACCCTGAAATGGAACCGAAGGCTCTGCTCGAAATGCTTCAAAACCTGAAGCACGAAGATCTCGAGTTTACCGCGGTAAAACCATTCACCACACCCAAGGCAAGAAGGGAAAACCGCAAGCTACCCTTCTTTTTGGTGCAATTAACACCCAACAGTAGGATTGGTGGTCTAAGAAAAATTTCAGTCTTGGATCATCAAATGGTCACATGGGACAAATTAAAAAAAGGCAGAGACATCCTGCAATGTCTACGTTGCCAAAGGTTTGGTCACTCGGCGGCTAACTGTGAAATGCAGCGCCGTTGCGTAAAGTGCGGAAAGGACCATAAGGCAGAAGAATGCCCTCTGGGAAAAGAACGGGTAGAAGACAAAGCCCTTCTAAAGTGCGCAGTGTGTCGGAATGAGGGACACCCCGCTAACTATCGAGGATGTCCTAAATTCCGAGAAATAATGGCAAGAAGTGTGACCCGGCAAAAAAACACAGAGCCAGCTCGTACTTCAACAATGCCCGTAACATCGCAGCGGTCGTACGCACAAGTTGCTTCGGGTGGGAGAACACCAAATCAGGCTACATCACAGGTAGCCACAAATACTCCCACACGGACTGAAACAACACCGCAAGCGGACGTGTTCGCAATCCTGCTCAATCTGCAGAGACAGATGACACAGCTACAAAGCCAAATAAACGAGATCTACTCGCATTTGCCCAGTCTAAATAACAAGTCGATATAAACCCTCTAACCACAACATCAATAAAAGCTCTTGTCGTTAATGTAAATTCACTAATAAGAACTGAGAGAAGAGCCAATCTTTTTAACCTGTTGCAAGAGGAACAACCTGATGTACTTCTGGCGGGGGAAACAAAGTTAAACCAGAGACATAAGATAGGACATAAAAACTACGATATTATACGAAGAGATCGACCTAACGCCTCTCAAGGGGGGGGTGTCGCAATCTTTATTAGAAAAGGGATCAATCATAAAGTAATATATAGTGGAGAAGTGCGCGGGTTCCGGGTGCTGGAAGCCTGTATCGTCCGCATACCCCTCCAGCAAGGAAGGGGTTTGTATGCGATTGCGGTCTACGCACCTGAGGAGCACCAACAAAACCTATTTATAGCGGAGCTCGAGACACTCTTTCGATGCTTACAATTGCACCTGGACAAAAATTACTTTATCCTAGGGGGAGATATGAACGCCAAGCATAGAAATTGGGGAAATTATATATCTAATGCCAGAGGAAATCAGTTGGCTGGTTGGTTAGATCAGTATCATATTGAATATAGAACTGACCTGCTAGCTACGAAACATCCATCGTTCCCCAGAGGTAGATCGTTCTTAGATATCTTGCTAATCGACTCACGACTGAGATTACTTAACACCAACAGACGAAACACAAACTGTTTACGGACAATTGAATACGACAGTGACCACTGTGCATTCACGGCAGTAATAGAGCTTCCGAGCGAGCTCGCAGATCTGGAGGAATTCGTGACCCCGCAACCCTATAACTACGGGGCAATGCGATGACCGCGGTTCACCAGATCATTAACAAGAGAACTTCGTTCGAATGACTTTAATCTGCCAGTAAACAGAAACCTGACTAATGACGAAATCGACAAATACATTCAACAAATGGACGAAGCCGTAAAACAAACAATGGACAAAACAATTCCCAAAACAACAGTTACAGATCACATTAACATGTACAGAAACGCAACAATAAACGCACTCCACAAGAAAAAGAGCAGACTGCTATCGAAATTAAAACAATTACACAGACAGTTTACAGACAGACAAGACCAGGAGATAATATCACTGAAATCTCAATTAAAAAACCTCCAACAATTACTTAAAGCTAATTATAGATTAGCAACAAATTTGTATTGGAACAACAGAATTCGAGCTATAAAAACTAATAACCCGAATATGTTCCCACAAATAAATAAAATATTCAGGAGAAATAATCAAAACGAGATTCAGTGTCTCCAAATTCCACGTACCGAGGTAAACAAGCAGCTGCTAACCAACATTGGCATAGATACAGAGAACGCTATCCTCAATAGTGAGCTCTTCGTGATCGAAGATGCTTTGGAGAAGGCGAACGCTGTGGGAGCTGTCTTTCAGGAAATGTACAAGGTGAATGAAAGCATTCGCCGAAACAATGACCTGGAGGACAGAATTCGACTGAATCACCTGCACCTCCGGAATGAAATTTCACATTGGCAATCGGAGAATCCTGGTTTTACGGAATTCAGTGACGATAATCTGTCAATCGACATTAATGCCAATGGTGGGGCTAATAGCCTTTTAATCACAAGGGAAGGAATCCAGAGTATCTTCGACTCATTAAGAAGCAAAAAGTCAGTGGGAATAGATGGAGTACCTAACATCGTACTCAAGAACCTGCCCCCAAAGGCAATAGATATATACACGGTCCTGTTTAACAACGCGTTGAATAATGCATATTATCCCGCGCGTTGGAAAACGGCTATCATTCAGCCCATCCCAAAAAAGGGCAAAGACTGTACAAACCCAATGAACATGCGTTCGATAAGTTTACTCCCAAGCATCAGTAAAGTATTTGAAAAAATCATTAACAAAGCTCTGCTAAAATGGGTAGACGACAATAGCATTATTCCAAACAACCAGTTTGGCTTTAGGGCGGGTCATGAAACCACACATGCCGCAGCTAAACTGGTCTCCGACATACAATGGAATAAATGTAGGAACCAATGCACAGGTGCCTGTCTGATCGACCTGGAAAAAGCCTTTGATACCGTCTGGATCGAAGGGTTGTATTACAAACTGGTCAGATATGGCATACATAAGCCTTTACTATATGTACTTTACGATATGTCAAAGGACAGGAGGTTCGTGGTCAAAAGTGGTAATGTGACCTCTAATAAAACGTATAATATCAAGAATGGCTTGCAACAGGGCGCGGTACTCTCTCCGATTCTTTTTAACATTTACATTAGCGACTTATTAGATGCACTTCCGCAGGCTATTGCGTACGCAGACGATCTCATAATTTACAGAACAGCTCCGAAAGTTGCGATCATAAATAGGTTAATACAGCGAGACTTCAACAAAGTGCAGCGCTATTGCGATGACTGGAAACTTAAGATCAACTTCCAGAAATGTGAAGCCATCCTATTTAGAACTCCATTATATAAAGCCACGTACGGCACAAGGAAAAACTGGCGAAAGCTAGTTATCGTGGGACCGCATGGAGATAAACTGGAAACCAAGAGTTTAGTTAAATACCTGGGCATCTGGCTAGACCAATATCTGTATTTCAACAGACATGTAGAGGCTGCTTTGCTCAAAGCGAGGAAAACTTTTGCTATGACAAGGAGGCTATTTCATAGTAGCCAACTTGACAGCAGGGTAAAAGTCATATGCTACATGACGCTAATCAGGCCAATGCTCATATATGGTTGCCCAGTATGGTTCAACATAGGTCCAAATTTGATAGAAAAGATTCGGGTGTTCGAAAGAAAGTGTCTCAGAAGTTGTCTCAGATTATATCGGACACCGGAATCGGACTATAAAAAGTATTACTCAAATGAGACTTTATATAATGAAGCGTACATAAATAGGGTGGATAATTTTATGATTAAATTAATCAGAGGACATATTGCGAGAGCAATAAGCTCGTCCAATGACCTAATTTTCGGGGCTTATTATCCAAACACCTTATACTATGAGAGCGTGCGTCGCAACGGCTTTGTTCCACCAGAGGCGTTCCTTGACTTGGATATGAAAGGGCTTATACAGGATAGATCCGGAATTCCGCTGATCTATCATGTAAGTAGATCATCTGTAGACGGGCGATTGTGCTATGACCGGGAAGTAGCGCGCACCGAAGAAGAGCTCCTGCGCTTCAGTAGGGCTATCTCCCGCAGAGACCGGGACGATAGTATTAGACAGCGTCAACAGTTCTGGTGGTTGAATGGCATATAAAGACCTGGATACCAAAGTCGGTATAGAATCACACTATCATCAGCTAGCTTACATAGACTTAGCTTTTCTAGAATTAGGGTAGTATAAGATTTAAGTTAAGTTAGGCTAAGTGATTTTACATAAAAAAAAAAAAAAAAAAAAAAAAGTAGATAAGTTTAGGTAAGTTAAGTAAGTTAAATTTTAAGAAAAAAAAAAAAAAAAAAAAATTTACAAAGTTTTTCAAATTTTTCTTTGTCTTTCAAATAATTATAAGTTATGCCACAAAGTTCTGTCGCCGAAAGGCAAATTATACAAATATTAAGTAATGTTTAGCTTAGAGCGTCTGCGAAGGACCAGTAAGTTATTATATAAGATATTTAAGCTAGAATTTAAGCATTTTTTGTCTAGCCTTTAATTTAGAAAATAAGAATATAAAAAGAAAATAAAAAAATGTTTAAAAAAATGGAAATAGTTATCACAACGATTTAGGGACAACTACATCCCATTCGAGGCCATTGCAGTAACACAAGAATTCGTCATCCAATGCGACATATGTATATGATCTGAAGTAAAATTCCCGACTGTATTTGCCCACATTGAATAATGCACAGGAAAATCGGAGAAAATTGTAGACGACAGGATATAACTGCAATGCGTACATTATAAATACAAATTTACATCAAACTTATAGTTAACTACAAAAATTCATTCTCCAGTCGGACCACGCAAATGTTGCCTAATACGTCTGTGCATATGTTTCCTCGGTTCTAGACTTTCGACACTAATCTCCATCCATGCTATTCTCTTTATCTGCTCCATCTTCTTTTTGCATTTTACTTAAGTATTTATAACTGTAAATCTCTTTGTAAGTGTTTCAATAAAAAAAGAAAAAAACACGTACACACAATTTATATAAAGATGTTTGTTGTATTTGTTTATCACTTTTAATTACCGTCGATGGAAAATCCGACTTAACACTCCCAACCTACTTCTCGATATTCACAGAATATTCGAAAATAGGAGGTACTACGATTAGACCACAGGACAGGATGAAATATCTTGGGGTTATCTATAACCTAAAAATGAATTTTGATCCATATTCTTCAAAGGGGCCTCGGTCGGTCTAAGCAACTGCACAACATTTTGTAGTGGAGCAACAAAGTTTACACCAATATTAGGCTTCTTTGCTATAAGCAGCTAATCCGATCTGGAATATCATACGCCTTTCCCATATGGTCATCCATATCTTCGGCTCAAATGGAAAGACTTTGAGTTTTCCAAAGAAAAGTCCTCAGAAGATGCAATAACAACTCTAGAAGGCCTGACGGTCGCCATTACCCGAACTCTCACCTATACGAAGGTGCCTCCATTACCCTATCGACGAGTACTTGCTACAATTAGCATATAAGTACATCGAAAGAATTCAGAACAGCGAGAATCTACTTGAACGGGAGTCTTGCGTCAATCGAAGGGTCAATCTCTCTCTCGATCTCTTCGGATCAGACCACCACAATTTCTTCTTCAGTACAAAACTGAAGAAAGCACCCATCCCCAACAACATTCCCCTCTATAATAGAGGATTCTTAGACCCATCCCATAGGGTATACTGCTCACATGCCACACGCACACACGCACGCACAGTACAAGATAGACATACACACACCGACCAAAGCGCAGATCATCAGACGCCAAAAACGTGATCTGCGTTTACTACCGCTCTCAAGATCTTCGGGTCTTGTACGATATCTTTCCCACCATCCCTCCATCCAAGTAATTAGAGAACACCTGAACTAAGCCTGTCCACACTATCCTTAGATACCCTCCTCCCTTTTTCTTTTTCAGATATCTCGAGACCGAACCCAACATCCTCACGGATGTGCATGATTCTGGTTATCGCAAGATGATCAGGAGCCAGAGACAAGATGAAGGACACATCTGTCCTTGTCTCGCCAAAGTCGGCCTCGCCATCAATTTTTTTTTATCACTTTTATTACTGGCCCCGATTTAAGAAGTTCCTTCCTTTAAATTATGTTGGAGGTCACTTTTCTGTTTATGGAAATCGTAGTCCAGTTTTGACACATGTGAATTTGTCTCTATTGGTGAGTTTTTTGCTTCCTGACTGTCAATTCAACCTTGACATCAATGATATGTGACAGTTCACCAATTCCGTAGAAGTTTCAGGAAATGGCGCTGGTGGTATCGAAGAGGGTTTATTTTTAGTAAGTACCATTGCTCATCAGCCAGCTGCATGAAATATTGGGTGTGAACAAAATCTCAGCAAGCTGAGAGCCGCATTTACACTCATTGGATAATAAACGCAGTCGTGTACTGGAATCTGTGGCCGGTTTGGTGCGTTTCCATCGGAATAATGGCTCTGCGTCGATATATAACTGTGGATAAAGCATAAATAAACTACTACCCTTCAGAGACAAAATAACAGTCAAGGCAATGATTTCTTAAAAGCGAACGCAAACTGCAGTGTCGCTACATTCCACCACAGTATTTTTCTTACGAGTTGTCACTGATACTTATGCCACGGCAGTCAAGAAACAACTAATGAGGTGTCGTGAAAAGTTCTACCTTCTCGCCTTTTCACAGCCACAGTAAGTTCTACGGAGTGTTCTTTCGTTCTTTCCTTGCTAATCTTATTCCTTTGTTTTTTTTTTACATTTCACGTACATTTTTTTGTTTTGTTCTTTTTCTTATATTTATCTTACTTGCTAGACAAAAGCTGCTTAAATTTTTTCTTATATAAATTATATTCTAACTTACTGGTTGCCTGCGGAGCCCCTAACCTAAACTTTGGGTAACGAATGTCATGTATTATTGAATTTCAGCTTTGTTTCTTATATACTCATTCCAATCTTCATTAATAATTTACCAAAGCAAAGAACATTTAGAATAATAAAAACTTTGTGAATTTTTCTCTGTTACATATAATTAAACTTACTGGACTACCTTAACCTAATTTTTTTTAATATTTTTTTAAAACGTATCTAACACCGCAACCAAGCGACAGCTAATTTTCCACGAAACGATCACAACCATCAAGGCCCGTGATCATACTTGGCTATGCCGCCAAAACCAATTTCCCAGTATACACAACCAACGAATCCAACTCAGCTTATACGGCGAGGATTCCCTGAAACTGAATTCCCTATGCAAACATAGCAATCCCTTCCAAGTTCAGAGTAAGTGGCAGTGAAATTATTTTAGCTATGACTCCACTGCCGCGACGCAATGAACTTTTTCTTGCCTTTAACCAGTCAATCGAGATTCAACCGCCATCGGGGGGGGACATATCCAGTCGCCAATCATCCGCCAAACGGCGCACAAGTCGAGTTACAACGGCCTACGCGACGAGAACCCTTTTTATCCCCGGAGGAGTCGAGCCCTACGGTGGTGCCGTTCCGTTCCCTTTTCACCGTTTTAAAACAATAGAGTCCGAGGCGAACAGTTGACGTATCAGTAGTGTGACGGCGTCGAGTGTCCTTCGTAAATTCACGCCCAATGTAGCGATTGCAAAAATTGTACGATTTCAACCACCGGATAAAACTAAAATAGACTAAAGTGAAGTGCGATTTAATTAAGAAGCCCTTGTAAATGTACGGCTAGTTTCATGATTCTACAAAGTTGCACACTGCAACCTATCGAATAAGTGCCAGTATTAGGATAGACTAGAATAAAACCCAATTGAATAAAGAACCATTTGCTACGAAAACTGTGTTTCTCACCTTACTTATTCCTCGTTGGGCGATCATTTGTTCCTGGTTTTAACCTTACCTCGGCGGCGAGCAGTGTTTCATTTAGCAGTTTTGGTGGGAGTCTCGCAGCCTCAGTTCGGTGGGAGTGTAGTGAATCCGTGCCATACGTTGCCACCCAAACCATATCCCCCACACTACCCTAACATAAGAAAAGCTAAATCTATGTAAGCTTGCCATTGTTTTGACGTGTTATTTACTATTGTTATACCTGTTATTGTTGACAGGTCTATAGTTACCATTCGATGACCAGAACTGCTGGCGTTATTTCTTAACATATCTTTGATCACTGTGAGAGATCGCCCCACTGTACCGCAGACACTCTCCATCTGTATGTGCGACTTCCCGCCCATAATCTATCCTCTTATCTACTGTCGGTCAACGCACGTAAAAAACCTCTAGTGGAACAAATCCATTGCGGCGAACCCTCTTATAAAACGTCATATTTGGGTAATAGGGGCCGAAAATTAAACCCTGGGTGGGCTCCTCGATAGTATAGTGGTTAGTATACCCGCCTGCCCCCCGGGAGACCGGGGTTCGATTCCCCGTCGGGGAGCCTCTGGCGCAAGACTAATGACCTTGCCCGCAAAAAACCAATCATTATGGAAAATTTAACAAGCCCCAGGACTTGCTAAATAAGGCCAAGACCATTTCCCGGTTGTAGTGCCGATGATGATGATGATGATGATGATGAACTCATTGCTGTCGCATCATGTCCTCTGATCGATTTGATCGTTCAGTTATCTATCCTGTTGATGTTGGCTCCATTACATAAAGCTTCATTGGGATAGTATTTTTTGTAGTCGTATTCTGGAATCCGTTATAAACCAAGGCAAGTTCTGAGGCATTGCCTTTCGAAAACCCGAATCTTCTCCATTAGATATGGACCTACATTGAACCACACTGGGCATCCATCGATGTTCATTGGCCTGATGAGGTACAAGTAGTATATAATCTTAACTCGATTGTCAAATTGGCTACTGTGAAATAGTGTTTCTGTCATAGCAAAAGTTCTCTTTGCTTTGGCCAAGGAGCTTCCATGTGTTTGTCACAGTATATGTATTGGCTCAGGCATATGACTACATTTTTAGTGTCCATTGTCTGTTGGTAAGGCCCTATGATGACCAATTTTCAGCAATTTTTCCTTGTATCCGAAGTAGCCTGATGCAACGGTGTCCTAAACAGGATAGTTTTACATTTCTGGACATCGATTTCGAGTTTCCAGTCGTCGCAGTAGCGCTGAATTTGGTTGAGTCCCGCTGCAATTCCGCCCAATTTTATTTTTCAGGGCCTAATAATTCTCACTGTTGCTGGTTTGACGTATACTCGTAGCTCTTGAAATTCACGATTCTGAAGTTTCCTCCATTGTCCGGTGTGCTCATCATATATAGCACAAAATATACAGCTTGAAACGTTGTGCTCCAATACAGGGGATTCGTTCTCTTCCCGTTTTGCATGTCTCATATCCGTATAAAACAATCGGCATGATTATTGTTTTATAAATATGGAGCTTTATATTACGTGCACCCTTTAGTAGTTTGTTAGCTACGTACCCATTCGCGTAGCTAGAATGCAATTTGTTGATTTCTTTTGACATTTCGTTATTAGAGGTTAGTATTTCCAATCCGTCTCCTGCAATTTCTATAACGCCAGAGTTTTCCCTCGGCTCTTTCATTTCACTACTTATTCAACAACATTAAATTGAAGGCAAATTAATCCATCTTTAAGATGAGTATAATCGTTAAGGCCAATTTTACTCGCGGTTTTATATAGTAAAGAGCTGGTCGAAAGAGTTCTCCAATCCTTACATTACCCGATTGCTCAGCGTAACCTTTGCATGCCCTCTGCTAGAAATGCTAGTCACGTGTGGTCCCCTTAAATAATCTCACCATCGCTTTCAACGTCGCTTCATACGAGGATTGAATTGGTAAAATCGTCTCATCCTGCCTCCATACACAAGTTGTCTCCAATTAATTAACCTTAACACACCTTCATAGTGAGTTATAGTAGTTTAGTGGCACTATTTTTATAATATTGAAGACAATGGGCGGACGCTTCGAACAGTTTTCACCGGCTGCTCTCCACTCAACGGATTTCCGATTTGACTCCGAAGTGAAATCGTGAAGTCATGTTTCATCCATTGTCACATAACGACGCAAAAAATCATTCAACGATACACAGTGACCGAGTGCGGACGTGTTTTCAAGTCGGCAATCGAGTTAAATGAAACTGTTGCTTTTATGAGTCGCCAGTGGTTGAAATATAAAGACTATGCAGCGTTTCTAACAGATACACACACAATACACAAGCAAATAGTGAAGAACACCGAACGAAAATCGAATAAGAAAATGCATCAGAGCCATATACCATAGCGATAACATAACAAATCCACATCAGTCGAATCTACTTGAGTTTAGAAAACGAATTAGTACACACGGCGATGGCCTGATGGGTTGCGCTTTGGTTCAATTTTTGGTGATTCTAACTGTCATGGCGTCAGGTCCAATCACACGTTCTTCACTATCATCCCAAACGCTATAACTATTTATAAATAAATAGGTTCCAAAAACAGTCAAAACTAAGTTTCAATTCAATTCAATTTTTATTTGGTAGATAATATGGTACATTTATATTTTACAACTAGTATTTAAGATATTTAGGACAGCAATTCCTTTACAACTATAATCTTAAATCTATATAATGACAATACGATCAAAACTAAGTTAAAAAAGAGAATGAAGCCACATGTTGTGTGACAGTCAAAACAAAGAACACAATTTAATACTAACTACTTGAGTGCGCATGTTTAGCAAAAAAAAAAAAAAGTTAAAATACAAAATGCCAGAGAAGAAACAAATAATTAAAAAGTTAAAACCAAAGTCCACAAAATGTCCTGCGAGCTCCCCACTGACACGAGCGACAACAAAAATCAACAAGCAATAACTGACCCACTCGAAAAGGGGGAAAAACTGGAATAGGTCAGTACACTCCCCCGGTTGCATGTAATGCCGGCAATGTGACCAATAACATGTTTGCATGTTTAGCGACTACTGACACTGAGGACGAGGAGAAAGAAATCAGCGAACCTGAAGCAAAGCTGTCCCGAGGAAAGGCAAAATCAGCTGAGAAGCGTCGCAAAAAGAAGGAATTGAAAGGGAGCAGCTAATGGTGAAACAACAGCAGCAGAAAAAACAGCAACAATGTGCACAACCAAATACTAGCCAACAACAAGAATGTCCACGGCAACAGATGATATAACAACAACCACAACAAGAGCAACAGGCAGCAAAACGGAAAGCGAAGATGCCACCCATCAACATTACAGATATGGACTGTAACGAACTGGTAAGTCTATGTAAGCTTTCTATGGGGGAGAATTTTTCAATTAAAAGACTAGTAGGAAACAGGTTTGCCATACAGACAAATTCGGTTGAGGTTTTCGAAAAAATGGAAAATTTGCTAAAAAGCGCCACCGCGGAATTTTACCCGAACACCCCGAAAGAAATAAAGAATATAACGGTTCTACTAAAGGGCGTCGACCCTGACACAGAACCAGAAGTTCTACTTCAAACGTTATGAGAGCTTAGCTGTAATGATATTGAGTTCATCGCAATAAGAACCCTTCAATACAGCTAGGGCTAGGCAGGAGAATCGTAAAATACCATTTTACCTGGTGCAGCTCGGGCCCGGTAGTAAAATCGGTGGACTTAGAATAATCACTATCCTGAACCTTCAAATTGTCACATGAGGCAAATATATATTCCCGTTTCTCCACTGCCAAAGGTTTGGGCACTCAGCGGAAAACTGCGAAATGCAGTATCCATGCGTAAGATGTAGACAGGACCACAGCGCCAAACAATGCACATTAGGTAAAGAAAGGATTGACGAAAGGTAGACGGCAGGTGTCTTCTAAAGTGTGCAGTTTGTAAGAGTGAGAGACACCCTGCTAATTATCGAGGCTGACCTAAATTCCGCGAACTACAGGAAAAAACCTTTTCACAACAACGAAAAATAGAACGCCCGATTCTTCAAGCTTGGCGACCACTAAATGTAACACCTCAGTTCTCGTATGCTCAAGTAACAGCTGGTAGGAGAAGCACGCCACAACCTACCACACTGGTACCGCCGCCACATACATTGCCTCCAGAAACAGTAACACTAGCAGATGTGCTCACAACCTTGCTCGCAATTCAGACGCAAATGACGCAAATGCAAAAACAAATAAAAGAGCAGGACATTAGACTAGACTGGGTCTATTCGCAGTTGTCTAGCCAGCCGACAATATAAACCTCCGAACAGAAAGCACAATCTAGGCTCTAGTCGTGAATGTAAATTCACTAATCACAATCTAGAGAAGAGCCGCCCTCTTTAAACTGTTGCAAGACGAAAGTCCTGATGTGATTCTGGCTAGCGAAACTAAGTTGAATCAGAGGCATAAACTATGTCACAAAAACTACGATATTATACGAAGATACAGACCCAATTCCACACAAGGAGGAGGGGTGGCAATCTTTGTTAAAAAAGAACTTCAACATAAAGTAATATATAGTGGTGAGATGCGCAGATTTTGGGTGCTTTAGCGTGCATTATCCGCATACCGCTCCGACAAGGTAGGGGGATGTATGTGATATCTGCCTGTGCGCCAGAAGCACATCAACAAAATCTATTTATAGTGTAGCTAGAGACTCTTTTCCGATGCTTACAACCTCACTCGGAAGAGAACTATTACATCGTAGATGGCGATTTCAATGCTAAACGCCCAAATTGTGGAAATACCATGTCCAACACGAGAGGAAATCAACTAACTGGTTGGCTATATCAACATCACTTTGAATAAAGGCTGACCTGCTAGCTACAGAATATGCTTCTTTCCCCAGAGGGGGGTCGTTCCTAGATATTATGCTTATTGACACATGATTTAAACATACACATACTAACAGACAAAATAGAAACTGCCTACGCATAATTGAGTATGACAGCGGCCATTGTGCATTATCAATCGTGATACAAACACCAAGCGAAGTTGTGGAACTCGGTGATTGTATGATACCGGAACCCTATAACTATGGGGGTGTTACATCTCCAGCGCCGTGCTTCCTCTTTATATCGAGGGAAGAGCGTGGAGGTTTTGATATAAGCATATATCTCCTCTTCTTTGGTTTAGTTTAAAATAATTTTATTTCATTTTCTTGATCAAATTTCATTTTAAATTCTTTTATTCTTCGAATTACTTTTATAAATTCTCAGCTCAAATTAACTGATAAATCAAACTTAAAGTCAACTCTAAACTCTAAACTTTAAACTGAACTGTATCAGAACTGAAACTTAACTCAACTGCTTCTCAACTTGAACTTAACTCAACTGCCAAAACTAAACTGATTTTACAATTTTTTTTTTTTTTATAAAACGCTGTCTTTATTGACCATTAAAAGTTTAGTTACATAAGTTTACAGCTAACTTAACTAAGTTGTGACAAATTTACTTACAATGTCTAGAACATTTTTCCAAGTAATATTTAATTTGAGGTCTTACGTCTAAGGAGATCTATAAGATACAATTTATTAGTAGGACTCCTGGAAAGGTCATGAAAAACCAGGATGGATTGTCAATGTTTACAATAAATATTCTTAAAACTACTTATCTCTACTTAAATCTAGCTTATATCTAAGGTAGTTAAATAAATTCACATATAGTCATTTAGAACAAATTAGCCTCGTCTTAAGCTTAAGTTGAGATTTCGTACTGTACATACCCTAAGGAGGGAAGGGAGCGGCAGAGGGAGGTCTCTCCACCGACTGCTCGTTAAAGGAAAGAACCCGAGAAAAGGGTTGAATGTTTGAGTATTTGAAGTGGTTAAGATCGGTTACCCTGTTATGGTAGATGATTTCGTTCGCATCATTTACTAATCTTCCTGCGTAGAAGAGAGCCTTTAAATGGAGTGCATGAAGATAGGGATTTGATGCATTGTGGCTGGGGAGGCTAAGGGAATTGATGAGAGGGTTTGGATTGGCTGACAGGTTTTCAATGAATCTTATCGACAATTCCAGGAACCTTCTATCCAATCTCTCTAGGCCGACGGAGTGGTATAGCGTAAGGCTTCCGATATATTTGTGGGAGTCGCGCTGTCGACGTAGCCCTGTGATTAGTCTGAAACACTTCCTTTCGAAGATACGAAGTTTTTCCATTTGAGAGGGAGAGATATGGAACCAGATGGGACAAGCGTAAGTAAGTGTGGGCCTGATGATCTGTTTATAAAGTAGAAGTTTGACTTGTTGAGAGAGTGATTTTACAATTAAAATTTCTCTCTTCTTATGCTACTTACTGTTCTAATTGGTTGTAAATTATAATGTGAACAAAACTAATTTTATCAAAGTATTCCTTTAGTTTGAATAAACTTTGAACGAAAATCAAAGTGCTATGTTTTGAATGAAAAAAGGTGCATGTTATGAAAAGGGGCATGTTATTAAATGTGCTGTAACTGGCTTGATATAGAATATTGTAAATGTTTATGAATGGTATGTATTAAGTGAGAATGTAAGATATGTTAAGAGGAAGTTTTAAGGATTTGTTAGAAAAGTAATGAGATTCAGTGTTAAAGCTAATAAGGGTAGTATTCTGGAATACAACAGGGGTATGCGATGGACGCGTTTCACGAGAACCTTAACAAGAGAAATTCGCTTAAAATATGTTAACCCTCCTACCAAAAGAAACGTATCCAACGATGACATCGACAAATACATACAAAAAAAGGAGGAAACCATAAAACGAACTATGGACAAAGCAATACCAAAAACCACACCTACGGACAACATGAACATGTACCGAAACCCCACCATCAACGCACTACACAGAAAAAAAAGTAGACTTCTGTCTCAACTAAAACTACGGTACAGACGATTTATTGATAGGCACGACCAGGAGCTAATATCACTGAAGTCCAGATTAAAGAATCTCCAATAGCTGATAAACGCCAACTATAGGTTATCAGCAAATTTGTATTGGAACAACAAAGTTCGGGCGGTAAAATCCAACAACCCTAGTATGTTCCCGTAAATTAATAAAATATTTAGACGGAGTAGTGAAAACGAGATTCAGTATCTCTAAATACCACGAACTGACGAAAACCAACAAATGCTGGCAAATATAGGCATAGATACAAACAGCCATCCTAAATGACGAAAATTTTGTGTTTGAAGATCCCTTGGAAAAAGTGAATGTTGTAGGGGCCGTCTTTCAAGAACTGTACAAGGCAAATAAGGTAATTCGCTGCAGTCATGACTTGGAGGATAGAGTTGTACTGAATTATTGTCATTTTCGAAATGACATTTCACAGTGGCGATCAGAAAACCATGGTTTTATAGAATTCAGTAATGAAAATACGGCAAACTCTGAGATCACTGCCGAAAGCGCTGACAGCCTTTTGATTACTAATGAAGAAATCCGTGGCATCTTTGCATCATTAAGAAACAAAAAATCAGTGGGTGTCGATGGAGTACCTAATATCGTACTCAAACATCTTCCTCCAATCACAATGGGCATATATGCAGGCTTGTTTAACAACACTCTGCACAACGCACACTATCCAGTACTTTGGAAAACGGCCATAATACAACCGTTACCAAAAAAAGTCAAGACAGAAGAAACCCAAAAACATCTGCGATCGATCAGTTTGTTAACAAGTATCAGTACAGTATTCGAGTAGGTTCTAAACAAAGCTGTACTAAAATGGGTTGAGGACAATAATATTATTCCAAATAACCAGTTTGGTTTTAAAGCTGGTCATGAAACCACACATGCCACAGCTAAACTGATTTCAGACATTCAGTGGAATAAAAGCCTGAAACAGTGCACAGGTGCCTGTTTGATTGACTTGGAGACAGCCTTCGGTACCGTTTGGCTTGAAGGGTTATACTACAAGGTAATGAGACCAGACATTCATAAACCACTACTGTGTATACTAAACTATATGTTGAATGAAAGTAAACTCATCGCCAAAAGTGGCAATGTGACCTCCGACATTACTTACAAAATAAAAAACGGTCTGCAACAAGGAGCGGTGTTAACTCCGATCCTTTTTAATATATACACTAGCGACTTGATAGGATCTTTTCATCAGGCTATTGCGTGTGCAGACGATCTGATAATATATAGAACACCACTAAACATTTAAATCATTAATGGATTATTACAAAGGGATTTCAATGATGTTCAGCGATACTGCGACAACTGGAAACTCTAAATCAATACCCAGAAGTGTGAAACCATCCTCTTTAGGACACCACTGGCTGAAGCTACCAGAGATACTAGGAAAAACTGGCGAACGATAACTATTATGGGACCACACCAACAAACACTGGAAACCAACAATGTAGTCAAATACTTGGGCATCTGGCTGGATCAGTATCTATATTTTAACAAACGCGTGGAGGCTGCGCCGGCCAGGGCAAAGAAAGCTTATGCTATGACAAGAAGACAGTTTCATATTAGCTAACTTGACAGCAGAGTTAAAGTTATATGCTACATGGCTCTCATCATACCGATGATCATATACGGATGCCCAGTGTGGTTTAATGTGGGACCTAGCTTAATGGAAAAGATTCGGATTTTTGAGAGACAAGGCCTCAGGACGTGCCTTAACTTACATTGGACTCCTGAATCCGATCACCAAAAATATTATCCCAATGAAGCGTTGTACAGTGCAGCCAATATAAATAGAGTGGATAACTTTATTATTAAGTTGATCCGAGGGCATCTTGCGAGATCAATGAGCTCGCCGAAGGATTTAATTTTTGGTGCAAATTATCCAAACAATATGTATTATGAGGGGGTCCGTCGGAATGGCTTTATTCCACCAGAGGCAATCCTTAGTCTTGACATGAACGACCTCATACAAAATGAATCCGCTATACCGTTGATTTATCACGTGGGTCGGTCGAGCGCCTGCAGTTCAGTAGGGCAGTAGCACAGAAAGACCGAAGAGACACGAATAAGCAACACTAGAGATGTCGGTGTCTGAGTGGCAGTTAAAGACCTGTTTCCATATAAACATCGTCATCATCATCATCGGCACTACAACCGGGATCCGATCTTGCCCTTATATAACAAGTCTGAGGCTTGTTAAATTTTCCACAGTAATTTGTTTTTCCGGCAAGGGTTATTAGCCTTATGCCAAGTTTCCATATAAAACTGGCAAAAAAAAGGGAAGTAATAATAATAATAATAAGCCCAACAAACAACGGAAAGCTTACATAGATTTAACATTTCGTAGATTGAGTTTAGATGTTAGGTTTAGGATAGAGTTAACGTAAAACAAAAACAAATAAAAAAAAACAATAACAAAAACCAAGTTTTTTCTGTTCTTCATTTTCTTTGTATCTAATTAAGTTCTTTAAAATTCATATAAATATAAACAAAACAATCATACTATCGAAAGACAAATGTTCACGCTTTAAGCGTATGCATGTAACGTAGAGAGTCCGAAGGGACCAGTACGTTAGGAAGTAAGATACCACTAGCTAGAGTTCAATCATGTTTGTCTAGCGTGTAAGTAAGTTGGAATAAGACGAAGAAATAAAAAATTATATAATAAATGAAATAAAATGACCGACGTAAAACATCCTTTTTATTGCGAGTAAAAGGTGGCAGACAATGCGATGTCCCATTATGAGCAAACAGTTGTAAAAATAGCATCACTTAAACTAGCTAGTCCTTGTTAAAAATGATAAAGATTTTTCATTACAGGTGCCATCTCTGAGATAGTCACGGGACTTATTGAACTGTGTGTTACATAAATACATAGATACAAGGATACATAGATACAAGGATACATAGATATATGGATACATAGATACATAGATACAAACGTACATAGATATGTAGCTATGCGGATCCGCAGATGCATAGACACATAGATACATAGATCCATAGATCCATAGATACATAGATACATAGATACATAGATACATAGATACATAGATACATAGATACATAGATACATAGATACATAGATACATAGATACATAGCTACATAGATATATAGATAGATAGACACATAGCTGCATAGATACATAGATATATAGATATGTGGGGGTTCTCCACATCACACGGAGAACCAACCCACAACCCTAACCTGCAGCATGCGAAAATCAATAACCCAATAGCATATACTCCCAAATCTGCAATAAAATACTTTCCAAACCCCCAAGAGAATATAATTCAACCGAATATATTCTAATCACCACCACATGCATTTCCCCAAAACTGCGTCAGTCAATTATCTATATTTCCTCAACGCAACCAAGCAATCCACATTTCCCCGAAATTCGTATGCCATAGCAAATGCATATTCAAATCCTCAACGGAACATTAGCAAGTATACCAAGCCGCACACATTTCTCCGAAGTTCATATGCCTTAACAAAGCGTATATTCAAATCCTCAACGGAACCTTACCAACCAACTAAACCGCGCACATTTCTCCCGAAATTATCTCGGTTACCATTTCTATCTAAACGATACCCCTTTCTTGCACCCAAGCAATTTCCATTTCCTGGTATACACAACCAACGAATCCAACTTAGCTTATACGGCAAGGATTCGCTGGAACTAAACTCATATGCATAGGCATAGCAACTCTTCCACTAGATTCTTAGGAAGTGACAATGAGTTTACGATGCCACTACCACAACGCAATGGGTTTTCAATTCCATGAGTCAGTCGAGATCCAACCGCCATCGAACGCGCATCGCCACCTGCAAGCATTTTGCCTAATTACAAACGTCTCCATTCAACCCACTCAGTCGGCGTTAACCCAGTATATTTCGGGAGTCGCTCACCAGAACCTGACGTGTGTTTCGGTCACCTTACGTCTGGCTACCCTCGCGTATTCAACCGCCTTTTGAAATATAGCGCGGCGCGACTCGGGCAACTGTTAGGAGCACGCGGCCTTTCCCAACCACCAGACACCGAAGGTCGCGAAGTGTATCGAGGTGCTATTTACGAGAGTCCGCGTTCGTTGTTAATCGGGTCGAATTGCTAGAATGTCGCTTATGGAATCAAACCCAAACCAAAACTAAGTGCCCCCAAAACCGTGGTTAAGTGGAATATAGTGCCGGGATAGTCCTAAGTAAAAGGGGGGAATTAAGCGATAAACAGATAAGTAAAGACAAATAAAAAGAGGAGCATTAACATTAAAACCGGACAAGTGCGTGTTATTTCCTTTTCCTCTTCCCCGTTGGTGAAAATTTCGGTTGTATCCTTCCAGTGACGTGTTGGGGGCGCAGCGAAACCGCGTCCGTGCTGGCGCCTACCTACCACCCCCACAGATACATTGATACATATATACATAGGTGCCTAGATACATAGATAGGCTCCTCGATAGTATAGTGGTTAGTATACCCGCCTGTCACCGGGGAGACCGGGGCTCGATTCCCCGTCGGGGAGCCTCTGGCGCAAGACTAATAACCTTGCCCGGAAAAACAAATTATTATGGAAAATTTAACAAGCATGAGACTTGCTAAATAAGGCCAAGAGCGGTTCCCGGTTGTAGTGCCGATGACGATGATAGATACATAGATACATAGATATATAGATATATATAGATAGATACATAGATGCATAGATGCATAGATATATAGATACATTGATACATATATACATAGGTGCATAGGTACATAGATACATAGATACATAGATATATAGATAGATAGATATATAGATACATAAATACATAGATACATAGATACATAGATACATAGATACATAGATATATAGATACATAGATGCATAGAGACATAAATAGGCACAGATAGATAGATGTCCCAATGATATCCCAACGATGTCCCGGATGTGTTTCAACGTTGTCCCAAATGTATCTGAAATAGTCCCAAAGTTGTCCCAACGGTCTCGAAACATATCCCAAACGTGTCCTACAAAATGTCCACAGCATAACCCACCATATCTACAACAATAAATCCACCACAAGCTCCATAACATGCAGGGTATGATGAAGGATATAAATGTCAAATTTTTCATGACACCTCATTATATAATAACTGCATCTAAACAGTTGTTGCAAAATTAATTTTAAGTCACTGTATCACTTAAATATATAAATTAAAATTACGGTTACTAAATACAATTTCAAAAAAAAAAAAGAAAGACACCTCATTAGTTGTCTCTTGACTGCCGTGGCATGAGTGACAATTCGTAAGAAAAATAATGTGGTGGAGTGTAGCGAGTGTTCGCGAAAATACAGTGTATTATTTTACCAAATTTAACATATAGTCTAAGAATTTAATAATGTTTTCTGGCATTTTATACATACATAATGGCACAGAGAGGATATTGTTTACATCTTATAACCTTTTTCATAGATTCCCAGATCGTCGTTTTGAGTTCTTCAGGAAATGGGCCGATGAGTATTTAAGCGAACGCCAAAGGCAAGCCTATATTGTATCACATGAAAAATTTCACTTGTCTTTTGCACCAAGGCTTAAGTAAACCTCACTTATTCACACTTGCTGTATTCAGTTTGTTGCTTGTATTTGTTTCATTCTGAAGTTTAAAAATTCCGTTTCACAACTATTATTTTACTATTATTGGAACATGCTGATCTGCTAATTTGGTTCTATAATTTGGGCGACCTTGGGGTACCAGACGGTGGCCTTGGTTCCGGGCGATTATCCTGAAGGAACTAATGGTGTAGTATCCCCAAACTCCAATGCTTGCTTGATTAAGCCTTCAAACTGCAATTTATACTGAAGTAGTTGAATTTTACTTTCAAAACGATATAGTAGTGGAGATTGATCAAAAAAGTGGAACTCACTAACTCCAGTGGCATTTGCACCATAAAATATATGCTATTGCGGATTGGGAAATGTATTCTTTGCAAGTTTTGAATGGGGGGTTGGGTTAAGGTGACACGCTGGTAGCGGTCAAAATTAGGTTGGAATTATGGGTTGGTTCTCCATGTAATATAGAGAACCCCCACAGACTTTGGGGTCACGTGAAGTTTAGTCATAGTATGTTCCTTGGTGGAACGAAGGTATCTCAGCCTATGGTGATTTGTATATCGTTGACACACGTGGTGACTCACTTCTGGACTTCTTTTTTGTGTCCAAAGACTTACTTCCCCAAATCACTCCTCCCAAGTAACGGTGGATGTTTCTGAGTATAAGGCTGTGGGAACGTTCATCAGCAAATACCGAGCATTTTGGACTCATATCAGATACATATTCGATTCCGGCGAATAAATTAAGACAACTTTAATATCAATTTGAACGAAAAGCTCCATTAACTCCCTCTACCTGCCGACAGGAACCTAACGATGGTTGAGGTAAATAATGTTTTAACTCGACTCTACGAGATTCTGATTTGAAACTTCGGAGTCTCACGTGCCAGGCACCCAATACCAGCATTCTAATTTGGATTTAGAAGAACTTACATTACCACTAGCGAATTTAACGTATTCCAAAATCACGGCTGAGTGCGTATCTTTAATGAAAAACACAACCTGGATATTGTAAACGAATTTAATACGACGTGAATCGAACATATCGTTTTTAAATTGTTGAGCACTGGTCTCAGTAGGAGGCTGTGTGTAGTATAATCTACCATTTTGTTCCAGGCCGAACTTTTCAAGTGTGAAAGAATGGAAAGTTATCTCGAATTTCCCTGCTGCTGCAGGGATACCACAGGGCAGCATTCAAACCATATCCCCTTTAATATTCCTCGGCCCTTGGATGGGAGAGCGAAGCAAATATCTTACACGGGCCACATCCCTGTGAACATATCATCCATAAAGTCTAAACTCTCAACAAATCGTCTCAACCGCCACCTGAACGAACTGTATCAGTATTACAGTCGATGAATTTTACTCAATCTAACTGAAGCAGTGGCTTTTAATTCTAAGTAGTATCTACTCCCAGCATACTTCTCTATTATCACAGAATATTCGAATACAAACAAGAGGTATTACCATTAGTCCTTAGAACAAGATGAAGTATCTTGGGGTCATCTATACCCCAAAAATGAAATTCATCAAAAATGTGACTCACATCAGTCAAATTCCCATTGATCTGTTTAGGAAACTGCACAATATCTTGAATTTGCCTCTGCTATGAGAGTCTAGCTTTAATGTGGAAATGAGATCGTCCACTGACAATTTTATTGTGCAGATGTTACAAAGCCAATGTCACCTTCCGAAGATCCGCAACACGTGTTTCTTGTTAACAATTCTAATCTACTTAACCTTGATTGTGTTTCGATCTAATTATTCAATTTGTTCTATTAGAAAAATCATCTCACCATCTACCGATTTCAAAATTGCGTATTCACCCAATACAAGCCTAGTATTCGAAGCCATCATAAAAGATGCTGCAGCTTCTATGAATATACCATACGAAGGATACGCCACCTCCCAAGCTGTGGAAAAAGCTTTATTGAAAAAACCAGTTTTCGCGGGCGTAGTATTCCCCGACTCAGCGGCGAATTTAAATGCTTATCCTAAGAAACTAAAGTACACCATTCGATTTCCCAGCACGTTGAGGACTTCGCAGATAAATTTACCCATGAGATGGGCAACACATATATTGTTTTATCCCGTGGATATAATAGGTCCGAGAAATAAGGATGATCCCAATGGCGGAACGCCTTTGGGTTACATTAACGAGGGCTTTACAACGTTACAAAACGCGGTATCGTCGGCGTTTTTAAAGCAAGCTTCTAAGAATGAGTCGCAATGGCCAAGTATATACTTTCGACGTTACCCTTATCCGGCTTACCTTAACGACATGCTCCTAGTTGGCCTAGGATCAATGTTGTCGCTCGTGATAATCCTCAGCTTTATATACCCGTGTATCTATACAGTTAAGGTATGTATTTCAACGACCGTATATGCAGCTTATAGATGAGTTTACTTTGTAGTACATTACAGCTGAGAAGGAGAAACAATTGAAAGAGGTCATGAAGGTTATGGGTCTTCCTAACTACCTACATTGGACTGCCTGGTTTGTGAAGGCGTTCTTGATGATGGGCATCTCAGCTATTCTAATGGCCATCATTCTCAAGGTAGGTGGTTATAAATCCCAGCAACTAACCCTCGTAACTTCCCATATATTCTTAGGTAGAATGGAAAGCTGATGTAGCTGTATTGACCTACAGTTCATTCACTGCTTTGGTGTTCTTTCTGTTGATGTATACTGTGAGTTGTATTGCGTTCTGCTTCATGTTATCTGTATGCTTCAATAAGGCGACAACAGCAGCTGCTGTAACTGGTTTGGTATTCTTCGTTACCTACATCCCGTATACGTTCTTTTCTCTGCACCAGGACAAAGTAGACTTTAATCAAAAGATGGCGGCATCACTTCTATCCAACACAGCTCTGGGAATAGGACTACAAGCCATTGCTCAGCTTGAAATGAATGGCGAGGGTCTGCAATGGAACAACATGTTTAGTCCCGTAACAGTTGAGGATCGCCTAACCGTAGGGCACATTATCGGGATGTTCCTGCTCACTAGTATCATCTACATGGTGATTTGTTTGTATGTAGAGCAAATCTACCCAGGCAACTATGGTGTACCCCGACCATGGTACTTCCCATTTACGAAGTCATTCTGGTGTGGAGATCGTACATCTATCAAGGAATCCGCCCCGAGGGGACAGGGTAAATCCGAAGCAGAATATTTTGACCTAGAGCCCAATGATAAGAACATAGGAATGCAGTTGCAAGGTTTAACGAAAAAATTCGGAAAGAAAACTGTTGTCAATGATGTGACAATGAACTTGTACGAGGATGAAATTCTGGTGCTACTGGGCCACAATGGAGCTGGAAAAACAACAACGATAGCAATGTTGACAGGTATATACCCTCCAACTAGTGGCACAGCTGTAATCAATGGCTATGACATTAGAACGAATATAAGAAAAGCAAGAGAATCTTTTGGCATATGCCCTCAACACAATATACTTTTCGACGATCTGACAGTACGTGATCACTTGGTGTTTTATGGTACTCTAAAAGGACTCAACGAAAAAGAACTAGAGCATGAAATCCAAAAATATCTAAAGAAGTTAGATCTGGAAGAAAAAGAAAATATACCTTCATCGAAATTATCGGGTGGTATGCAAAGAAAACTATCTCTGAGTGCTGCCCTCTGTGGAGGGACGAAAGTTGTGGTGTGTGATGAACCAAGCTCTGGTTTAGATCCAGCTGCAAGAAGAGCTTTATGGGATCTAATGCAATCTGAGAAAGCCGGTCGAACTATGCTTCTGACAACACATTTCATGGACGAAGCAGATGTACTTGGGGATCGTATTGCTATAATGTCTGATGGCGAACTGAAGTGCTATGGAACTTCGTTCTTCTTGAAGAAGAAGTTTGGCGGAGGATACAAACTCGTAAGTAAATTCCGGTTTCCAATGGCACTACATTATTTAGGATCATCAGGTCGCGAAGATTAAGATGAGCCAGGCATGTAGTGAGAATGGGCTACGACAGAACCCTTCGAAGAAATGTTGTGCTTGAGGAAATCCTATCAGGTGGCGTAGGGTAGATGGAAAATGTGCTGGATAGGGGACGGTGGCGTAGCCGAGCTAGTAAGATCTTGAACTGTTTGGTCTACAGATCAATGGTATCAGTTTTTCGGAAACAAAATAGGAACTGCACTTTCAATTTTACTCAGCGGTGTCGAGTTTATATCTTGTGAGGGTTTTCGGAAAAAAAAACAATGCATTAATCGGAAACGAACTTATACACTCTTTTCCATAGATAAGCGAACCATTAATCCTACGATAACGAAAAATGTTTGGAGTATGTTATCATCATCATCGGCACTACAACCGGGAACCGGTCTTGGCCTTATTTAGCAAGTCCTGAGGCTTGTTAAATTTTTCCATAATGATTTGTTTTTTTCTGGACAAGGTCATTAGTCTTGCGTCAGAGGCTCCCCGACGAGGAATCGAACCCCCGGTCTCCCGCGGGACAGGCGGTATACTAACCACTATACTATCGAGGAGGAGTTTATAGTATGTGGTCATTAACTACGTTGCTTCTGATTTTTTTAAAGGTGTGACTGATCATCCTTTTCAAATTAATTTCTAAAATCAGATATCAATTTAGGCTTTCTTGAGGAGTTTTCTATTATCACTTGACGGAGAGTATGTCATACTTTACCCAATCAAGCATACCGCAGGTATCAAAACCTGACTATAACGGCATGTTTCCCGCTCGTTGTATGCGGCTCAAGTTAGTCTGTCTTTTAGTGGGTAATGTTAAAAGAGAATTATTTTATTTTATAGAAGTTGTTAGTGGTAGTGAATACCATAGTAACGCAGAGACTGCATTCATAATTAACTCCCCACTGGAACTGGAAGTATTGACTGTTCTCAGCGGTTAAGGTGTGGCCAGGTGCAGAATGTATCAGATTGTTCAATTTTATATAAACTTAATAGCAGAAGAAGGAAGAACTTTAATGCAATCTTCAAGTGCATAATAAAAGATCGAGGAAGAAGTATTCGGCGATTTTAAAGGACACAACCGGTGTGATACGTACGAAAAACTTTACAATTTTTTAATAACTCATTCCTTCAAGAATAACATGCACAAAATTTCAAGTGCTGAACTAAATCATCATCATCATCATCATCATCATCATCATCGGCACTACAACCGGGAGCCGGTCTTAGCCTTATTTAGCAAGTCCTGAGTCTTGTTAAATTTTCATAATGATTTTTTTTTCCGAGCAAGGTTATTAGTCTTGCGCCAGAGGCTCCCTGACGGGGAATCGAACCCCGGCCTCCCGCGTGACAGGCGGGTATACTGGACTAAATAGCAGTCCTTAAAAGAGAAGCGAACAGATAGCGGAAGACGAGTGGATGAAGGAGGATGACGCATAAGTCGCTGAATATAGATTATATTCATACAAAAAAATTACCGCAGAAAAAATTTAAAGATAAATACGAGGGTGGGCTAAAAAGTTTCCGACCTCAACGTGAAGATAGCGGCACTCGAAAAAAAAAATAGTGAATGTATTTGTACATCTTTTGACAGCTACTCACCAAAATTTCAGCCATATTGGAGGCGTAGTTTATATTTGACAGTCGTTTGAGTAAGTCGATGTGTGTTTTTGTGAAAATGGACAAAATTGGCTATGGAGCTGTCATTAATTTTTTTTTTGAAAGGTTTTACTGACGAGTACTGCTATCTTCACGTTGAGGTCAGAAAATTTTCAGCCCACCCATGTATAACCCCAAAATTTAATTTTTTTTAAAAACAATCCTATTTTGAACTGTTCTCATAATGCTGCCCCTATTGTATGGGAACTGTGTGGGGATACGTAGTCGGTGTGCCGGCACGGGCACTGGTTCACTACTACTCCACGACGAGTTCACGTTATGAAACACTGAATATCGAAGTAAAACGATCACCAGAGGAAAATTAAAACACCGTATATTGTTTAGTATAAACGGTTTTTATTGTCAAACTGTTTTTATTTTGAATAAATATGATATTGGATTGTAAATTCACTGAACTGTAGCACACACACGAATTGTATCGGAAAATGTTTCGAATTTTTCTTGTCTGCCTTTTGCAAAAATGGTTTTGTTCAGGAAAAAACCCAACTCTAACTCCACAAAACACTCTGTTAAACGTCGTTATAACACTTCCGGGCACACTAGACTCCGTGCAGTGACACGTCTGGCAGTGGTGCGCACCCTACGGCAAATGAATCGCGCTTAGATGTTCACTCTTTGGTGGTTGAAGTTCGACTATTTGAGGTACTCAGCGATTAACCTCGGAAGACTCTGGTGAGTCCTGTCTCAGCTAAGGGAGAGTTTTCTTTTCCTTGAGAGAAAAGTGAAGTTTCTCTCTGTGGTGGATCTCTCCGGGTCGATCTTAGCTAGTGTGCTAATGATCGATCGTTTACCCATGCAACGAGGTCATGGGAAACGAAACTGAAAAAGGAGGATAGAACAAAGGGCATCATAAATGACATGGATGCAGCTGCATAAATAGTCTGCATTGCAATTAGGAAAATGCGCTAAAAGGAATTTCGGTACACAATGGTGATTATGCACGGTATCTTGCTGGCAGGAAGGTTCGAATTTTTTGTATGCATGTTAATACGCTGAAGAATTCGATTCATGGCGGCTAGACGCTAGATGCGTGCATTGCTTTTCTCGGTTGGGCAATAGACTGCCGAGGCCATGGATAAGCCAGGAAAATATGTTGTGCACGTGTGCAACAGATTACGCTGGCCGATATGGGCGCCGATAAGTTTTCCGAATTTATGATGCTTGTGTGTAAAAAATTATTTTCAGGAACTGGGGATAATGCTTTGACTGCATGAATGTTAGAGAATTCTTTACAGGGACTTTGGTGATACATTAGATGAATTAAATGTTTTTGGTGAAGGAAACGTTTGCAGGTTTGCAAAGGGAGTTGGGGTTGGAATTGTGGGTGGTTCTTTGCGTGAGGTTAGAGAACCCTCACGACTGCATCAAGTCTAGTTCAACGGGAATTTTTGGTTGTTTGATTTCAGGCGATGTGAGGGCTGCGATCGCTACAGCAGTGGGAGAACTTTTATTTTGGAGTCTCGGTAGATGGCGCATAAGTCGCTGAAAATTGATTATTTTCACACCAAAAATTAATGTTTGGTCATGAAAAGAGGTCATAGTAGGTGTTTCCTTTCTACTGGCTTGGTTTCCGTTTGAGCCGCTTCATGGTGATCTGATCATGACCATTTCCGCTCAATATTGTCATACGTATCCCATTTGTAAATTTTTCTTTTGTTTCAATTCATCTGGGACACAAACTTCAAGCGGCTCTTAAAATTATGCTTTATGCAGATGATTTAAAATCGTGTTGTGTCCTAGGCGCTGCTACGATTGCTAACATGCCGGTCTACTTCGATCATTACTAAGATTATATCGACGTTTTCGACAACGGTCCTACTTGCACGAAATGCATCTTTATTATCAAAAATACTGGAATGGAATCGACGAACCTAAATTGCGCCCAAGCAGCTGTAACAGTATCAGATCCAAAAACGCTATTTACAATTTCAATCGCCTGACTAGCATTTTCACCTTTGCCAAAGCAACATTTAAAAATATGCGAAATTTTCTTCTTGCTAACTTCATATCTGACACCACACAATGGACAACTGAGTAGAGCAATCAATAAAGGAATCTTTATCAATTGAACACTTCCATAGCTGATACCCATTTCTGATGAGATTTCTCCGACAGTTAAGCTCAGTATGTACCTCTTGCTCGCTCATGACTGTACTGAGTACAAAGTCGAGCGAGTTATTGTTGTTATATTTTATATAAAGAAAAAATATAAATTTTTTTGGAGGCTATGCCTCTTTAGTTTATTCATCAAATTACAGGTCGCTATGAACGCTCTTTACAGTTTTTCTATGCTATTTATACTTAAAACTATCTTAACCTAGGAATCTCCTAATGTGTTTTTAATGACCCAACGTAATAGATACATATGTTTTGCTTCTTAGCATTTTATTTTGGGTTTTTTTAGATCTAGGTAAATGATGTCTAGACACAATTTTAATGTTAAATATTTTAAGGAATGAATAGGAAACACATTCCTGGAAGATTGTAAAAATGCAGACGCTAGTTGTTGTTAGATGAATTTCTTATTTCAAGGTGAACATGAGGATGCATCGTGGTTGGGTGATTCATTCGTTAACTCCCCCCTCCGTTAAAACACAATGTTCCCATTGTTTGTTTATGTGTTGTAACTCTAGTAATCTGTTATTAAAGATTTTTTTGATTTTAATTTATCTTATTTAGTTTTGTATTCATTGTACCTCTTATATAGTATGTTAAAAAAATTTACGAAGAAATATTATAGTTTTAAAAAGGAGTATACAAATTATAATGCTTAATACTGGATTATCTTCTAACGGTATTATAAATTTCCTCATTTAGTCTTGAGTTTGAGTATAGTATATTATTAATTTCTATTTCTATCTTATTGCTATGGATTACAATTTCATTAATTCTTTCTATTGTATCGTCTGCCAGTCTTATAATTTCATTTATAAATATATATTTTTTTTTTGTACATTCATTAGTTCCAAAAATTGTCTTATTACATACTACGGTTTCTGGCATGATTTGAACTAATCCATGGAATGTATCTAGGGCTAGATTATCGTTGAGTATTTGACGAAGATTGTATGTTTTTTCCTATAAACAAATATGTCTGCGTAGGCTAGGATATTTATTAATGGAATATTTTAAGCTTCATCTTTTATTATTTCTTTAAGTTCTGGGATGTGATTTCTCTGTAAGGGCTCATAATTTATGTTAGATTAAATGGGTGAATTAATATACTTGAGTTTTCATATACACATACGTCTGGGATTTTGTTGAGGTAAATTTGTTGTCCTTTAAAGGTATAATTTCCATATTTCCGGTGAATGTTTCAATTATTCCCAGCACGAATAAGATCCTTGTGAATTCTTTTACCTCCATTTCCAATTATCGTGGTTCCTTGATCTTCCACTACAATATGTTTTGGGTAACGAGTTTTGTTTTTCCCTCGTCTGTTCTCTTTTACAAAAATAATATCTCCGGGTGAATATATTTTATCTTTTCTCTTTTTATTTTGGAATCGATTTTGTTTCTCTTGTGCGTTCTTTAGTTTATCTTGTATGTCTACTGTTACTACACCGAAAAATAATTCGCTTGGTTTGACTCCCGTAGTTGAATGCATTGTTAAGTTGTATTGCTTAACCGCGTTGAATATTTCTTCTGACGCTGAGGTGGATTTGTCAACTGCCAGACTTCTACTGATTTCTAATAACGTTGAATGAACTCTCTCGATATTTGAATTGGATGTTGAATGGGCCACTGGGGCAAGTATATGTGTTATTCCTCTTTGTTTGAGTAAAAATTCGGTTTTTATTCCTTTGAGGATTGGTGCGTTATCAGTCATGATTGATTTGGCGAAGGGAAATATTTGAGAGATTATCTCGTCGATGACTACTGTTGTTCCAATTTCGTTTGGTATATTACGGATATACAGATATTTGCTGTATGTGTCTATTGTTGTTATATATATTTTCTTCTCTAAATAGAATGTATCCATCTGTAAACTTTTTCCTACTTTTGTTGGGATAGGTGTGGGTTTTAGTAATAAATGTTTAATCGGGTGTCTTACATATTTACAGGTTGAACAAACTTCGCAGATTTTAGTTTCGGCTTTGCACATTTGTTTGAATGTGGGCCAGAAGTATTTTTCAGATATTTCTAAAATGTTGTTTCGATAGTCTCGATGAGCTCTTTTGTGTGTTTCTTGAAAAATTCTAAGTTGTTCGTCCTCATTTATTACATCTATTACAGAATTTGGTTCGTGAACGATTTTATCGCAGTTTAGGTTTTCTTCGACTATGTTTCGGATCTCGTGAAGTGTCACTTCATCGCAATGGATAGCATTGGTGTGGTTCGAGTTTATAACCGTTTTTAACACTCCAATGATTCCTGATAAATTACTGATTTTTAAGTGGAATCTTTTGTAATCCGTAAATGTTGTTTTGTGTTCTACTTTGTCCTCTTCCGCAAATTCTATGAATATCTGACTTTTAAATTGATTTACTGGTTTTGCAACGCTTTTTATTTTGTACACTGGTGAACTATCCACTGAATGTACCGAGGATGTTGATGAATTATTTATCTGTTGTCTACTTAATGCGTCTGCGACTATATTTTCTTTGTCAGGCTTGTATACTATTTTTGCTTCATATTCCTCTATCCTATTTTTCCACCTTTTTATCTTAGTATTTGTATTCTTTTCGGACACTGCATAGGTCAAAGACTGGTGGTCTGTGAAAATCGTTAAGTCTGATACTCCCTGTATGTATATTCTTAGTTTGTCTAGTGCAAAGATTATGGCTAGCAATTCTTTTTCATTTGTTGCGTAGTTTTGTTCTGTCTTTGATAATGCTCTAGAGATGAATGTAATCGGTCGTTTTTCTTGAGATAATACTGCGTCAATCGCTGTGTTTGATGCGTCAGTGGTTAGTTCGAATGGTTTGGAATAGTCTGGTTGCGATAGCTCCATGCATTCTTCTAAATGTGCTTTCAAGTCTTCAAATGATTTTCTTTCTTCTTGATTTAGTTTTATTTTATAATTTGTATTTTCTTTCTTTGGGACCATTTGATCGGTTTTGAGTAGGTTCGTTAGGGGCTTTGCTATTCGGGCGAAGTTTTTTACGAACTTACGGTAGAATCCAGTTAGGCCAAGGAAGGCACGTAGCTCCTTTAGGTTTGTTGGCTCTGGGTATTTTCTGATGGTCTCAATCTTTTCTGGGTCTGTTTTTATGGATTTGTGGCTTATTATATAGCCTAAAAATTTCACATAGTCTTTAAAGAAATGTGATTCCTCTTCTGAAATCGTTAAGTTAGATTTAAGTAGAGCATCGAATATTTGTTGGAGATGGTTCATATGTTCATCCCGAGTTTTCGAGAAGACAATTATGTCGTCGATATATACATAACAGAATTTTGTTACAAAGTGTCTCAAAATGGCGTCCACACAGCGTTGAAATATCGCGGGGGCGTTTTTTAATCCAAACGCTATCCTATTATATTCGTATAATGCCCCATTTACAGCAAATGCCGTTTTCTCTTTGTCTTTTTCGGCTAATAGTATTTGGTGAAATCCCGACTCTAAGTCCAATGTGGAAATGACTTTGCTTCCCCTAAGTTTTGGATTATATGCACAATGTTTGGCATTGGGTACCTGTCGTTTATAGTATGAAGATTTAATTTTCTATAATCATTCACCATTCTTTTCTTTTGTGTGCCGTCTGGATTTAGTCCCTTCTTTGGAACCATCCAAATAGGTGAGCAATACGGGCTTCTCGAAGGTCTAATTATTCCATGGTGTAGTAAACTTTCGATTTCTTTGTTAACGAAGTCTTGGTCGGCAATCTTATACGGGTATTGCTTAGACCAGATTGGTTCGTCGTCTTTTGTTTTAATTGTCGCGATGATGCTTGTCGTATAGGGTAAACTTTTATCGACCCTTTTGTTTCTGTTCATTAATGGGTCTATCTCCATTTTGTGTTCTTGATCCTCAATAGCATAGTTTAGTTTCTGGTTTTCGTTATTCCTATTGTCATATTCAGTCTTTAGTAACATTGCGTAAAAATCAATTTCTGCTTTTAATTTCTTTAATCCCTCTAGTCCAATAACTAAATCAAATTCCTTCAAATCTTTGAGCTCAATAATTCTAATCTTTTCCCTAAAATGTGAATGTTTCTTTTTGCCTCTATAATACTTCTTCCATGGCGAGTTTTTGTATATGTTTGTTTTATTGGAACTGAAAAGCTTAAATCTATAGTATTTCTGCAATAATTTTGAGTTGCACCCGAAACTATTAAAATTGAATACTCTTTTTGAGTATCAGGGTTTTTTAAACTTAAACTAGGCAACCCATTTTTTAATATAACAAAAGATTCTTTAATGATATCATTTTTACTTACATTGTTTGCTATAGAGTCTGCTTCTGAGGCTGGTGTTAGGTTGTTGATCAGCAGTTGTTCCAGTTCCGTTTGGTGGGCCTGTTGTTGGAATTACTCGGGTCTTCTGAACGGATTGTTTTGCCTTGCTGTTCTGATGGTAGACCTGTGGGTATTGTGTATTGTCCCTGTGAATGTAGTCGTACTACGAGAGGTCTCTGTCCTGTCTCGGTAGTGTGTCAGTCCGACACTGGTTCACCGAGACTTCCCCACGGAGCGTTCACTTAGGGTGTCCAATAAACAACGGCTGTATTCTTATGGCTAGTTTCTTTATTGGATCTATAAGCTTACACTTAACATTTAGATACTATAGGTATTTAATGTGTGTTTACAAAAAAATTGAATTCCTAACGCGAGGTATGTAACAAATCACTCATTGAATCCTTAAACACTAGTATGTAACAAAATAATTCATCCAATTCTTAAACGCTAGGTAGGTAACAAAGTAATTCATCAAATTCTTAAACACTAGTATGTAACAAAATAAATGTTTGAATCTGTAACACTAGGTATGTAACACAATAATTCATCGAATTCTTACACGCTAGGTAGGTAACAAAATAATTCATCGAATTCTTAAACGCTAGGTAGGTAACAAAATGATTCATCGAATTCTTAACCACTAGTATGTAACAAAATAAACGTTTGAATCTATAACACTAAGTATGTAACACAATAATTCATCGCATTCTTAATCGCTAGTATGTAACAATAATTCATCGAATTCTTAATCACTAGTATGTAACAATAATTCATCGAATTCTTAATCACTAGTATGTAACAAAATAAATGTTTGAATCGGTAACACTAGGTATGTAACAAAATAAATGTTTTGAGCAATTGCGGTGTGCTATGATACAATCTGGTGATTTTCACAGATGTGTTTACGCACGTTTAAGAGTTGACGGTGAACACAAAGAATGTTCTGCGCTATCGCAGTGCACTGAAATACCATTAGGTGATTTTTAACTAAGGTGTTTAACGCACGTTTAATAGTTGACGGCAAGAACAAAAATGTTTTGAGCAATTGCGGTGTGCTATGATACAAGCTGGTGATTTTCACAGATGTGTTTACGCACGTTTAATAGTTGACGACAAGAACAAAAATGTTTTGAGCAATTGCGGTGTGCTATGATACAAGCTGGTGATTTTCACAGATGTGTTTACGCACGTTTAATAGTTGACGGTGAACACAAAAAATGTTCTGCGCTATCGCGGTGCACTGAAATACCATTAGCTGATTTTTTACTAATGTGTTTAACGCACGTTTAATAGACCGATGGTGAAAACAAAAAATGTTCTGCGCTATCGCGGTGCACTGAAATACCATTAGGTGATTTTTTACTAATGTGTTTAACGCACGTTTAATAGACCGATGGTGAAAAACTAAATATCTTTTTGCTCGATCGCGGTTGCTGGGTACTTTTCTGTTTCATCGCCTTTTTCTTACTGCCCTCTGCATTAAGGTTTGACTCGCGCCACATCATGGCACATCAACATCCATCGGTGTTAGTAACCACATAGTATCCCTGCCTGTGTGCATTTTTTATTATGCGCACAGTGGTGGGCGCCATGGCGTGTGTTCGCTCGTTGCACGTCATCATGACGAGGGAAGTTCGTATTGTTCATACGTGCTATGTGATGCAGCTACATGGGCATGCGTTATATCTCGCGTATTTGTATTTGTTGAGATGTGTTTGCGCGCCCGCTTGGTAATTCCAGGAATTAGTCGCAGGCTTGCGCAACCGCATCATGTTTTGCTTGGTTGTTCTGCTACATCAGATCGATGTGCAGATGTCCCATGCTTTCCTATGCCACGTAGTTTCGTACCATTGCAACTACGTTGTGCTTGGTCATCATGACATGATTTTCGTGTTTTTCGCCCTTCTACCTTTAGATAGTTGCATGTTATTGCCCATACACTTGTATCAACGGACTTGTGGTCATTTTACATGCTAATGCAGGTAAGTTTTCGATTTTCTGGCGCCGCAGGCCTGCGAAAAGAAGGTTACCTGGTGGTAAGTAGGCAGGTGAGTAGTGGCGTTCGCACGAACCGCCACAGACCTATCCACGTCCATGGGTTCTGGTTGCGGTTGATTTCTGCTGTTGTTATAACGCTGTTGCTGTCTCCATCCGGGTCTGAAATATTGCCATGAATCTCTTCCTCTATAGTGCTGTTGGGATCGTTCCACTTCTATATTTGGTACTCGCTGTTCTCTGTGATCGAAGTTCCTGGGTGTTTGATTTCTTTGCGGTTGGTAGTATCTCGGCGGGTTGTATTGTGAGTGGCTTCTCTTAATCATCCAGAAGTTTGGTGCGATATCCGTGTGTCTTGTATCGTGTTGTACGGATAGGGCTATGCCGTAAGCTTCTGCTAATGATTCACATCTATGGGCGTATAGGGTTTGTTTTGCCAGTATGTTGTTTAGTCCGTTTAGGAATACTCTTGCTGCTTCTTTTTCGGCTTCTTCGCATAATGCCTTTTTCCCTTCTTGATGACGTGCTTCGAACTGAATTTTTGATATAATTAGATTTAAGGCTTTGTTGACTTCATCGTAATATTTAGCCAGCGTGTTTCTTCCTTGCCGAATGCGTGACATATCTTCTTTCAATACATAGAGGGGCCTGTTGTCACTATATGCTGCATCCAATCGGTCCAGTATAGCTTCGAGACAAGATTTCGTCCGATAATTTGTTAATAGCCTAGCTGCTTCTTCTATAATTTTATATTTTATTATAGATAGTGCTGTAGCATATCTGGCATGTCCTCTATGGGCTTCACAGGCTTTCATTATGTTGCAGACGTTGTCTCTCCAAGATGCATATTCCTCGGGGTTCCCGCTGAATTTTGGAAGGTTTTTGAATGCCTCCAACTCAATGTCTTCGGGCTTGTTAAATTTGAATGTTATATCCTCGTGTTCGATTAGTCTCACGGGGCGTACTTCAGGTTCCTCGTTTTTCTTTAATTGTAGCTGGTTCACTGCTGACACAATTGTTTGTAATTTAGAACGAAGAAGTTAAAATTGCCAAAACAGACTAATTTCGGTTTTTTACTGCAATTTATTTTTTCAATTAAATTGACAACGTTTCGATCAAGTATTTGATCCTCTTCAGGTCTAAAAAAATGTTATAATGATGTTAAAAACCTTCATAGAAACCATAAGACACACAATAATTAAATTAAACTAAGCTTACCAGCAATAAATTGGAACTAGTACAGTAAATTAAATAAGTTAAATAAATAAAAATTAAAATTACTCTGCCAATAATTTGACAGAGAAGTCAAAACACTAAAATAGTCAATCAAAACTGATGCTCCATCATACATAAACAAACCACTAAGTGAGCGCAGGTATATACAGGTCATGGAAATTTACGGTGTCTGTCTGTAAATTTAAAGTGTGTGAGTTGGCTTTGATGTGTGACATCTCAGACATAAGACGTTTAGATAACAGCGCCTCCTTATCTTTGATTTTGATCTTCTCCCAATTTATGACATGTGAAGGATGGTCCAGTCGATGTTTTGTAATAACATTGTGGTATTTGGGATGACAGTTAATGTTATTTCTATGTTCTTTTATGCGAGTACTCAGTTTTCTCCTTGTTTGGCCTATATAAGTGGCAGGACAAGTCAAACAATCTACTTGATAAACAACATTGGTGTTATTATGTTGCTGTAATTTGTCTTTCCCCCGAGTAACAATGTGGTCCAATTTATTATTAATGGAGTGAACAACACGTATATTATAATTCTTTAGCTTTGCGTTCAACTGTTGAGAAAAACGATTAACATAAGGAACCGTAAGAGTTGCATCAGGTTCCACTTTTGTTTGCCTCGGGTTATTATCATTAGTATTCAGAATTGCTATTCTCCTCCTGATGTGTTTTTTGATAAAAGTGTGCGGGTAGGAGTTCCTCTGGAGGATATCAGTGACCAATTTCAAATTTTCGCCATGAAACTGTTTATCAGACAACTTGATCGCCTTATCAGTCAAACAAGACACCATCGCAATCTTCTGGTGTGTCGGGTGGAATGAATGGTAATGTAATACCCTGCCTGAGAAAGTCGGTGTTTGGTACCAATTGCATATCAAACGGTCGTCCAAACTTCTAATGACCTGTAGATCGAGAAAACTAATTCTATTGTTAGTTTCAATCTCATGTGTAAACTGGAGATTGGGATTATATAAGTTGAACACATTTAAAGTGTGTTCAATTTTATTGGTCGGTAAAATCAAAAACGAATCATCGACATACCTATAATAGTGAGTAACTTCGAAATCAAGTTTCTCAAAACATGAAACTTCCAAATCTCTCAGGGCTAAGTCACAAAAATGGGGGAAGATGGCGAGCCCATAGGTATACCAAATTTTTGTCTATAAAATGAATTATCAAACGTGAAAAAGGTTGAACCTAATAGAAGTCGGAGGCCGTTCTGGAATTCACTCCATGGAATCCTACATTTGTCCTTGATAAAGTGCCATCTGTTTTTTATACTTCGTATAATACAATCTTCCGGTACGTTCGTGAAAAGAGAAGTTACATCAAACGACACCATACTATGTTCTTTAGGGACTTGAAAATTTTTGATTTTGTCAATAAATTCCATACTGTTATTTATATTAAAATGAGATGCTGGCACATTCTCGGATATCAATTTCGATAAAAACTTTGAAAAGAAATAGTATGGTGTGTCAACATTGGAAACGATCATACGCAAGGGATATCCAACCTTATGGATCTTTGGTAACGCGTAACATCGAGGTAGATTCGAGTCAATAGTAAGCAAATGATTATAAAGTTTCTTACCGCGTTTCCCCTCAGAGTTAAGAGCATCATCAATAAACCTTTCATTCCACCACCGTTTGAGCAAGGTTTTAAGTTTTCCGGTCATTTGACTTAAGGGATTTTTGTTTAACAGTTCATATGTTTTGTTGTCTGATAACATGGCATTCACTTTTTGGATGTAATCAGTTCTTTTCAAAGCTACTGTTGCGTTGCCCTTATCAGCCAATGTGAACATGATGCTGTGCTGTCTCGCGAACTTTTTCGCTTCTATAATGTGTTGGTGTAACCATTTTTTGTCCTTTTTAATGTGAGTTTGGTTTCTGTTTTTGTCCAAAATACAACATACTATTTCTTTTCAAAGTTTTTATCGAAATTGATATCCGAGAATGTGCCATCATAATGCAACTCTTACGGTTCCTTATGTTAATCGTTTTTCTCAACAGTTGAACGCAAAGCTAAAGAATTATAATATACGTGTTGTTCACTCCATTAATAATAAATTGGACCACATTGTTACTCGGGGGAAAGACAAATTACAGCAACATAATAACACCAATGTTGTTTATCAAGTAGATTGTTTGACTTGTCCTGCCACTTATATAGGCCAAACAAGGAGAAAACTGAGTACTCGCATAAAAGAACATAGAAATAACATTAACTGTCATCCCAAATACCACAATGTTATTACAAAACATCGACTGGACCATCCTTCACATGTCATAAATTGGGAGAAGATCAAAATCAAAGATAAGGAGGCGCTGTTATCTAAACGTCTTATGTCTGAGATGTCACACATCAAAGCCAACTCACACACTTTAAATTTACAGACAGACACCATAAATTTCCATGACCTGTATATACCTGCGCTCACTTAGTGGTTTGTTTATGTATGATGGAGCATCAGTTTTGATTGACTATTTTAGTGTTTTGACTTCTCTGTCAAATTATTGGCAGAGTAATTTTAATTTTTATTTATTTAACTTATTTAATTTACTGTACTAGTTCCAATTTATTGCTGGTAAGCTTAGTTTAATTTAATTATTGTGTGTCTTATGGTTTCTATGAAGGTTTTTAACATCATTATAACATTTTTTTAGACCTGAAGAGGATCAAATACTTGATCGAAACGTTGTCAATTTAATTGAAAAAATAAATTGCAGTAAAAAACCGAAATTAGTCTGTTTTGGCAATTTTAACTTCTTCGTTCTAAATTATCATATATTAACAGACGATATTACCTTTACAATACACACAATTGTTTGTATTTGTTGGGCCAAATGTGTTATGTCTGCCCTTATTGTGGCGTTGTCTGTGTTCATTTTTGATGTGTTTTGTGATTTTTCCTCTTGGTCACTTGATTCGTCCTCAGTTGGTTTGTCGAATAGTCCTTCCGTTAATTTGGTTTTTCGTTTTTTTATTTTCATTCACTGGTTTTTTATTTGTTCGTTGAATTTAGTTCATTTATTTACTGAATTTTGTTTATTTGTTTACTGGATTTAGCTTATTTGTTCACTGAATTTAATTTATTTGTTTAGTTTATTTGTTATATGAATTTAGTTTATTTGTTTACTGGATTTAGTTTGTTTTTGCAAAATAAATTCATGTCCCAAAAGTTATTAACGAAACTCTCCGTAAGTTACTCAGCGAAACACAAAACCATTTGTAAGCAAAGATTTTCACACGAAATTGCTTTAAGCCAAACGAATATCCGGACGAAGCACATATTTTCTACTTTAGTATATTAATTACTTTACTTTATTTCACACACGTGTTATTTCATTTCTGATTTTCTGAACAAATAGATATTGCTTACCGCCTCCTTCTCTAGGCGTTGTTCCTCTCGATGATCTGCGCAGCGGGTCCGGAACTGGTGAGAAAATCCTATGATTTTCTGTTCGATATATTTTTAAAATTCTTCCCAGAATTTATTAGGTTCCAACTCAAATTAAACTTTTAAAGTGAGTGGCAGGATCGCCAGTTATTGTTGTTATATTTTATATAAAGAAAAAATATAAATTTTTTTGGAGGCTATGCCTCTTTAGTTTATTCATCAAATTACAGGTTGCTATGAACGCTATTTACAGTTTTTCTATGCTATTTATACTTAAAACTATCTTAGGAATCTCCTAATGTGTTTTTAATGACCCAACGTAATAGATACATATGTTTTGCTTCTTAGCATTTTATTTTGGGTTTTTTTAGATCTAGGTAAATGATGTCTAGACACAATTTTAATGTTAAATATTTTAAGGAATGAATAGGAAACACATTCGTAGAAGATTGTAAAAATGCAGACGCTAGTTGTTGTTAGATGAATTTCTTATTTCAAGGTGAACATAAGGATGCATAGTGGTTGGGTGATTCATACGTTAACTAGCGCGACCGGTAGCCAAGCCGGTTCCCCTACTCTTCATAAACTGAACAACAGCCACCCACAAGATTGTCTAGCTCGCCATTTGTAAAAAAGTAAAATGACCGTTTATATTTGATTCACTCTTGTAGTATGGAATATCACTTTTCCAAAAAATGTAGGTCTGACTTTGATAAATGCTTTTAGCGACATATATCACTGCAGTTATTTCCTTTTTCCTCAGACTGATATTTTATAACCAAATTTGATTTAAATATTAAACCAGAAACACTAAATACAATTGAACGTGTCTTCATCTAGATTTGTGTAAAGAAGCAGGGTTGTGATACAAATCAGGTGACAGCCTTTCTCAGTCACTACGTACCGGACATTAAACCCGCTTCGGAGATTGGCACAGAGCTCACCTATGAACTGCCAGAAAGATATGTGCAAACATTTAGTGAAATGTTTGAAAAATTGGAGCAGAATACATCCGATTTGATGCTTGAAGGATACGGTATATCAGTGTCAACGTTGGAAGAAGTATTCATGAAGATCGGTAGCGAAGGCTACCAAGAAGAAGAATCAACGAAGGAGACCATTCCAAATGGGAATGGCTCTATCATGTTTACTGACGTCTTATCTACTAGTGGTAAGATTATATGGTTTATAGAAGTTCCAAAAACGCCTTTCTTTCAAATTTCAGATGAAAGCTTAGCCATCGCAGATACAGTATTCCTTCGAGGGAAAATGCTTAGTTACAATAAGTGGTATGCTATGTTCATTAAAAAGGCATTTTGTACTTACCACAACAAGATGCAGTTCTTTATACAAAACATTATGCCATTTCTTTTAATTTGGCTCACGGTATACGTGTCCGATACTTCAGTTTTGACGGACCTAAAACCCCTTGACATAACGTTAACCAAGTACCCGGCCACGGTGACTATTTTAGAGACCCACTCAGATATAAAGGAAGACGCCTTTTTAAACAACATAAGTATGAGTTACAAGTCTCTGATTAACTCTCTCGGGCCGAAGCATGATTTTGTTGAAATAAAGAAACCATTTATACCTTACATACTTCAACTGGGGAGAGAAATTCAGCCCAGCATCAATAGGAGATACATTGCGGCAGCCACAATCACACCCGATTCGCTAACTGTTTGGCTGAATAATAAGCCTCTTCACACTGCACCATTGACATTGAATCTGATACACAATGCAATTGCCAGGTAAGTTAGTGACAGTTCGAGGATCGGGAAAAAAAAACTTAAAAACTTTTTTTCAGAGCTGTTATGGGTGATGAAGCTTCTATTGAGGTGATCAACCATCCCTTACCATTCTCGGACAATGAAAGGTTCGCAATGTTGCGTTCTAATGAGAATCTAGGAGTGCAAATCACTGGAAACGTCTGCTTTCTAATGTGCTTCGTCACATCCATGTACATAATGTTTCTGATAAAGGAGAGGGTTTCTCGCGCCAAGTTATTACAGTTCGTGAGTGGCGTTGGAGTATTAACATTCTGGCTGACGCATTATCTATGGGACATCTTGACGTTTATGTTTACGACGATTGTTGTAATCATAACACTGGCCCTCACAGGTCAGGAAGGGTATAAGACTTTTGAGGAGCTTGGTAAGTTATTCGCATATTATTTCAAATTTTTCATACACAATTTTTTTTGCCAATAAAATGCGCTAATGGGATCGGAAATATTTGTAGACAAAGCAGGAATTAGTAACATTCAAAGACACTCGTCGCCTCACCAATCAACTGCAACTAGCGACGCCAAAACTGGCCGTAATTCCACTTGTTTTCACCTTCTTTAATACGGATGTACTAAAGGTATTTTCTGACGCCCTGCTTAACCGCAGTACGGATGGAAGAAGAGAGAGTGAAATGGAGAGACGTACACACAGAGAGAGAGAGCTCAAGAAACGAAGATACGATACGCAATGCGTTGAACAGCTGCAGACTACCATATTGACGCAGTTTGAGCGGTCGAATCTCGCGGGTTCAGTTGAGGAATGATTTCCTGACCATTATTGTGAAGTGATGTGCAATCTACGGATAACTATTGTTGAGGCCTGTGAGTAGAGTCTTAGAACATACTCACAGGTCGACCGGCTTACCACACTATGTCAGTGGGAACATCATGCAAAAGTTTTGAAAAAGAACTGTACTATATATAACCCGTAGGCTCCTCGATAGTTTAGTGGTTAGTATACCCGTCTATCACGCGGGAGACCGGGGTTCGTTTCCCCGTCGGGGAGCCTCTGACGCAAGACTAACGACCTTGCCCGGAAAAAACAAATCATTATGAAAAATTTAACAAGCCTCAGTATTTGCTAAATAAGGCCAAGACCGGCCCCCGGTTGTAATGCCGATGATGATGATGATGATGATATATAACCCGTAATCGGATCTGCCCGCGAAACACTGTCGACGTGCAGTTGGAAACGATATTTTGTGACATCAGAGGCATAGGTGTCACCGATACGAATGCAAACGTCCTCCAGAAATATTTACAAACGGTGAAACCTGATATCCTAGCCCTAACCGAGACCCAGATCGAGTCGTCAATTGACATGACATATCTTCGTTGCCCAGGATGCGATTTCGTTTCAAAGGTGCGGTTTGCGTCTTCACCAAATCCAATTTGGCTTACCAAAAGGTAGAACCATTGGAACCTTATAATTTAGATATCAATTGGATGAAAATCGTGCTGAAGAGCTCTGTAAAATGTCTTTGATGTGTCTACTGCTCCCCAAATGACAATCGACCAGCGAACTTTGCGAACATCTTTCACGATCCATCAACTGGATACTAATCAGCCACGTCGCTTATAAGATTGTCGTTGTTGGCGACTTTAACGCATTCTAACAGAACCATCGAAGTTAGGAGGCTGGCCAAAATGTTCGCAATTATCCACAATTTGACTCAATTCATGGAGTTGGCGCGAATGCCGCATGGGCGGGGTAATTTTGATTTTTGATTCCGTAGATCTGTTTCAGACACTCGAGCCGTGGAAATGACGGCACCATTGGGAAACTGAAATCACTGCTTGATATCGGTTGCGCATTCACTTACATTTCAAAACAATACTTAACTGGAACGACCACATATTTGAAGCTGCAAAAAGTGCAGCCAAATGTATGGAGTTCCTTAAGAGATTCAAAAGATAATTTACTCCATCAAACCTGGCCACTATTTACAAGGCGTATATTCGTCCAAAAATGGAATTCAACTCCCATGTTTGGTCAGGCGCATCCAAAACTGTACTCGACAGGATGCAAAAACGAGCAGTGAAACTTATTTGGAACTCAGCCGTAAGTCGAGCAATTCCCTCGTTAGAACATAGGCGCAACGTACCATGTCTATCTCTTGTCTATAGGTATTACCACGGTCGTTGCTCAACTGAACTGAGGAGCCGGACTCAGACATTTTCCCGCGATATCAGTCAATCTGTGAATGCCCATCAGTTCACGTTGAAAGTGGACTTCAGGCGCACAAATAAACATAGAGAGTCATTCTTTAGCCGAACCGCACGAATGTGGAATGCTCTGCCTGATCATGTGTTTCCTGGTCGTTGTGATGTCCAGACATTCAAGACCAATATACATCGACACCTCCTTTCCTTATCCACTTCCTCTCCATCCGCTAGCACTCTGCTCTGACATTTAAGGGTACTTCAAAATCCCCTTTTGTGCGCGCAAAAACAAATAACCAACCTAAGCAGCTTCGCCAAGTATGGCGGTATGGGCCTGCTAACTGGGCCAATTGGTGGGATTATTTCGTATCCTTGCAGTGGTCAGAGGTGTGCTTTGAAGGTTCCGATGTTAACGCATGTACAGTCTCGGTCACGGACATCATTCTTCTCAGAATGGAACTTTTCATTCTGTATTTCATGAAATTCATCCGATAAACCTTCGTTTGATTAAAAGTGGAAACAGATTACGGTGGCCAAAAATAGAGCTTTTAAGCAATGGCACTCAAATCCCATGGAGATCAACAGAACAAATTTTGCCAGAATCAGAAGCGTGTCCAACGAGGCGATTGATACCGCCAGGAAGGTTCATATTGACATACAACGATACACAGTAACCGAGTGTGGACGTGTTTTCAATTCGGCGATCGAGTTAAATGAAAAATTTGCTTTTATGAGTCGCGAGTGGTTGAAATATAAAAACTATTTATAAATAAACAAATTTCAGTGATAAAAACAGTCAAAATAAAGTTATCTTTGTCGAGGAGGCAGGATAATGGAGGAAACTCCACAACCACGAATTGGAATTGTACTTTATTTTTCTTTTGCAAATAACTGCAATAAAAAAAACATATACTGATATAGCCAGATGCAAAGGTATTTAACCATATGCCCTGGGCGTTAGAATATATTCACATCTAGGCCGGCTTGTCGTAAGAGGCGACTAAAGGCCGAGTGGAAGGTGGGCTCCAAACGCCCTACCGCCCGCTGAAATACCACCCCGCCAACCTATACTTTCCGTGAAATGGTCAGGAGAAATCCCTGGCCAACTTTCGGGGGTTGGCTGATGGGCCGGTTCGAGAAAAAGTTGTTTTAGGTGGTAGTGGGTCCCAAGGTGAGATACCACCTTCCATATATCTTCGTTGCTCAGGATACGACTTACATTCGAGATTCCGTTTTAAGGGCGAAGTCTGCATCCTCGCGCGGTCCGATCTGGCTTGCCAGAGAATGGAGGCGTTTAAGCCCAATAACATGGACATCATGTGGTTGAGGGTCGTGTTTGGAAGTTCTGTATAATTTGTATCTTGTGTTTACCGCTCCTCGAATGATGATCGACCGGCGAGATTTTTCGAACACCTTTCACATACCGTCGACTGGATACAGATCAACCACCCAGCTTCTTAAATTGTCTTCCTTGGCGATTTTAATATGCACAATTCCGGCTGGTTGGTACATTCTAACAGAGCTGCCGAGGCTGGGAGGCTGGCGGAGATGTTTGCTGTTAGCCACAACTTGACTCAACTCGTGGAAGAACCAACGCGAGTGCCGGATGCTCGAGGTGATTATGTGAACACCCTAGATTGGTTTTTGATATCCGAGCCGACCATTCATACCGTGGACATTGTTGCGCCACCAGGCAACTCAGATCACTGTTTGGTGTCGATCGCCCAAGCACTTGCATTTCAAGCGAATAACCGACTTAAGCAGATTCGCCATGCATGGAGGTATGGGGCTGCTAACTGGGACGATTTGCGAGATTTCTTCGCATCCTTTCCGCAGTCGGAGGTGTGCTTTGGGATGGAGATCTACATTCCGCATTCCATTAGAAGAGGTTCATCTGCTAAGCCTTGGTTTGATAAAAAATGCGAGCAGATTACGGTGGCAAGAAGTAGAACCTTTAAACAGTGGCGCTCCAATCACACCGAGGCTTACAGAACGCATTTGGTTAGAATCAGAAACGTGTGCAACAAGACGATTGATAGCGCGAAAAAGGCTTACAACGACAGAGTGACCAATAAACTCTTTGGCAAGAGCTGTCAGCAGTAACTTCGCTTCCTCATCTTTTCTTCCCTTGGTGACGAGCAGCGGCACGTTGGTCACAAATTTAAAAAGATAAAGTTAATATTTTCGCGAATTTTTGTTTGTTGGGAATTCAAACCTGGATGCTGGTGTTTTGGAAACACCTGTGATCGCGCCGGCGCGGTCTTCGATGCGAGATGTGAGGTTCCGCCCGTGTACTATTCCATGTGGTTTGGACTGCATGAAGGCAACCGGCCCACGCGGTATCCCATCAATAGTCCTTAAGAATGCTGCTCCAAAACTATTGCAGGTTCTTGGCAGACTCTTTCGCTTATCTTATGCACGAGGGACGTTTCCTGCCTCCTGGAAAGTCGCTCGAGTTCAGCCAACCCCAAAGAGGAGAAAAAATTGTGTCCCACAAAATTACCGGCCGTTACCATTACTACTATGTTATCTAAGGTGATGGAATAGGTCATCAATACCGATTTCATCAAGTATTTGGAGTGCAATGGACTTCTGAATAATCATCAATACGGACTCCGTGGCAGGCGTTCCATGGGACACCTTTGACACTTATAACCGGTATATGGACATCTGCGATTAAGCGGCATGGTGAGTCAAAGGTGGCCGCATTGGATATCTGCAAAGCTTTTAACGGCACGGGACATTGCTGAGCAAACTTCGTTCATATGGACTTTCCCAGCAGCTGGACAAAGAGCTTCCTTGAAAATCGGTCGATCCGGGTTGTTGTGGACACCGAGTGTTCGGATCTGTATTTTGTTAATTCCGAGATGCCCCAAGGTTTTATTTTGGCTCCAGTCCTACTTTTGCTTCACATAAATGATTTATTGGAATCAACGGATAACAAAGTGTTGACTTTCGCGGATAATAGTACGTTTGTTTCCTCTTTTTCGAGTGATCGACCGCTTAGTGCATCAACGTCGCACCACCTGAAATGTGGTCCGATCAGCTCTCGGAATCGGGATCTCGATAAAGTCCTGCAGTGGGGAAAGGCCAATCTCGTCGACTTCAATGCAACGAAGACATAGTATACAACATTCACAAAGAAAAGTGGATCATCAGTTCCACAGCTGTTGATGAATGGCCAGGCCCTCGAATCTGGTGCAAGCTTGAATTGCTCGGCGTCACGGTCCGTGGGAATGTATCGTGGCATAAACATGTGTGGAACATACCCAGGTCCGCCTCAGGACAACCGAGTTATCTTTTAGATCCAATCCAGGCGACCATTTGCTTGGAAGTGCTTCGTGCGCGAACAACTTTTCTTGGATTTGGCTCATCTTGAAACATCCAGGCAGTCGACTGCTGTTTACTTTCGGGCTCAAACGCGTAAATCCACGATTCATCACCTGTCACGATGTCATAGACGTGTTTCGAAGCACCGCGACCGTATTTTTTGAGCATTTCTTTCGAAAAATTGACACGAGCCTTTTTTGGGCGATTGACAAATTGTGTGGGATCCAACGCGAACAAATTTTTTTGACAGTCAAATGTTTATGCAATGTTGAATGTATGCTGGTCCCACTAACGCCTAAGGTTGTCTCAATCTCACGATAGGTCACATGACGATCTTCCAATATCAGTTCGCGCACAGCATCAATGGTTTTCGGAACGACAACTCATTTTGGACGACCTTCACGAAATTCATCTTGGAGTGAACTACGACCACGATTGAATTCACCATACCATCGATAAACACTGGTCCTTGATGGAGCTTAATCGCCAAAAATTGAACCAAGTTCATCCATGCACTGTTGCTGAGTTAATCCATGCCGAAAGTTGTAAAAAATAATCGCACGAAAATGTTGACGATTTAATTCCATTTTTGGGCCGAGATGAGTCTTTTAAGTTACTGTAAACAACACAAATAGCGCTCGTATGTCAAAACGTTCTGAGGGCGTATAACCTCAAAAATGTCCAACTTTACGACAGAGCTGTCAATTGCCGGATTGCAACACTAGGGTTGCCAAATCCCGAAACATAAGAGGCAACCCTCGTATATGATAGAATTTACATTTACATTTATTTATTTATTTTAAATTAATTTTAATTTAGTTTAGATACATTTATTGGCGTCCTTACACCTAGGACGCCAATTGAGACTGATCCTCGGGTCTGAAATTCATCGCCCTTTTATACAAAATCTTATCGGGATTTTGTATCGCGGATGCATTCGACTGGAGTCGAGTACTGGAGAAAAGGAATGGCATATCTATTTTTAGAATCTACACATCTGGCTGCAATCCAGATGGAGATAAGGATTTTGGAATCGTGTGTATGGGAGCGAAATGGATATCTTTTAATGTGGTTTTGTTTGCATATGAAGATACGCATTGTGGTGTTTAGTTTTTAGGAAGAATTTGATATTTAAACATTGGATTGTTAGTTTGGGGATATGGATGTATGATATAGTAGGTGGGTAGAAATGTATGTGGGAGGAAAATGGTAGGGCTTCTTGGAGCACTACAAGGTTAATCACATCTGCGTTACGCGTCGGTAATCACAGCAAGGAGTTGCTTTATTGGCAATTGGCAAAAAAATGGGAAAGAATGTGTCCTATTTATATTCATTATATATCAAGGCTCTTTGAGCCTGCCCGTGGAAGTTAAAGACCTAATATATTTACAATATCTCTTTCTAGGCAGATATTTTCTGTTTATTGTATTCTTTGGGATAGCAGCTTTACCGCTCTGTTACATTTTATCGTCAAGATTTAAGGAACCGTCTACAGGATTTGCTCGAATGGCAATCATCAATATATTCCTTGGTGAGTAGCCAGTTTTTAAATTGCCAAAACTTAATCAAACAATTGATCATCGAACAGGTAATGGGCTGTTCGCTGCAACGCTTGTAATGGGATTTCCTGCATTTGATATGAAAAACCTAGTGGTAACTTTGGAAAAGATTTTCGACGTGTATCCTCATTTCTCCTTGGCCACTGGAATGCATAATCTCTACAAAAACTCGCAATTCCGGAAGTTATGTGCACACATCGCTGAAATTCCAGACAATATCCGATGCATTGTAGTGCCGGAGTGCTGTCGTAAGTTATGATCTTGGCAAAATGAAAACTGCCCATTAATAAATGACCCCACTTAGTATAATATTAATATCATCATCATCATCATCGGCACTACAACCGGGATCCGGTCTTGGCCTTATTTAACAAGTCCCGAGGATTGTTAAATTTTCCATAATAATTTGTTTTTCCGGGCAAGCTTATTAGCCTTGTGCCAACATTTTTTATCATATATAATAATACTATAATATCATTATTTTAGACCCCACTCCCTATCTTGCTTGGAACAGGCCTGGTATTCGACAAGAAGTTGTCTACTCACTGACAGTTATGATAGTTCTGTTGACAATTCTATTTTTAGAGGAATATCGGATTTTTAGAATGATTATGGACGCTATTAAGCGGCAAACGAGGTAAATATAGATAAAAATAGACTAATATTTGCTAGTAAGACAGTATGTCTATAATTAGGAAGGCACCGTTGCCCCCAGAAGAAGGATACTTTGATGAGGATGTAGAAAATGAAAGAAATGCCGTTGACAGCATGTCCCGGTCGGACGTGGACTCGTTCAACTTGGTCATGAACAAATTGACCAAATACTACAACAAATTTTTGGCTGTCAACCAACTGTCTATTGCAGTGTCACCGTAAGTCAATTTTCCCTCTAATACCCCTACATGACTCTCTTGACATTTACAGAACTGAATGTTTTGGACTTTTGGGGATAAATGGTGCCGGGAAGACAACAACGTTTAAGATGTTAACGAGAGATGAATCGATATCTTCAGGAAAAGTCTATGTTCGGGGAATTGATTTAAACACACGCATAACGGATGTATACCAAGAGATAGGATACTGTCCGCAATTCGATGCCTTATTCGAGGATCTAACGGGACGAGAGAGTCTTAAAATCTATGGGCTACTTAATGGAATACCTTTCAGAAAAATATCTCAAATCTCAACGCATTGGGCCAAATCGTTTGGATTTGCAAAACATCTAGATAAGATTACAAAATTGTATAGTGGAGGTAACAAGCGTAAACTGAGCGCAGCCTTAGCCGTGATTGGAAATCCGTCAGTTGTGTTACTAGACGAACCAACAACAGGAATGGATCCTGGAGCCCGCCGACGGCTATGGAATGTCGTTTGTGATGTACGAGATTCTGGGAAAACTATAGTATTGACATCACACAGTATGGAGGAATGTGAAGCGCTGTGCACGCGTTTAGCTATCATGGTGAATGGAGAATTTAAGTGCATGGGTTCGATCCAACATCTGAAGAATAAATTTACAAAGGGTTTTATTTTGAAAATCAAAATGCACATTGATTCTAAGGATTTCATGCAATATGCTCCGTAAGTGGATTATTTCTTTTTATATATTAATTCAGACATTTATAAGCATTGTTTAATAGATGAACAATGATTTGAAATTAAACGGACTTATCTAGTCTGTGTATGTAAACTATGGCAGCAATTATTAATACACCCATTTTATTGCATCTCATTTGCCTTTCCTTCATTTCTTTTCACTCCATTCCACTCCACTCCAGTTTATACCATTCCGTTTCATTTTTTTCTTTCATTTCTTTTCACAATAGTTTTTAATGTTTTCTTATAATGTCGACTTAATACGTCACAAAAATGCTTAAATTCGATCTTCTTTAGATTTTAAGCATGACCTATCCCATGCGTATACCAAACATAACTATAGTAAAGTTTAGTTAGTAAGACTTCCTCTATCTTAATTTCACATGTTTCATACAACTCATCCTGCCGTGCTGATCACAAAGAAAATTTCGAGACTTAAATAAACTCGTTGTGCCTTTTCTCCATATTTTGGAACTTAAATATTGTAGCGAGCTTAAGGTTCGCTGGATTAATTATTTTTAATAAATAAGAGCCGTTAAATTGGTTTTGAAATAATCTAACACTTTATTAGTCCGTTAATAACAACCGTTACTTTTACCGTATACTTAACGATTTCTTTACTTATCGCTTCCGTACTTATCGCGTCTTTGACCACTTACTTCTTACTCTTTACTTCTCTCCATGATCTGTGTGCGACGTATTTATACCGTTTCCTCATTCTGATTCGGCGTTTCGTTTCCGTCCGTTCCATAACCTTGAATGTTCTACTGTTCATAGTCTCCAGTACTTTCTAGAATACTATAGTACTTTGTTTCGGACTTTCTCGAATATTCTAGTACTGATTGTCATATGCGTCGCAATATATATAAAACCCACATTACAAACTTAATCCCTTAATTTTTACGAAATCTAACAAATTCTATTTGCTCAAATTGAATTCTATTCTCATTCTAACAATAAACCTAGGAAAGTCAAGCTTGTTGTAGATAACCGTTGATCAAATCTGTTCAGCTATTGGCAGTTATTGATATTTGGCGTCGGAATGTGCACAGCTAACCATCCTCCTCCTAAATTTCTTTTTTTGCACTTCGTCAAAGAATGACAATATTCATTTCGGACATATTGTAAGTTGAATCTCTACAAGGGTTCAGTACGGCCTAAAATCCACTACAGTCGCTATTGCGTGACCACTACGAATTTCAACATTTATCCCGTTGTATTAGTATTGGTATTTATCTTGTGCTGTTGCAATGACACAAGAGTTTTGCGCCTACCACTGCAATATTCCTGGTTTAAGGTGCAATTTTCCTATGCCCGAATATCCAACGACAAACTAGAAATTCTCATACTAACTGAAATCCTGATAGTTACTAACACCCAATCTTTAAATTTCAATCTGCCTGTGTGTGACTTAGTTCCTGTGTTATTTTCCCATCGTAACATAGCTATGTAAGGTAGCAATGATTACGTTCATATATCGGGTTTTGCAGTAGGGACTTGACAACTTTTTTTAAAAATAAAGGGCAAATCATTTGAGATATTTCAAAAACTTTATTATCGGCATGAAGTACAATCAAAACATTTATGAACGGAACTTCGTTCATATGCCCACCGCGGGCACGTTCGCAGAGGTCGATTCATTGGTCGATTCATTGGACCCATTTCGGCCGCTATTTCGCGTTCAATGTTGGCTCTGAGCTCTTCCAACTTCGTCGGCTTATTGGCATATAGCAATGACTTGACGTAGCCCCAAAGAAAATAGTCTAGATGCGTTAAATCGCACGAACAAGGCGGCCAACTGACTGGCCCATTTCTTGAGATAACACGCTCATCAAACTTACTCTTCAAAAAATCGATTGTATCGTGTGCTGTGTGGCTTGTGGGACCGTCCTGTTGAAACCACATGTCGCCCAAGTCCATATCTTCCAATTCGGGCCAAAAATAATCGATAATCATGGCGCGACAACGATGGCCATTCACAGTAACGTGACGATCGTTATCGTCGACGAAAAAATATGGCCCAATGACGTTTGCATGCCAAACTGCACCAAACAGTTATTTTTTGTGGATGAAGTGGTGATTCATGAAGCACATGTGGATTTTCACCCGACCAATAACGTATGTTTTGCTTATTGACGAACCCGTTGAGCCAAAAATGAGCTTCGTCACTGAAGATGATTTTACGATGAAATTCATCATCTTGACGCATCTTCTCCAGAGCCCAATCAGAGAACGTACGTCGCTTCAAATGGTCCATCGGCTTCAATTCTTGATCTTGTATGGATGTAAACCAAGATCCTTACGCAAAATTCGCCACAAAGTGGTCTGGGCGATGCCCAATTCTTGAGAACGGCGTGGAATTGACTGATTTGGATCGTTTGTTACGGACGCCTGAACGGCAGCGATATTTTCGACACTTCGACCACCCGTTGTCTCACTGGCACGGCAACATCACACAACGAATATGTAGACTCAAATGTTTGCACTTAACTTGTTATTGCCTGTCTATTAGGGCGAGAATTACGACCGAAAATTGGAGTTAACGCTCTTAAAGTTGCGGTCACCGACTCCAAATTTCGGTAGTAAATTTTTATAATTTGCAGACGTTGTTCGTTCGTGTACTTGACCATGATAAAAATGTTGAGATTACTAAATAAAGTGGATTTTGAAGATTAATGAAAGGGTACGTTCACAAATTAAATTGAAAGTTGTCAAGTCCCTATTGGAAAACCCTTTACTTCTACCAAATAATAAACTTTGACTTGGAATTTAACTTTTCGTAGTTAAAATTTCTCGTTTTCATGCGTATTATCCGCTATTCGTATTCGTTTCTATATAGCATCTCGAACATGCATAATAATCCTTCATTAAACGAATTCAATATTGTATTCGATTCTGTTGACAGGATTTAAGTTCTATATGCTAACTTTGAAATCATTATTGTTAGCGTTTTTAAACTGTTTAAGTCTTAAGTAAAAATATTTTTTCCTGAACCGCCAACATGAAATTAAAGTACCTTAGTTACTTATAATTTTACCCATAGAAATAACTTTGCAGAGCAAGACACAATTTGATCAACTTTTTAATGTTTTAATGAGAAATTTTTCAGACAAAATATGTTGTTAAGAGGTTTTTTTTTTTTTACACTAACGGGCGCCCAAAAGGGGATTTGGAAGTACCCTTAAATGTCAGAGCACAGCACGAGCGGATGGAGAGGAAGTGGATAAGGAATGGAGGTGTCGATGCATATTGGTCTTGAATGTCTGGACATCACAACGACCAGGAAACACATGATCAGGCAGAACATTCCACATTCGTGTGGTTCGGCTAAAGAATGACTCTCTTTGTTTATTTGCGTGCCTGAAGTCCACTTTCAACGTGAACTGATGCGCATTCACAGATTGACGGATATCACGGGAAAATGTCTGAAGGGGCGGAACACATTCATCAAGTTCAGTTGAGCAACGAACGTGGTAATAGCTATAGAAAAGAGATAGGCATGATTCTAACGACGGAATTGCTCGATTTACGGCTTTGCATCCTGTCAAGTACGTGTAGTACAGTTTTGGATGCGCCTGACCAAATATGGGAGTTGAATTCCATTTTTGGACGAATATACGCCTTGTAAATAGTGGGCAGGTTGGATGGAGTGAAGTATCTTTTGCATCTCTTGAGGAACCCCATACATTTGGCTGCACTTTTCGCAGCTTCAAATATGTGGTCGCTCCAGTTATGAGTCGAATTAATTCGAGTGCCGAGGATTGATAGTTCTTTGGCTTCGTCGATGCAAGTGCCGTTCATAGACAGTATATTTATTTTGGGGATTGTGGGAAAATTTTAGTTAGGGCACCGGCATGGGCGCTAGATTCACTAAACTTCCACAATTCTGCAGCTACAGTTCACTAGTAATTGTTCACGACAGGGGCAAAACCTCCAAGCGAAGTGAGAAATAACAAAAACACTCTGACTTTATTGAACATAGTTTCTTTATTATCCAAAATACAAACGGTTCATACGAACAATGTGACATAAATTGACGATCTTATTGGATTACACAGAACAATGACACTATATTTTACAATGTTTATTACAATAGTTGTTCCACTCTCAAATGCTAATAAATTCACCTAACACACGACGGTGATAACCAATCACGAAACGATAACTGGAACTGCGCGCAACTCATAGATTCCACTCAGGATGAAACTCGACTTTGATCTCGAGACGTGTGTCCGGTTGGACGGTAAATCATATAACATATGCTTGTTTAATCATATATGCTTGTTTCACTTTATTAATCACTGTTCTGAGGCGGCACACTGCGACATCGATTCAGTCTTTTAATTGTATAACCTTAACTCTAGGCTTTTAACCTTACTATATTTACTTGCGCGTGGGGCGACGATTTCCGACAATGGGACATTAATTTACTGTGGTCGACCAAACCACATTTATTGATGAAACAATTCTTATCAAACGTTAAAAAGATGTAACTTAAGGTTCCCGACTATCCTCCTCGCGTGTAATAATCTGACTACCCGATGCAATCCATATCCGTGAGATTCAACGGTGGTGGATTACATCGGTGTGGGGGAGCGAGCAGGCTCAACTTGGCGACGGCCAATGGGCGATCGCAAAAGGATCGAATGGGAGGATTCTCGATGTGTCCGTATAGGACAAGTACGATGGCCCTTAGCCCGCATATCGGCAACGACGAAACTGCACCTGAATAAACATGGACTGGTGTTATGAACTGCAGACATTATTGAGATAAGCGATAGCGAAGAGCACCGAAGGAAGAAATAGATTTCTGTGTCCTAAATAAACAGAAACGCTATTTCGAGGGTCATACGATGCGATGCATATTATTTGTGATTTAGCCGATGCAACATGGGAACGTCGGCTGTTTACATAATCGCCTCAGATTTTTGCCATTGCAGGCAATAGATTATTCCGTAGCGAAGGTTTGCTCGCCTATGGCCAAGGCTATGGTGGCTTTTGTTTGATCTAATTAAATGGAACATGGGTATGATGGTGAGGAACTTGACTTGCAGATGTGCAAGCGTACATCTCACCCAGGGGGACCATGGACAGCGATTGGTAAGTAGCATACACAGTGATGATACTGTGTATTTGTTTGTTTTACAGGCCGGAGCATCATTAGGGATGATCTAGGGTATGATTGTCTAACGTCAATCATATTCGTGTCCAAATCCCATGATCAGTAGATAACCGATAAAGGAAATTGGTCGCAACTGTAGCGAACCTTGGGATTGGAGCAATATTCACTCATGAGCCGTAGCAAGAATATCGGCTACAGCTGTGTCAACAATTAAGCTGGCCAGCGAGTGTTTATCGTTTATAATTGCTGACAAGCCGAGCGGGTTGGGTCGGTGTGGTTCATGTAATATGAATGAAATTATTTGTTTGGTGTGCATACTTGCTGCGGCTTACGCTGCCCAAAATTGCAGCTAGGTTTGGTGTCTTGTGGGTGAGGGAAAAGCAGGTTGATTTAAAGAAATGGATGGTTCTTTGGGAAAACTTTAAAGAACCGCCACAGGATCGCCTTTGACGACAAGAGGCAGAACTGAGCTTTTGAGGCATTGAACTCTACTCGGTTAAATAATCCCCACTGATATATCTTGTTGAGGTCTGAATTCAGTGTATTAAGCATAACCTGCTGATTGGTATTGACGTTCGACGAGTTTGGACGGGAGTGTTCGTATGAGTATGAGAAACTCAGCGTTATATCATCAGCAAACGAGTGAATTGGGCTGTGAGTAATTGACAAGAGATCATTTATAAAGATCAGGAAGAGAGTGGGTGAGAATACCGAACCCTGGGGAACACCTGCATTAATTTGATGGGAGACAGATTTAACACCATCAAGAACCGCTTGTATTGAACGGCCAGAAAGATAGTCTCTTAGTCATTAGATCAGGGAATTGTCTGCTCCATAGGAATGAAATTTTGACAAAAGGGCTGGATGCCAAACTCTGTCGAAGGCTTTTGAAATGTCCAATGCGACTACCTTGCTTTCACAGAGGTAGTGGATGGAATGGCTCCACTTTTCAGTAAGGTACGCCATTAGATCTCCCGTGGACTTGTTGCTACGAAAGCCATATTGGCGTTCATTGAGGAGGTTATTTGATTCCAGATATTTCGAAAGTTGACGGTTGATAAGTGATTCCAATACCTTGGAGGAAATAGAAGTTATTGCTATGGGTCGATAAGAAGAAAGAGATGATTTGTCACCTTTTTTTGGGAATTGGCTGAATGTTCGCTGTCTTCCATCTATTTGGGAAACGACTAGTAGAATAAGACAAATGGAAGAGTTTCCAGAGTGGTTTAACGAGTGAAGAGGAACATCTCTTCAAGAGGATTGGGGGAATGCCATCCAGACCAGCGGATTTGTGTGCATTTAGCTCTTTGAGTTCGCGGGCAACAGTATGCGCTCGGAAGTGAATCTGGCTCATGGTGTGCTTCTTATGATCAAGTTGAGATGAACTGATGTATCAGACAGCGTTGAGTTGGCTGCAATATATGCAGCAAGTAGATTCGCTTTCTCTATTGCAGTGGTGACTGGTGTGTCATCGACTATAAGCGATGGAATGGATAAAGAGACTGAGTTTTGAATGTTTTTCACGAATGACCAGAAGCTTCGACTACCTGTGGGAGAGTGTAGTACTTTTTGTCTCACTCTCTGGTCATGTAAGAACTTGGCGCGTTGAAGTCACTTCTATTTCTCTTAAATCTTTTCCGGTTTTCCTCAGTTTTGTTATATTTATACAACCCGGAGCTCAGCTCTTTAGCCTTGATGGCTTCTCTGCACCCGGAATCGAACCACATATTTCTCTTGGGTTTGATACTCTTTGCTCTGTGTGGAATAAAGGTCCGCATGGCAGGTAGAAAGGTAGAATCGTGTCTGTCAATGTGTCCGTTATAGAGTCAACATCGTTATTGAGAAAAAATAACGACCAATTTAACATTCCAAAAAAGTCGTTCAGACCTTCCCAATTGGCTTTCTCGTAGAACCATACTGTTCTTTTGAGAGCTTTCTAATTAACGTTGCTGTTGGTTAGAGGAAATTTAGCTGACACGACACAGTGGTCTGAAATGCCCAAGGGCGAAGAAATTTCAATTGTGTATTTGATAGGTGAGAGGTGAGAAACAGGTCCAGTGTGTTGGCGAAATGACCATATATGTCTGGTACCCGTGTTGGCTCAGTGACAAGTTAAGTTAAACTATTTGTATCAACAAAAAGCTGGACATATTGACCTTCAGGTTTTGTGTGTCCGGAGTGACGAAGGCACTGAGAGTTATGCAGATTAAAATCACCCACAATAACGATTTCAATGTGCGGATATAGGGTCAAGATCCTATCGATAGAATCAGATAGAGTATCAAATTCGTTAAAGGATGCGATCCTATCCAAATTTGGGCTTCTATGAAGAAAGCAGTAATGCATGATGTGCTTACGAACGTGAAATTTTAGCCAAGAGAAATTAAATTCTGGATTGGAACAGAGCCCATATTGTGGCAGAAGCTGATACGCAATATCATTTCGTATGTATGTGGCTATACCACGATGTGGAAAAAACAATGGCACTAAGTTATATACAGGTAGATTAAAATGGGAAATATCTGTCTTAGTAATTACCTGGGTTTGGCTAAGTACAAGGATATTTGGTTTCTGGTTAGAAACGTGGGCAGACACATAAGAGAAATTACATCTCAAGTAGCGAATGTTACACAAATCAACGCGAAATTCGTGCTCCATTGAAATGGCCCTACATAGAAAATCAATACCGCCTCGGGAAAAGATGCAAGTCGGGACTAGCACTAGATAAGCAAAAGAAACCACTACAGGTGTAATGCCCTTGTTGTAGGTGCCCCAATAGTCCCTTCCATGACGAACATTATGCCACTCGGACACCAAAAACTCTCCAAAGATTATTAATCAATCGAGACTATCGATGCCTGAGGGACGCAAACAGAGGTGCGTAAAAAAAGGAAAACAGACACAAGGGAGTAGAGAGTTTTCCCGCACACACTATATGGTCGCCCTTTTCAGAGCACTAAGACGCGTATGTGGAGACCCGTTCATTTGCATAGGATCGCACAGAAAACGTTGCACTGCACTCGAACGCTTGTGTGAAGATCCGTTTGTTTGTTTAAGATCCCACAGTAAGACTTCTAGCGCGAACCGATAGTGCAATCGGGTATCTTATGTGTATTTAAGATTCCCAAAACGGATTGCACAATTGATCCAATGGTACAGATCACGGAGCAGAAGCGCACGTGCTGTCCCCTTGGGGTTTTTAAATCGACTCAGGTTAAAGTCACTTGGCTGATTTATACAACAAACAACAACAAAAAACGACGTCATCGAAACTTCTATAGAATTCTAAATAAGCGGCTTGTCTCTTGTGTTTTTATCTCACTCTTACACGCTCCAATAAGAAAGTGTATTTCGTATTTTTGTGGAGACGTAAAATTTCAGTACAAAACTTCAAATTTTAAAGACGGCGCAATTTAAAACCGCCACAGTAGGCTTCTATGAGAGCGTATACAGGGATTTTCTGAACGACAATTTTGGGAAATGAATTTTACTGTTAACCTACCGCATCTACTTGTTAAGCGGATCGTTATTCCGCACAGAGACAGTGTATCAAACATTGCCCCGATATGTCGCAGAATTCTATGTGTAGATCGGTTTTTCGGGTAAAAGAGTTAAACTTCCGATTCAAAACGGATGACTGACATGCGCAAAAATTGTGTAAAAATATTGCTAAATCACGAAATGAGTTAAAAGCAATATTTCATTGCTCCGCAGATAGTTAAAATGTGTGTTTATTTGTGAGGAACGTCTATTATCGTTTATAGCAGAAAAAGCGAATTAATGAATACTACATCGAAACCAACAAAACCAATGCCCCATTGTCGAAACTGTATTCCTATAGAACTGAAGATACAGTGATGTAATTATGAAGTGTCTATTGTTTGGACCACTTGATATAAGGGATTCTATATTCTTTGAAGTCAATATGCTGGCGTTCTTCAGGGTTCCGTCCTGTTAGCCACTCTATTCCAAATTTTGATAAATGATCTTTAATCCATTACACACAATTTAAGTGAGTCGTTACAAAGACGTTGGCCTTCTCTTATTCTTACGAATACAATGGACATTTTTTTAGATTTATTTATCAAAATACTTCAATTATCATCATATTTCGACTGACTGGCTGCCGTCTTTCCAATAATGTCAAAGTTACACTGACTAACGTTTGATTTTTAAGTGGACTATATGAATCTTTTTTTATCCAGCGCTGGACTAAACAATTCCGTGCCTTATGTCAATTGAAAAATACGAATTTATTCGACATATAGACGGACATGCATATACGAGAAGACAGCAGGTGTTTTGCAAATACATCTTACATTTTATAAGATCTTGTCATTTCTTGAGTTCTAATGCGGCACTAATTCGACAAAAAAAAAAGTGGGCTGACTTCCAAGAAAAGGACAAGTAAGCATTTCACGCTGTCTCTATCTTCTGGTTGTCTTGCGACCACCAAACACCCCGACACTCATGAGAATGTTAGATTCTGACTAGAAATCTGCGAAAGTGAGAAGCGCTACCTAAATTCATAATTTCTACTGGATTAGTGCACAGGTTGTCAAACAATTTCGCCATGCCATTTTGTTCGTCTTTTATAGCCATGTTCTGGCACCATTGTCGTGTGTGTGCTTAAGATAAGTGCGCCTCTTTATTTCACGCTGTTATTCGTTGGATTTCCTGGTAATAATCTCTCTGTTGATCATTGGCATCACGTGTCTCCAATGAGGTAGATTCCCTCAAAAACGATCTAGCGTTGATCATTTAAAAAGTCCGCTTAAATAGGTAGTCAAAATTCTTTTTGTCGCTAAAAAAGGCAGATCAGAAGACAATTGTGCCATCTTAGGGACAAACAAAATTTTGACAAGCCCTTCAAGCGGGCTTTTTAAATGATCAATTCTTGATAGTTTTTTGACTGTATATATACCATTGAGATATATTTAATCGACTAAAATGAAAAGCCTGCAAAACAAAAAGTTGGCTCTTGTTGTCAAGCAGAAATACCAACATGCACCCACTATCTTAAAAGAATAGATGCGCCGTCAAGTCTAACAAACCTTCAATTCTTGCCATTCCAATTAATTCGGATGACCAGACATTTGACATTGTGAAAAGTGCATCCAAATCGATGGGGCTTCCCAGGTAATGCAAGAAATACTTTATCATTTAGACTAGGTCACAAATAGCAAAGTATATAACCAATTCTCATATTTGAAAGGCCGCAGCTTAAAAATGGCAATGGGATGCAAAATAAACAGTGAAAGACATCGATTGTGCAGCTCATCGCCAATACCACCTTTAGACAAAGCATCATGTCCATTTCTTTTCTATGCGTCCTGTCGGGGGTGTTGTTGGACTGGATTTGGCGACTGCATTCCACCTCTCCAAAGACTCTCACGATGCTCAGCTATCAGAAAGTGTGCATCATTTCACCGTGAAATTGAACTTTAGGCGCACCAATAAACACTGACCATCTTTACCGTTCTCGCTTTGTAACCCATTCCTGCTTGCTCCCACGGGTACCATCTCTAGACACTTCTTCGAGGGGCAGGGTCGAAGTACAACGTCTCTATGGTTGTTGCGTTACTTGTAGTCTGCGAAGTTTTAGCATGATGTCGTTGAGCCATGCCCATATGCTGATTGCATCTATTGCATCGTTGAATTACTCAGTAAACATACTCCGCTCTTCCTGTAATCTACTGCATTCGGTTAGGATGCGTTCTGAGTTTTCTTGCAGGTGTGGGGTGCGGGTGTTCACACATGTGTGTAGATATTGTCCAAAGAACCCATGTCCTGTCAGGCATTGGGACATCTGAAAGTCTAGCTCACCTGTGGTCTGTTTGTCTACTTTCTGATGTTCGGTATCATTTCGTGGGTTCATCTTCCTGTGTCCCGTTTCTATTGTCATTGACTAAGGCTTCGTTCTCGGATAAATGCGAGTTTGTCTTTGACTGCATTCTTGTGCGGTCAGTTGGTTTGTATATATCCGTCACTGTTCTCTCTTCTATTTCTATGGGCACACGACTGTAGTGTAACAACATATTCATGAAATGACCATAAACAATAATCTCAAATGAATCAATTGCCCTTGTCACAATTAGCAAGTCTCAAGTAACCAGCATTCGTTGTTGACAATAAATTCAAGGTCAATTCATTTTATTAAGTAAAACAAACGAATTGCTGGGGTTACGATTTGAAAGAATCATATGACAACTGTTTGCGAATTGGCAACTGGCAAATGATTCACGAATTAATTGGGTCAAATCGTGTTATTGTTCTTACGCTATGCGCTAAGCTGGTGATAGGGAATTAAGTAGCATAGTAAGCAGATTTTACCGCAGCTGATCCGGTGAACAAATTTCTGTAGGGCCTGCAGATTTTCAGATTTCTTCTTCTTTCAACGGATTCCATTGACTTGGTGTATGATATGTAGGCGGTGGCTCTAGCCTATATGAGACCCGCGTATAGGATGATTTAATATACTCTACTCATAGAAGTTTGGAGCATTTAACCCAATCTTTTAGGCCCACCCAGATTTGGCATCAAGCTCTCCAGTAATGTGTGTGCTATTGCCGCCCTCTTTACTGCGCAGCGTATGTGATACGTAAAACACATATCGTGATCCAGTATAAACCTGTAGGGTTTGGTTTCGATTATGTGTTCGTCGGTACGTAGGCTAATTCTATTCTACCCTTTTATGGTTGGTATTCAGAACCACATATGTTTTGTTCTCTGCTAGTTTCAGTCCAGCAATTGTGAGCCAATTCCGCATCGTTTTAATCGTCTGGTTCGATTGTTTATAGGTTTCTTGGAAAGTTCTTGCTGTTGTGACAATTACTAAATCGTCCGCGTATCCTATGACACCTACTCCTGGTGGTTTATTTATATTTAGTGTCCTGTCGCACATCACATTCCATCCCCCCTCTCTTAGCGTAGTGTTTTCTTGGGCCACCCCCTGTTTCATATATAGTCTCCAGGAGGTACCCTTGTACTCTCAAAGGACGAATTAAATACACTCATGATGTCCATCGTGATGAGTGCGCAATACTTCTTCCGGATCCCGCCGGCGCTCTATTGGCGATTCTGCGCACTTAGACGATTGCATTCACTGTACTCCTTTTCCACTTGAAACAATACTGCATACGTGAGTCTTCCCCTTCACTCCGTATACTGCTCCTGTCTTCAATAGCTTCCCAATTGTGCTCAACAGGCAGATGGAACGGTATTATGATGATTCTTAGGGTGGTTTGTTACCTTTTAGCTCTTGACACTTGGCGAAGATTGTACTGTAAATTCTTAGCTGGCTCGGCATGATCCTCTTCAGTACTCCCTTACTGTTACCGTATACCATCCAGCTCCGGAGCCTCTGGTACTTTTGTAGTAGTTTGCTCAGGGAGCATGTCTCCCAGTCCTTAAAAGGAGAAGGGATCTCTTAGACCGTTCCTGAAAAATGTCCTACTGAGGTCGTCGCCGTGCTACCTCAGAGCCTGAGGGAAGAGCAACGTCCTGTTGTTGGTCCTGGTTTCTGCCGCTTTTTCCGGTCTTCGCAAACCCTCGTCTCCGCTGGGATTGCTTGAAAATTGGGGATTGGTCAAAAATGAAATTCGCTTTTTACTTACTAGAAAAATTTATTTCCTGAGTCTTCTCTGCTTGATGTACATTCAGATACTACCGTCTGGCACAAGGAATATTAGGATACTGCCGGTCGCGAGATCACTCTACTGTTCTTTTATAAAGGGAAACGAATCGAGATTTGTATCTCGAAAATGCACGATTCCATACCAAATCCCGATTTTGGTACACTGAGTGAGATGCTCAATGTTTGTTTAAGATAAGAATTCAGTTTTCTGAATTCTCATAAAACTATTGTGCATATGAGGATATGTAATGGAATTTGGGTTTTGTTTGTTTATGGCAAATTGAACATCTGGTTCAATTTGCCATGGGTTTGGTTTGTTTAATTTACGAGGAATTTTACCATTTTATATTTCTGGATTTTGAATTTAGATTATGCCGTGGGGCAAATGCAAAACGATAAACGAATATTTGATTCGTTTATTGCGAATTTTGATTTTAGTTAGGATTTTTGATTAATTTATGCCGTGGGGACAAATGCTAAGCGATAAACGGATGTTTGAATCGTTTATTGCGAATCTTGGATTTAGTTTAGGTTTTTGATTAGATTTAAGGTTTTAGTGTAGGATTACTGGGATTAGGATGTATGAATGGGGAAAAAGGTGGTAGGGCTTTTTAGAGCACTATACTCTGATCCTACGGAAGGCTCTTTTTATTTTCGTGGTGGTTACTGACCACCATCGCTTACTGATTCGGTACCATATTTCGAACACGGAGATTTCAGTTGCTCGGGAATAGGTTGGTTACAGCAATGGTATTCATCAGTTCTGAATTTTTGGGTGCCGTGTAATGATATGCATGACCAATTTGTAGGCACCCCCCAAACATTATTTTGGACATTATAGCTTTCTTCAGCTGTCTTCTCGCTTTTCTCAATCGGTTGTGGGCCGTTTCCTACTTGGAGCTTCCTCTCTTACGTTGAGTTTTTCGCCTCAATTTAAGGATTTCACACTAGAGCCCAGAGATTCCCTCGTTCCGCCAGTATTGTCCACGAACACGTTAGTTTTTGTGCGCTTCTAGGCTAGCTGCATCGCATACATCCGTCAAGTTTTTCATCTCTTGTGCTGCTTGGTATTCGGTTGAACCTTATGGTACTTTTAGATTCTTCTTCTTGAAGTCAAGCCCGGTTTTATCAAGCAAGTGGTCGCTATGTGTACTGATTTCCGACACACAGGGACAAACTGGCAAAAGCGAGGCCAATTATCGACGAGCCTTTTCTGTTGTTAAATGTCGCTTCACTACCGCTGTTTAACAGCATCAGGCCTAGGGCCGAGAAAGAATCCAGAAGGATGTTTTCATTCTAATCGTTCAGCTACTCCCCCGCTCGCAGGGCGATGCATTGAAGTCCCCAGCTACGAGTACTGAGTGTTTTCCTCTTACAGTTCGAATAAGATCGGTCGTTAGGACTTTGATAGCATTGGTTCTTAGACTCAGAACGCCGAACGTGGAATTTTCTACCTGATTATGTATTTCCTCGTCATCGCAATATCCAGGGATTCAAGTATAATATACCTTCTTTTATTAATTTTTGACATCATCCTTATCTCATGTTCCCTACTTTAAAATCACATCTAAGAGAATTATTTTTTTAATTCGATCCAATCTGTCTTAATTTTTGTTAATGAAAACTAGCACGTTTTTTTATCTCTTTTATTAACAGCACTGAGAGGTACACTAAAATCAAGGAACAAACCAACAAGGATACTGATCTTGTAAATGACTTCATCACGGACAAATTTCCAGAAGCATTTCTACAGTAAGTATCAGTAATTCAATAAGATATTTACTTCATATTAAAGCAAGCATATCTCTTCTCTCGCTCTCTCTCTCTCTCTCTCTCTCTCTCTCTCTCTTTCTTCCTCTATGTATCTATCTATCTACCTGTATCTCTATCTCTTTTGTTCGAAAAAGGGAACGAGTCCAAGGGCTGCTGACATTTTACATTCCGATTCGTGATGTCCACTGGGGTCGCATATTTGATGTTATGGAAACAAATAGAAAATCTTTGAACATTGAAGACTATTCAATAAGTCAAACAACACTAGAGGAAATCTTTTTGGAATTCGCTAAACTGCAACGGCAGGATCTGCAAAGGGTGGAATCTTAGAACTTTTCTGTACAGGAAAGGAAACAGGAGCAAGATTCCACTGTTTCCAAAAATAATACTTGATATGGGAGTGAAACATGGTCGGTCAGTCAGCGGCAGTCAGCACCCTGTTGAATTCAGTTTTAAGCGCCTTCAACCAGATAAATAGTAACAGTTATTTATAAATAGGGTAAGAGATCGTGATATAAATATAAATCATTCAACAATGCAGAAGCATTAAACTATAAAATTCGTATCTGAGTAGCAGATTGTGCCAAAAGTTCGAATAAAAGCTTAATAAAACTTGTATCTTGTAAAGTTATAAACTAGTTTTCAGTGTTTTTCTATATGCTTAATTTTCAAGTGTCGTTACGTGGAAACAGTCGCAATTATTTTTTTATTTGATTTGACAGATAGCATATCAGCTGATTATGGTGAGAATTTCATTGAGAATGTGCTGTGTTAAAACGTATGTCAAAGTAAATATGAGCGAAATTTTGGAACATTTTCTACATTTTACAATTTTTCTCCGATAAAGAGACGAATACGGCACGGGCGGGTAAGATATTTGTGAAGTTTGTGGTGGAAGTACTGTGGCGAGATCATGATTTCTTTCACCACAAATCGACCCACGGGTGAAAAGGTCCATATTTACTGAATGGATCAGGAATCCCAAGGCTTCTTCGCATAAATTACCCAGGGTTACCAGATGAAGAATGTTGAACGGCGTCTTCCGATGAATCCCTTGTAAAATCTTAAACCACGGTTCCGGAAGCTGTGCATTCATACCAATCTGTGATAACTGAAATATTCATACATACACAATTCCAAGTATGAAATTCCTGGTTGCCGTCAGTTAGGTGAAGTTGTAGTTCCTAGCAGTTCATTGTCTGCGATTTTACTCTAAAGTTTCTGTGATATCGAAAGTGAATTAATGCAAGAATCAATCGAGAAACAGGCGTCAAACCAACCTGTCAAAGCATAAACAAAACCGTGGTAAGTCTATTGAATTGAACGAAAAATATAAGTCTTGTGTAGCGATCCTAAATCGCTACTCCTATCCAAATCCCCAATAACATCAAAAATCCTATCCATAATCCCATAGCGCAAATCCCAAATTTCATATTGAATCAATGAGCGATAAATTAAACCAAAAGTCAATTGTCGCACATTGATTCAATTCCACATAACATATCCAAATTCCATATTGAGTCACATGTACAAAGAATTTAACCAAAAGCTAATTCATCATACATTGACTCAATTCCTAAAAACCTTGACATCGTGAAATGCTAAATTCAAAACGCATTTCATGATTCCCCTTCCCAGAATCTATCCAACAAAATCCTCAAACAATTCCCAGAACAAAATTCCAATAGAAGCACGCCGTCTTGCGTGTGCTTCTTGGAATTTTGACATTAAAATAATTGGCAAAAGTCAACTACAAAAACTATAAAAGGGCAGTGCTTTTCAACTTCGGAATCAGTAGAAGTACAGAGGCCGAACCGCTGGCCGTGTATCCAGTGTCCATTTTACCTTCATCGACCACCCTTGAACTTTCGATTTAAATAAAAGTAAAGTTGGTTATTGAGATTTAGAACGAATCTTTTGCTCTTTCATTTTCGCACACAACACGCCGGGCTCTTCTCCCGCCGTTTTGGGAAAGCACGGTCCGGAGTACAACACTTGTGTAGTCTTCTACTAATCGGACTAACCGAGACGTCCTACAGTACTGTATTGCGATCAATTATCAGATCAAGTTTCATTCTGAAAATTGAAATATACAAGATCTTCCTCTCTCGGGAGTGACCGAAGAAATCGGTGAAATTATGGCGAACGTTCAAGTAGATTGCCATCTCATCCGTCACAAAATCACTAAGAAACTGCAGGTTGACCATAAAATGGTTAATTCCTATTTCTATAATAAATAAAACTTATATATCTCTTATTAAATAGTATATATACATGTTCGTATACAAAAAAAAAAAAATAATTAAAATAAAATATCAACCCACAGGTACTATTCATGTCTCAGAAATTAAATTTCCGTTTTTACAGAAGAAGTTTGTTTATGTACCTAAAACAAATGAAATGCTATAAACCGCCAAAATGACAATAAAATAAACCCTATTTAATTTATAAAGAAAATGAATGAAGAAAAAGGAAATTTAACTTCCTTATTTTCGGATAGTTCTAATTGCTGGTAGTTGTTCAGTTCAGCTCATCATCCTTAGTTATCTTGTTGCGGAAATGATTCTTCCTTTTGTGGGCGTTTTTAATTTTATCTACAACAAATTCGTTATAATAACACAATCGCAAAAAGAAAAGGGGGATACATTCAAAATCTTGCTCAAATCTTATTATTGATAATAAGGCAGTTTCCGTTCAAAAGGTTTCGAATAGGAGCGTAGATAGTTGGCAAAATTGATAGAAGAACAGAAGCGAGGAATATGCTAGTGGATCAAAGACGAGACATGGCTAAACACGCAGAGAAAATTAGCTTACCACTAACACAGCTGATGGTGCGAAGCCAGAGCAAAGTATAAGTCTTAGGTCAGAAAAGAAAATACGACATACTCAGGAGTTCAATGGAAAAAAAAGGAACTTTACCATAATTTATATATGCTGATTCGCGAAAACTAGCAGAATAGGTACTGGATAAGAAAAAGGTAGAGGCAATAGTGTAGTGCTCTAAAAAGCCCTACTACCTTTTTCCTCCATTCATACATCCTAATCCCAGTAATCCTACACCAAAACCTTAAATCTAATCAAAACCCAAAAAAACCTAAACTAAATCCAAAATTCGCAATAAACGAATCGAACATCCGTTTATCGCTTAGCATTTGCCCACACGGCATAATTTAATCAAAATTCACAATAAACGAATCAAATATTCGTTTATCGTTTTACATTTCCCCCACGGCATCATCAAAATTCAAAATGCGGAGATACGTTATCTCAATCTGGAAAAATTCCTAATACTCGTAAATTGAACAAACAAAAACCCGAATCCCTTTACACATCCACATCTGCGCAATAGTTTCATAATAATTCAAGAAACTGAATTCTTATCTTAAATAAACACTGAGCATCTCACTCAGGATACCAAAATCGGGATTTGGATTTGGATTTGGGATTTTGGTATGAAATTGTGCATTTTTGAGATACAAATCTCGATTTGTTTCCCTTTATAAAGAAACGGTAAAGTGATCTCCGGGCCGCAGTATCTTAATCCTCGTGCCGAAGAGCAGTAGTACAGTGATTTAAAATTAAATTTATATATGCATCTGTATCCAGGAGCAGTAGTACACTGTTTTAAAATCAAATTTATATCTGCCTCTGTATCCAGGAGCAGTAGTACACTGTTTTAAAATCAAATTTATATCTGCATCTGTATCCGAGAGCAGTAGTATCGGAATATCCCTCTTGCCTTGGAGGCATCGCCCCCAGGAGAATCAACGTTTAATAAACCTGAACTGTAATTAAAACAAACGCATTTTATTATTATTTTGGAATTGTGCGTCGTCACAAAACGTTGGCTGTTTCTTTGAGTACCAGGACGACTCCTCAAAATTGGAAAAGGAACCGGCAAGTAGAGTGGTGGCAAGCCCAAAGTTTTAATCCTTACAGCGTCCACGACTGCGGACATCAACAGAAGGTACCAGGTTGCACGGTACAGGGACGCTATTCCCATTATCTTTCGACGATGAACAACATTGCTACTAATATAATGAATCGTTCTATTCCAAAAGTGTCATGGAGAACCATACAAACCGATACAGAAACTCAACGATCGACGAACTACAGACAGTTCAGAGATCTAAATAGCCAGGAAATAAAAACAATTAAGTCAATAATTAAAAATCTTCAAAAATAGATCCGTGACAACTACAGATCAGTAATTAATGAAAACTGGAATAACAGAATGCAAGCCATTAAAGCTAGTGGAGCGAATATGTTGTCACAAATAAATAAAGTTTTTCGAAGGAAAGATTTTAATGACACCCATGTCTGCGAGTTCCGCGGACTCTCGAGAATTGTCAAACTCTGCTGAACGCAAGACTTACCCTGGAACACATTAACACTAACGAAGTGTTCATAATAGCCGAGGATCCGCAAGACAAAGTGAACTCAATTGGTGCTTGCTTCGAAGCAGTATATAGATTGAACGAATCGGCTCATTCTAACCTTGACCTGGAAAACAGGGCTCTCCAAAAACATATTTCGCTACGCAAGTTAACAATTGGCGCCTCTTTAATCGATGTTTAACTATCTTTAGTGAAAATAGTAGAGCGGATTCTCCGCTTAGAAATCTAAACACTAGTATATTTGTACACTAGAATGAACTGATGGACATTCTTAGATCCATTAAGAACGAAAAATCATCTGGAATAGAAGTATTCCAAACATTGTTCTAAAGCATTTACCTCTTAAAGTAGTGAAGGTTTACACTATTTTGTTCAATAACGCTCTATATAATGCATATTATCCAACCCAATGAAAATCTGCAGTAGTCCATCCCATCCCCAAAAAGGGCAAGGATAGGAGAAGTCCGCCAAGCTTCGCTCGATTAGTTTGCTTCCGAACATCAGCAAGGTATTCGAGAAAATTAGAAATAAAGCATTGACTAACTGGTGTGAGGAAAATTGTATAACAACCAGTTTGGCTTCCGATCGCAACATGACACAGTTCATGCTGCGACAAAACTTGTTTCCGACATTCGGTGGAACATGGCGACGAGAAACGACAATGCACAGGGGCCTGTTTGGTTGACATTGAAAAGGGTTTCGACACCGTATTGTTAGAACGGCTTGTATATAAGTTATCAAAACTAGGTATGCCCGAATATTTATTATCCATTATCTATGTTGCGGATTCGCAATTATATGCAGCGGAGAGAATCTAGTACGTCCATCGTCTAGTACTCTCCCCGACAAATATAATTCACCACACCTGCCAGCAACACGATGACAGTGCATCAGCAACTGTCAATACATACTTGTCAATGGTGCACGATCAATTGTAAAACTTGAGTTGGATGTTACTTTTCGCAGGCCACCATGTGGCTTTTGGTTTTGCTATAGTTACTGTTGTAATCGTTGTGATTCATATGATAGCTTTGCATTAAATTGATATACTGAACTAAAACATGGAACGTGCTATTTATTATCCTGTGTAATTCGTTTTCTACAACGCAAATCAAAGTGAGCATCACTGCATACGGAGGGACAATCAAGTTCGTCGAATACATCCATTCAGCGGGAACTACAAACCGGAAGATTGACAAAAAAGGTATTGCTGTTTCTTTGCATTCTAAACTATTTGGTTTCAGGCATCGTGGTTTCGGACGCCATTGCGTCAATCCTTCATCCTACCGTGCTCATCTTTAGCTATTCCCCGACGACATTCCTCGCTCGGCAACGATATATTGCACAATCTACGTTATGATAATGGGTAAACAATTTGTAGTGAAATGTGGAGATATAATCTCTAACAAGACCTTCCATATCAGAAAATGGCCTACAACAGGGAGCAATGAATTCTCCCATTTTATTTAACATTTACACTAGTGATCTAGTGGGTTCTCTCAACCATGCAATTGTCTATATAGATTGTGTATATAGATCTGGAGAAAAGATTGATGTCATCAATAGACTTCTGCAAAATTATTTCAATAATACCAATAAGTGGCGATCAAGACCAAATAACAATTTGTTCGTGAATTTATTTTCGGCGAATTTAACCCTCGATGCTGGTCATTTGAGGCCGCCTGTGATCGCACCGGTGCAGTCATTGATGAGGAATGTGAAGTTCCACCCAAAAGCTTATTCAGACCATTCCCCCTGGACTGGAGAGGAAGAAAACAAGAAAGATGAAATACCAGCAATAGTCCATAAGTCCCGGTTTTTTAGCAACTGTTTCGCTTACCTTATGCACAAAGGGCATTTCCTGCCTGCTGGAAAATCGCTCGAATTCAGCAAATCCCAAAGAGGGGGAAAGGCGTCTTGTGGTGGTTCTGCCCCCAAATCACCTCTAGGGTTAAATACCTTTTCGCCCATACATACTAGTGTTCTCAGCCAAGCGTACTCACAGATACGTGGGCAGCATTTCCTGTAGCAATCAATCATGCCTGCCATCTTTTTTTTTTTATTTACATACTGTGTTTATTTGACCAATAACTAATTTTTGCATTAAGTGCTACAGCTAACTTATAATGCTAGTGATACAATTGCTTACATGTATACATTACACAGTTTTCAAACATAATTGAATCTGTGAAGCCTGCACATCTATTGAAGGGCACTGTATTAGAACAAGAATTTGTTTGGCAACCCCTTACCTGGGTAAACAGAAGTGGGCAGGCGCTGCATCGCTAGACAAGGACAATCGTAAAAAATCCCTCGCGATAATAATGCGGCCAAGAAATAAACAATGTTTACGATCTCCTCTTGAGCCAGCTGCAATTTGGCTTTCCTTCATCGAAAGGACCATTGTAGGAACAGAAGGTAAACAATAACCGAATTAACATGTTTCCTACAATGCGATACAAACCATGCAAACATATGGCAGCCGACGATAATGACGGTGTGTGTGGATGCATCCAAACTGTATATGCACGACCGAAGTGGATGCGGAAAGGAGGATACGATGCGATCCCTTGGAAAGAGACATCCCGTGGAAGAGAGAAGACTCCAGCGGAAGAGAAAGAAAGAAAAACCGGTTGAGTTTCCTTTCCTATGGGAAAGATTTTCTTTAGTCTACAACTAACGTTCAAGGAGGTGAGTCTTCGCGAAAAGTGAACAATTTATGTTGAATATGTCATCGGGTCGGCGAGCGAAGATTAAAAAAAATTATGGTAGATAACAATAAAGACAAATAAAAGTAAAGTGAGTCAAGTGAAGTAAAACAGAGTAACACTATCATTTCTGACTGTGTTCGACGGAAACAAAAACGATATAAAAACCATCAAACACTCACTCGCCTGCTCCGACTTTCCCTCGCTCATTCGCTCATCGCTCCGTCGTTTGCGCATGAAGTTGATCATAACAAGGTTACTGGAGAGAGAGTAGTGCGGCATTTCCAAGTTTGCTACTAACCGCGTGCGAGTCAGCACGTGCGATTCTGCCTCGTAATCCGTACCAATCGGATCAATTGTGGGATCCGTTTAGGGCATCTTAAGTAAACACAAGATACCCTAATCGCTAATCGCGGGTAAAGTCTTCTGTGAGATCCGAATTGTGTGGAAGTGTACAGTGCAGGAAAACTCATACTCTTTCCTTTCTTTTTGTCTGTTTTTCCTCTTTTTCGCACCTCTGTTGCGTCCCACAGGCATCGATACTCTCGGTTGATTTATAATCTTTTGAGGGTTTTTTGTGCTTTGAGTGGCGTAATATTCGTCATGGAAGGGATGTGACCTGGATTTCGGCACGGATCTAGTGGGTCACCTACTACAAGGGCATAACACATGTAGTGGTTTCTTTTGCTTATCTATAGCTGGTCCCGACATGCATCCTATCCCGAGGCGGTATTGGTTTTCTATGTCAGACCATTTCAATGGGATGGGAATTTCGCGTTGATTTTTTTAACATTTGCGGCCTGAAAAGTAATTTCATTTATTGTCTGCCCACGTTTCTAACCAGAAACCAACAATTCTTGCACTTAGCGAGACTCAGGTAATAACTGATGCGGATGTTTCTGATTTTACTATACCCGGTTATAACGAAGTGTCTTTGTTCTTCATCGTGGTCTAGCCACATACATACGAAGTGATATTGCGTATCAGCTTCTAGCACAATATGAGCTCTGCTCCAATCCAGAATTTAATTTCTCGTGGTTAAAACTTCACGTTCGTAAGCATAACATACATTACTACTTTCTTTACAGAAGCCCAAACTTGGATAGAAACGCATCCTTTAACGAATTTGATACTCTATCTGATTCTATCGATAGGGTCTTGACCCTATATCTCCACATTGAAATCGTTATTGTGGGTGATTTCAATGTGCAGAACTTTCAGTGGCTTCGTCACTCCGGACACACAACACCTGAAAGTCAGTATGTTCAGCTCTTTGCTGAGTCAATTAATTTCACTCAACTTGTCAATGAGTCAACACGGGTACTAGATATAGATGGTCATTCCGCCAACACACTGGACTGTCTCTCACCTCCCACCCAAACAAATACACAAAAGAAGTTTCATCGCACTTGTCCACTTCAGACCACTGTGTCGTGTCAGCTAAATTTCCTCTAACCAACAGCAACGTCAACCAGAAAGCTCCCAAGAAAAAACAGTATGGTTCTATGAGAACGCCAACTGGGAAGGTCTGAACGACTCTTTTGGGAAGTTAAACTGGTCGTTATTTGTTTTTCCGGGCAAGGTTATTAGCCTTGCGCCTTGAACCTTTATTCCACGCAGAGTAAAAAGTATCAAACCCAAGAGAAATATGTGGTTCGATTCCGGGTGCAGAGAAGCTAAAGAGTTGAGCTTCCCGTTGTATAAATCAAACAAAACTGAGGAAAACCGGAAAAGATTTAAGAGAGCTAGAAACGACTGCAATGCGTGCGTATATTCAACGCGCCAAGTTCTTACATGACCAGAGAGCGAGACAAAAAATACTACGCTCTCCCACAGGCAGTAGAAACTTCTGGGCATTTGGAAAGAACATCCAAAACTTGGTCATTCAGCCGATGAGATACCAGTCACCAGTGCAATAAAGAAAGCGACTCTACTTTCTGCACATTTCGCAACCATCTCAACGCTGCCAGGTATCACCTCAGTTCCACTTCAACTAGAGCATAAGCAGCACACCATGAGCCAGATTCGCTTCCGAACGCGTACTGTTGTTACAAATAGATGGAAATCAGCGAACATTCAGCCAATTCCCCAAAAGGGCAACAAATCATCCCTTTCTTCTTATCGACCCATAGCTTTAACTTCTATTCGCTCGAAGGTAATGGAATCACTGATTAACCGTCAACTTTCGAAATATCTGGAATCAAATTATCCTCCGCAATGACCGCTAATATGGCTTTCGTAGCAACAGATGTATAGGCGATTTGATGGCGTATCTTACCAAAAAGTGGAGCCATTCCATCCACTACTTCGGCGAAAGCAAGGTTGTTGCACTGGATATATCGAAAGCCTTCGACAGAGTTTGACATCCAGCCCTTTTATCAAAATTACATTCATATAGAGTGGACAATTCACTGATCCAATGGATAAGAGACTATATTTCTGGCCGTTCAATACAAGTGGTTCTTGATGGTGTCAAATCTGCTTCCCACCAAATTAATGCAGGTGATCGCCAAGGTTCGGTACTCTCACCCACTCTTTTCCTCATCTTTATAAAAGATCTCTTGTCCATTACTCACAGCCCAATCCGCTCGTTTGCTGATGATAGCACATTGAGTTTCCCACACTCATATGAACATTCTCGGCCAAACTCTTCGAACGTCAATACCAATCAGCAGGTTATGCTTAATACATTGAATTCAGACCCCAACAAGATATATCAGTGGGGATTACCTAACCGAGTATAGTTCAATGCCTTAAAAACTCAGTGCTGTCTGCTGTCGTCAAAGACGAACCCCAAAGTAAATACACTGTCGATGAACGGCACTTCCATCGACGAAGCCGAGGAACTATCAATCCTCGACACTCGAATTAATTCGACTCTTAATTGGAGCGACCACATTTTTGAAGCTGCGAAAAGTGCGGCCAAATGTATGGGGTTCCTTAAAAGATGCAAAAGATACTTCAGTCCATCAAACCTGGCCACTATTTACAAGGCGTATATTCGTCCGAAAAGGAGTTCAACTCCCATATTTGGTCAGGCGCATCCTAAACTGCACTATACGTGCTCGATAGAATACAAAACCTAGCAGTGAAACTTATTGGGGACCCAGCTGTGAGTCAAGCAATTCCGTCGTTATAACATAGGCGCAACGTATTACGCCTATCTCTTTTATGTAGGTATTATCACGTTCGTTGCTCAACTGAACCTGTTCAATGTGTTCCGCCTTCTCAGACATTTTCCCGCGATACCCGTCAATCTGAGAATGCGAATCATTTCACGTTGAAAGTAAACTTCAGGCGCACAAATAAATATAGAGAGTCATTCTTTAGCCGAATCACACGAATGTGGAATACTCTACCTGGTCACGTCTTTCCAGGCATTTAAGACGAACATACATCGATACCTCCATTCCTTATCCACTTCCTCTCCTTCCGCTCGCACTGTGTTCTGAGATTTAAGGGTGCTCCAAAATCCCCTTTTGTGCGCCCGTTTGTGTAAAAAAAAAACAAAAAAAAAAACAGATGCACACCCAGTACACAAGCCACTGTTTATAATACCGAACAAAAATATTAAATATCTCTTCTCTTCTCTATATGTATAAAATTCTCTTGTCACAGTTTTTGTCCTCGAACTCCTCCAAAACGGCTCAACCGATTTTGATGAAGTTTTGTATATATATTCGGTAGGTCTGAGAATAGGTTTTTATCTATTTTTTATGCTCATAAGTGCAATTGTTTAATAAATATTAATAATTTATTAATTTTCAACCTCGGTCGATAACCGTGTAAGTGCATCGGCTATTATTATAACCGTTTTGGGCGGTGTTCCGGCTATTGTTATAACAGTTTGGGGGCTGGTGGCTAGGTCGTTATTATAACAGTTTGGGGTGGGTGTGTCGGCTGGGTGTTGGTGCATAGGCTATTGTTTTAACCGTTTTAGGTGGGGGTGTTATTGGATGGAGGTAGAACAGCTCATTCTGTATTTAAGCTGCCACTAAATATTCAAAATAACCCAGACGCAGTGTGCAACATTCGAGTATCAACCTCGGTCGATAACTGTGTAAGTGATAATTGATTAGTTATCCCCACCAGCTGATATTATAACATTATGTAATTTTACCATTTCAGTGTAATCTTCAAGTGAATTTTTTCCTGTCTTATTGAAAAGTAAGTGAAATTATTATTTCTGAGCGTAGTTCTCACGTTTATTCTTTTAGTATAACCTAAAAAATACTTAACACATATCACGAGCTCCCGTCAACAACAACTATTGTGTTAAACAAATTTGTATAATGCCAGCTAGACGCAGAGGAACTTCTTTAGGTCGTCAAACACGTGGAGCTGCACGCAAGCGAACCGCTAGAGCCCAAAGAATAGAAGACCAAATCCAGCAAGATAATACTAATGTGCGTGTGAACATGGCGCGATTGCGTCGATATGAATCAGCAGATGCGCGAACTGAACGAAATGAAGAAAGATGATTAGAACAGAGTCAAGCGCGCCGTTTTACAATCAGCAGACGCAGAGCAAATGAATTATATATCTAATGCCAGAGGAAATCAGTTGGCTGGTTGGTTAGATCAGTATCATATTGAATATAGAACTGACCTGCTAGCTACGAAATATCCATCGTTCCCCAGAGGTAGATCGTTCTTAGATATCTTGCTAATCGACTCACGACTGAGATTACTTAACACCAACAGACGAAACACAAACTGTTTACGGACAATTGAATACGACAGTGACCACTGTGCATTCACGGCAGTAATAGAGCTTCCGAACGAGCTCGCAGATCTGGAGGAATTCGTGATCCCGCAACCCTATAACTACGGGGCAATGCGATGGCCGCGGTTCACCAGATCATTAACAAGAGAACTTCGTTCGAATGACTTTAATCTGCCAGTAAACAGAAACCTGACTAATGACGAAATCGACAAATACATTCAACAAATGGACGAAGCCGTAAAACAAACAATGGACAAAACAATTCCCAAAACAACAGTTACAGATCACATTAACATGTACAGAAACGCAACAATAAACGCACTCCACAAGAAAAAGAGCAGACTGCTATCGAAATTAAAACAATTACACAGACAGTTTACAGACAGACAAGACCAGGAGATAATATCACTGAAATCTCAATTAAAAAACCTCCAACAATTACTTAAAGCTAATTATAGATTAGCAACAAATTTGTATTGGAACAACAGAATTGGAGCTATAAAAACTAATAACCCGAATATGTTCCCACAAATAAATAAAATATTCAGGAGAAATAATCAAAACGAGATTCAGTGTCTCCAAATTCCACGTACCGAGGTAAACAAGCAGCTGCTAACCAACATTGGCATAGATACAGAGAACGCTATCCTCAATAGTGAGCTCTTCGTGATCGAAGATCCTTTGGAGAGGGCGAACGCTGTGGGAGCTGTCTTTCAGGAAATGTACAAGGTGAATGAAAGCATTCGCCGAAACAATGACCTGGAGGACAGAATTCGACTGAATCACCTGCACCTCCGGAATGAAATTTCACATTGGCAATCGGAGAATCCTGGTTTCACGGAATTCAGTGACGATAATCTGTCAATCGACATTAATGCCAATGGTGGGGCTAATAGCCTTTTAATCACAAGGGAAGGAATCCAGAGTATCTTCGACTCATTAAGAAGCAAAAAGTCAGTGGGAATAGATGGAGTACCTAACATCGTACTCAAGAACCTGCCCCCAAAGGCAATAGATATATACACGGTCCTGTTTAACAACGCGTTGAATAATGCATATTATCCCGCGCGTTGGAAAACGGCTATCATTCAGCCCATCCCAAAAAAGGGCAAAGACTGTACAAACCCAATGAACATGCGTTCGATAAGTTTACTCCCAAGCATCAGTAAAGTATTTGAAAAAATCATTAACAAAGCTCTGCTAAAATGGGTAGACGACAATAGCATTATTCCAAACAACCAGTTTGGCTTTAGGGCGGGTCATGAAACCACACATGCCGCAGCTAAACTGGTCTCCGATATACAATGGAATAAATGTAGGAACCAATGCACAGGTGCCTGTCTGATCGACCTGGAAAAAGCCTTTGATACCGTCTGGATCGAAGGGTTGTATTACAAACTGGTCAGATATGGCATACATAAGCCTTTACTATATGTACTTTACGATATGTCAAAGGACAGGAGGTTCGTGGTCAAAAGTGGTAATGTGACCTCTAATAAAACGTATAATATCAAGAATGGCTTGCAACAGGGCGCGGTACTCTCTCCGATTCTTTTTAACATTTACATTAGCGACTTATTAGATGCACTTCCGCAGGCTATTGCGTACGCAGACGATCTCATAATTTACAGAACAGCTCCGAAAGTTGCGATCATAAATAGGTTAATACAGCGAGACTTCAACAAAGTGCAGCGCGATTGCGATGACTGGAAACTTAAGATCAACTTCCAGAAATGTGAAGCCATCCTATTTAGAACTCCATTATATAAAGCCACGTACGACACAAGGAAAAACTGGCGAAAGCTAGTTATCGTGGGACCGCATGGAGATAAACTGGAAACCAAGAGTTTAGTTAAATACCTGGGCATCTGGCTAGACCAATATCTATATTTCAACAGACATGTAGAGGCTGCTTTGCTCAAAGCGAGGAAAACTTTTGCTATGACAAGGAGGCTATTTCATAGTAGCCAACTTGACAGCAGGGTAAAAGTCATATGCTACATGACGCTAATCAGGCCAATGCTCATATATGGTTGCCCAGTATGGTTCAACATAGGTCCAAATTTGATAGAAAAGATTCGGGTGTTCGAAAGAAAGTGTCTCAGAAGTTGTCTCAGATTATATCGGACACCGGAATCGGACTATAAAAAGTATTACTCAAATGAGACTTTATATAATGAAGCGTACATAAATAGGGTGGATAATTTTATGATTAAATTAATCAGAGGACATATTGCGAGAGCAATAAGCTCGTCCAATGACCTAATTTTCGGGGCTTATTATCCAAACACCTTATACTATGAGAGCGTGCGTCGCAACGGCTTTGTTCCACCAGAGGCGTTCCTTGACTTGGATATGAAAGGGCTTATACAGGATAGATCCGGAATTCCGCTGATCTATCATGTAAGTAGATCATCTGTAGACGGGCGATTGTGCTATGACCGGGAAGTAGCGCGCACCGAAGAAGAGCTCCTGCGCTTCAGTAGGGCTATCTCCCGCAGAGACCGGGACGATAGTATTAGACAGCGTCAACAGTTCTGGTGGTTGAATGGCATATAAAGACCTGGATACCAAAGTCGGTATAGAATCACACTATCATCAGGTAGCTTACATAGACTTAGCTTTTCTAGAATTAGGGTAGTATACGATTTAAGTTAAGTTAGGCTAAATGATTTTACATAAAAAAAAAAAAAAAAAAAAAAAAAAAAAAAGTAGATAAGTTTAGGTAAGTTAAGTAAGTTAAATTTAAAAAAAAAAAAAAAAAAAAAAATTTACAAAGTTTTTCAAATTTTTCTTTGTCTTTCAAATAATTATAAGTTATGCCACAAAGTTCTGTCGCCGAAAGGCAAATTATACAAATATTAAGTAATGTTTAGCTTAGAGCGTCTGCGAAGGACCAGTAAGTTATTATATAAGATATTTAAGCTAGAATTTAAGCATTTTTTGTCTAGCCTTTAATTTAGAAAATAAGAATATAAAAAGAAAATAAAAAAATGTTTAAAAAAGCGACGCAGAGCAAATGATCAACAACGCCAACAGGTCCATCGATCATTTACATCTAATTCATTCCTTCGTCTAGCATTCGAGTATGAGCCCGATATTGAAAATTATGTTCTTTCGAAAGTGGTAATTGGTGCTATGGATAAGGAATGTCCTCATTGTCATGCTCTTAAGTTTAAAAACGAGCCAGCCGGGATGTGTTGTTCGTCAGGAAAGATGCAATTACCGCCAATTGAGACACCACCTGATCCATTAAATGGTTTACTTATCGGTACGGATCCAGATTCTAATCTGTTCCTAAAGTCAATTCGAACATTTAATTCATGTTTCCAAATGACATCGTTCGGAGCAACAGAAATAGTTAACAATAATGCTATCAATGGTCAACAATTCAATTCAACATTCAAAATCAAAGGCCAAATTTATCACAAAGTGGGTTCATTGCTGCCAATGCCAAACGAATCACCTACATTCTTGTTGTATTCCAGAATACTACCCTTATTCGCTTTAACACTAATCTCATGTCCTTTCTAACACAAGCTTTAAAACTACACCCGCACGTATCTTACATTCTCATTTAATACAATTCATAAATAAACAGACACAATATTCTATATCCAGTCACTTACAGCACATTTAAAAACATGCCCCTTTTCATAACAAGCACATTTTTCATTTCAAAACATAGCCACTTTGATTTTCGTTCAAAGTTTATTCAAAATTATAAACAGAGACTTCTGGATTGTTTTGTTCATTTTATACGACACAGTTGGTTGGAACAAAATGTTCTATAAAAACAGGAAAATTTATATTGTAAAAGTAGTTCAGAATAGGGCTCAGCTTGAGATAGCTGAGTTCAAATAAAATAAATAAAAACTATAATTATAAAGAAAAGATATTTTAATAAATATATAACCCCCACGCTCTTCCCTCGAAAGAGGAAGCACGGCGCTGGAGACGTAACATTTTTACAAATTTACTTCATGGGTGGTGAGGATGCACGCATGGAAGCACGTTGTGGCTATAATCACCTTAATTCACTTTTTGCCAGGCGTATCATCGGCGACCTGGATGCTCTATTGAATGAGCACAATGAATTGTTAAAGATATTCAAATCACACATGCACAAATTACAAAGTGATAATCACGCTATTGTAATCAATCCTGATAAAACACCTGCTGGAGAGCACATTCGTAGATTTAATGCACCTGTTCTTGATGATGTGCTGGAATCATGGTCGGCGATCGTACAGCTACGCGGGAAATCGTGATTCGTAGAAGAAATAATAATCTACAGTTCATTGCTAATACACACCGCTCTTATGACGCTCTCCCATATCCGCTAATGTTCTGGAAAGGCCAAGACGGGTATTGCGTAAATATTAAACAACGAGATCCCGCAACAGGAACTGAAACAATCAAGAATGTTAGTTCGAAGGATTATTATGCGTATCGGTTGATGATCAGACGTGATCAGGACAACGTTATTCTACGATGCCGTGAGCTTTGTCAACAATTCATGGTCGACATGTATGTGAAGATAGAGAGCGAACGACTACGATACTTGCGATTTAATCAACAAAAGCTACGTGCGGAAGAGTACATTCACCTGCGAGACGCTATTGTCAACAACGCCGATGCCGTCAAAATTGGTAATTCTGTCATTCTACCATCATCGTACATAGGCAGTCCACGTCATATGCAAGAATATATACAAGACGCCTTGACTTACGTGCGAGAATATGGACGGCCGTGTTTATTCATCACCTTCACATGTAATCCAAAATGGCCGGAGATCACATCCTTACTATTGCCTGGCCAAAGCGCAATACACCGTCATGACATTACAGCACGTGTTTTCAGACAAAAATTGAATTCTCTAATTGATTTCATTACAAAGTTACATGTACTTGGTCCCACATGTTGCTGGATGTATTCCGTTGAATAGCAAAAGCGCGGATTACCTCATGCACACATTTTGGTATGGTTAATCGATAAAATACGTCCTGAAGAAATCGACAGTATAATTTCTGCAGAAATTCCAGATCCGTCTACTGATCAAATGCTGTTTGATATTGTTACTGCAAATATGATTCATGGCCCATGTGGCAATATGAATCGTTCATCGCCTTGCATGGCAGACGGGAAATGTACTAAAAGTTTTCCAAAAAAATTCACTGACGATATGATCACAAATGTTGATGGATATCCAATATATCGTCAAAGAAATCCCGATAATGGAGGACAATCTTTTGTTAAAAAGATCAATAATATAGACATTGACATTGATAACCGTTGGGTGGTCCCATATTCGCCTTTGCTGAGCAAAACATTTAATGCTCATATTAATGTCGAGTTCTGCAGTTCAGTGAAGAGCATCAAATACATTTGCAAGTATGTAAATAAAGGCAGTGATATGGCTGTATTTCGCGTTGAAAATACCAATGTGAATGTTTCTCCGGTGAATAACAACGATGAAATAACGCTTTACCAAATTGGCCGGTACGTCAGTTCCAATGAAGCTGTTTGGCGTATCTTTGGTTTCCCAATTCATGAACGAGATCCAGCAGTCATTCATTTAGCCGTCCATCTTGAAAACGGCCAGCGCTTATATTTCACGAGCGAGACAGCAATTGATCGTGTGATAAATCCACAAAAAACTACACTCACCGAATTTTTTGAATTGTGTAATAGTGCGGATGCTTTTGGTGCTTTTGCACGAACATTACTCTATTCAGAAGTACCACGTTATTTTACATGGGCACCAACAAAAAAATGGATGCCCCGTAAGCAAGGCACACCAATTGATGCATGTCCCGGTTTATTCAAATCAAACATCTTGGGACGAGTATTTACAGTTAATCCAAGGCAGACTGAGTGCTTTTATCTCCGGCTGTTGTTGGTTAATGTCACCGGCCCATTGTCATTTCAAGATATACGTAAAGTGAATGAGCAACAGTATCCAACATATAAAGATGCACGCCTTGCACTCGGTTTACTGGAAGATGACAACCAGTGGGAATGTATGCTTGCTGAAGCAGGATTGAACTGTACAGCAAGACAAATTCGTCTACTGTTCGCTATAGTGTTGACTACATGTTTTCCCGCCAGAGCAGAGACATTATGGGATAATCACAAAGATTCAATGACTGATGATATATTGCATCAACATCGTACACGATGCAATGATCTAACGATAGCATTCAGCGACACTATGTACAATGAAGCATTGATTGCTATTGAGGATCTTTGCATTATTATTGCCAACTTACCTCTCAGTCATTTCGGTATGCATTCCCCAAATCGAAATGCATCTGATTTAATTAACACTGAATTGAATCGTGAACTACAATACAATACTACGGAAATGGCAGCGATTGTTGCTCGCAATGTCCCACTAATGAATGACGAACAAAGAGCCATTTACGACCGTATCATGCTCGCAGTTGCGGCAGGACAAGGTGGTTTGTTTTTCTTGGATGCACCAGCTGGCAAAACATTCCTTATTTCGTTAATTCTCGCCGAAATACGATCAAATAATGGCATCGCATTGGCTGTTGCATCATCTGGCATTGCGGCAACTTTATTGGATGGAGGTAGAACAGCTCATTCAGTATTTAAGCTGCCACTAAATATTCAAAATAACCCAGACGCAGTGTGCAACATAAAAAAACAATCTTCCATGGCCACAGTACTGAAACAGTGTAAAATTATCATCTGGGATGAATGTACTATGGCGCACAAACATTCGCTTGAGGCGTTGAACAGGACATTGAAAGATATAAAAAATAACGACAAACTATTTGGCGGAACTTTGTTACTCCTTTCAGGTGATTTCAGACAAACACTTCCTGTCATTCCACGTTCAACATACGCTGATGAAATTAACGCGTGCTTAAAATCATCGCCACTGTGGCGTAATGTTGAAAAAGTACAATTGAAAGTAAATATGCGCGTTCAAATACTTCAAGATCCATCTGCTGAAACATTCTCAAAACAACTATTAGATATCGGCGATGGAAAAGTTACTACAGATGAAACTGGATGCATAAAATGACCGACCGATTTCTGCACAATCATTGATTCGCAAGATGCTCTCATTGTCCAAATATTTCCCGATGTTCACAGACAATACACAAATCATGAGTGGCTGGCAGAAAGAGCAATTTTAGCAGCAAAAAATGTGGACGTCAACGAATTTAATCTTCAAGATTTATTGCCAGGAGACTTGGTGTCATACAAATCTATTGATACAGTTTGCGATACCACCGAAGCTGTGAATTATCCAACAGAGTTTTTAAACTCATTGGATTTACCAGGCATGCCAGCATATAATTTACAACTGAAGGTTGGATCTCCGGTTATTTTGCTTCGTAATTTGAACCCACCACAGTTGTGCAACGGCACGCGATTAGTTATTAAAAAATTAATGAAAAATGTTATTGAAGCCATCATTTTAAATGGCAAATTCCGAGGTGAAAATATATTACTACCGCGAATCCCTATTATACCCACAGATGTACCAATTCAATTTAAACGCCTTCAATTTCCAATTAGATTGCCATTTACAATGACTATTAATAAGTCTCAAGGCCAAACGATGTCTGTCTATGGTTTAGATTTGAGCACATCATGTTTTTCACACGGACAATTATACGTGGCGTGCTCTCGAGTGGGCAAACCATCCAGTTTGTTTGTGTTAGCTAAAGATGGGAAAACAAAAAATATTGTACACTCTGTTGCATTAAGAGACTGATATTGTTTTTTAGTAATATTGTCATAATTAGTGATACGAGGGTTGCCTTTTATATTTCGGGATTAGAAAACAAAAACCAATATTGATCATCGAAAATCACTTTATTGTTTTTCAAAATATTCCCCATGAAGATCTATACACTTTTGCATGCGTTTGAACCAATTGTCGAAGCACTTTTGCCACTCTGAATGAGGTATCTCCAACACATGCATTCTGAATGCAGCAACCGCTTCTTCAGGTGTTGAAAAACGTTGACCTCTCAGTTTGTTTTTTACGTACGGGAATAAAAAGAAGTCATTCGGTGCCAAGTCAGGACTATACGGCGGATGACCCATCAAATCGATGTTTTGGGTGCTCACTAATGCAGTTGTCGCAGCCGATGTGTGAGAGCTCGCATTGTCGTGGTGAAGAGTGATCCGTCTTCGGCGGTTGGTTTTCCTGATATCTTGGAAGACAACTGGCAAACAAATGGTTGTGTACCACTCAGAATTGACTGTTCTGCGTTGTTCTAGTGGTACGGTTGCGACATGTCCAATTTTTCCGAAAAAAACAGGCGACCATTTGCTTGGAAGTGCTTCGTGAGCGAACAACTTTTGTTGGATTTGGCTCATCTTGAAACACCCAGACAGTCGACTGTTGTTTACTTTCGGGCTCATACGCGTAAATCCACGATTCATCACCTGTCACGATGCCATAGACGTGTTTCGAAGCACCGCGACCGTATTTTTTGAGCATTTCTTTCGACCAATTGACACGAGCCTTTTTTTGGGCGATTGACAAATTGTGTGGGATCCAACGCGAACAAATTTTTTTGACAGTCAAATGTTTATGCAATATTGAATGTATGCTGGTCCCACTAACGCCTAAGGTTGTCTCAATCTCACGATAGGTCGCATGGCGATCTTCCAATATCAGTTCGCGCACAGCATCAATGGTTTTCGGAACAACAACTGATTTTGGACGACCTTCACGAAATTCATCTTGGAGTGAACTACGACCACGATTGAATTCACCATACCATCGATAAACACTGGTCCTTGATGGAGCTTCATCGCCAAAAATTGAATTAAGTTCATCCATGCACTGTTGCTGAGTTAATCCACGCCGAAAGTTGTAAAAAATAATCGCACGAAAATGTTGACGATTTAATTCCATTTTTGGGCCGAGATGAATCTTTTAAGTTACTGTAAACAACACAAATAGCGCTCGTATGTCAAAACGTTCTGAGTGCGTATAACCTCAAAAATGTCCAACTTTACGACAGAGCTGTCAATTGCCGGATTGCAACACTAGGGTTGCCAAATCCCGAAACATAAGAGGCAACCCTCGTATGTACATACATTTAATAAATTTAAAAAATAAATGTTTAGTGGTTTGTTTTTTTTATATTCTGTTATCATCGACAGTGCTCCATGCCTTTTCCACTCATATACCGAATCCTCATACACTTTCAATAAGTTAGTCATTTTTTTCTACCTAAACAATCCCTAGAAATAATGTATATGGCAAAACGAAGTTTGCCGGGTCAACTAGTTATATATATATAAATTTGCAATACCGAACAAAAAATTAAATAAGCAAAAGCATCAGAGCCGTATACCATATCAATGACATTTCAATTCCATATCAGTTGAGTGTATTTGGGAATAAGAATAGAATACGTACACCCGCAGTAAACTGATATGTTGAGGCTTTTGTTTTATTTTTAGCATGGGTTCGAACCACACTTCTTCACTATCGTCGCAAAACGCTATACTCTTCCACAAAATTACTGGCCGATAGCATTACTGTCTATGTTATGCAAGGTGATGGGAAAAGGTCGTCAATGCCGAATTGATTAAATATTTGGAATGCAATGAACTTCTAAATGATCGTCAATACGGATGCCGTGGCAGGCGGTCTGTGGCGGTTCCGCCAGATCCCACGCCTCGCCTTCCTGAAAAAACCTCCATAACCACAACCCGGTCTGCACCAGCTTTCGCTAATGCAATTCGCATTAGCATCTTAAATGCTTCACGCATCAAACAGATCCAATTATTATAACCCAAAAGTACCTGCAAAAGAATTCTTACCTTTTCAAGCATTCCTTCGCTTACAAATCCCCTGTAAGAGTTCTTAATTTCCTCATCATAAATTTCCTGAAAAGAAAAACCCCGGTTCACATATCATGTAACCATTCCAGCCAGGAATAATTAGCATTGCGTCGCCTATTCCCAGCTTCATTCATGTATACGATAAACTTCCTTATGTATACATTTAGCTGGCGACGTTTTTCTTCCAGCAATAAAATTCTCTGACTCGCACAATGTGCAAACCAAAGCAAATACGCATCTCGCGTCTTAAACCTATTAGCACCATGTGCATCGGCATTGCGGCTATCGTAACAGCTGCAATGCATACCATAGACAATTCATATCGTTTAGGTTTTCGAATCACATTTTCTATTTAATGAGCGGCTGCTATTTATCTAGCCAACCCTCATTACCGAACTATGCATTAGGTCATATTTCCTTTGTCCCTTGATTCGCCGAGTCTTGTCCCTTACGAACTAGATGCATAAAAAATACAAAGCCATTAGCATCCGACGAGATGCGATTCGTTTGTTTCAACAAACACACATCTCTTGGATGCCCATTATGCCCCGTCCTTGAGTTTCAGGATTATTCCTATGGCCTTGTGTATGAAAAATAAACCAATGTGATCTTCACTCACACATACACACTCATTGCCAAGTCTGTCTTCCTTGTTTCCACCACAGAGAAACATTTTCGTCTTGGGCAAACTCACCTCAAAACGAGATATTTATCGAGGAGTCGAATTTCACCCAGCGATCGAGAGGGTCGCTCCGCCATCCACCGTGCCGGCGCCGGCGCCGGCACGGTGTGACACAAAAGTCGGAGAGTTAGAGTCGAGCGCGTCGAAAATAAAAAAATAATTTTTCTTGTGCCCCCCAGTAAAAGGCAGTTTTAAGTTAAATGATTGTGAACCAGTTAAATTACAATATATTAAATAAAATAATAGGACTTTTAGACAGACAACCAAACCACGTTACATTTTATTTGTTTCCTGAGTGTTTATGTGTTCTTCCGTTTTATCGACGAACAGTTTAGTTTACGGCGACGAAATGGACAACGATAATCAGATGTTGGCGGAGGAAGGGAACGGAGTACCCATGCTGGTACATACTTCCTCCCCACAGGTCCACCTTTTAACCTTTGTAACTGACACCTGAATATAACCGATTGAAAAACATGGTGAATCAATGGTGGATGCATTGGATGTTTCCAGGGCCTTTGACCGCGTCGGGCACCGAGAGTTGCTAAGCAAGATTCGTTTATACGTGCTTTCACAGCAACATTGCGAAAGCTTTCTCGAGAATTGATTGATCCAGGTTGTTGTGGATGGCGTGTTTTCAGATATGTATTCTATTAATTCCGGTGTTCCTCAGGGTTCTTTCTCCTGTATAAATATCCAGTCAGTTCGCATACAGAGGCGGGCCATCCACCTACTCGAGGACACATCGCTGTCATTCGGACGGCTGTCCCTATCACATCGAAGGCGCAGTAACAGACCTTTAACGGTTTTGTGCAATGTGTTCCGCCGAACACTGGGAACAAATAGAAGTGTTTTTTTTCTTTTTTTAAGGTTTTATTTTTAATTTATTATTTGAGAAAAAAAAACTCGCACCGACCCCCTCTTGCCCGTTTTCTTCGCGGTGCTCAATCCTCCGCGAACGTTACTAGACTAAAACTTTCCTGTCGCAAACTCATCGGGTTGTTCTCCCTTTTCTCTTAAATTCACCTTCCTCTGTTATCTTCTCTGTTGCAGGGAATGTCTCCTTTCCAGGAATTCGAATGCACCCACACACACAGACGCGAACGTTGCTGTCCGTGTGGCCGGAGATACGCCGAGGATCGTTAGGCTTTTCACACATCTGCGGTATCCCTTTGTGTAATTTACCCACATGTGGTTTATGGCCGCGATCGACGTCGTTATCTTCGGCTGCGATATTTTTACAAGGTTTGTATCTTCTTGTAGGAATCGTGCAGTGTACTTCAATAAGCGTGCAGGCATGAGAAATTGGTAATGGAATTGGGCCCACGTGTCTGTGGATACGTGGGGTTGAGTACACCGGTTTCTATGGCTCCTTTAGCTGGGCGAAAAGGTATTTAACCCCACAGTGATTTGTGAGATTCGCAGGAGCGTCACAGACCTTTGGCTATTTTGCAGATATTATTATGGAGACTGTTCTTCGGAGATTCGTGGTATTATTCCGCGAAATTCGATTTATTTGCGTTCCACAACACAATCCACCACCGTTCATCTCCTAACAACACGCACATCTCTGCATCAGAACTCGTTCCGTTGCAGAACGGGAGGGCTGTGGAACTCCCTCCCAGCGCGAATGTTTCCGGAACGTTACAAGCTGCAACTGTTTAAGAAGAACTGCAACAGTTATGTAATAGTATCTCGGGGGGCCGATTCGGCGCTGTAGGTCTGCCTCTCCTCAGAGACGTATAATAAAAAAAATCCTAAAAATCATAAAGATTTTTCACTACAGGCGTCATCTTTGAGTTAGTCTCGGTACTTATTGAGCGATGTGTTATAGTAATATATATATTATATATCAATGAATAAACCGACTGTATTGAGAGTGTGGGGGTTCTCTATATTACATGGAGAACCTACCCATAATTTCAACCTAAATTTGACCGCTAACAGCGCGTCACCCTAAGCCAACTCCACATTCAAAACCCGCAATATAATACATTCCCAAACCTGCAAAGAGATTACATTTCAAAACCTGCAATAGAATACATTTCAAATCCTGCAATAGAATACATTTTAAACCATCTCTCTCATCTATAATCAAACCGCATGCAGTTTTCCCGAAAACCATTTCGGTTCACTTCCTACTTATACCATACCTCTCACTTGCAACCAAGCAGCATTTAGTTTTCCCGAAAACTATTTCGGTTCCCATTCTACTTAAACCATGTATCTCACTTGCAACCAAGCAGCATTTAGTTTTCCCGAAAACCATTTCGGTTCCCATTCTACTTAGACCATTTGAGATCATATCAATTATTCTCACTGGCAAGTCACCAGCATGATGCGTTGTCTTTCCACGGAACAACCATCGCAACGGTCAAGACCCATGTTCTTTTGTCTAACAGACAATCCATAACCATACTCACGCTTGCCATCGAAAACCGACTTCTGCGTATCCACAGCAAACAGTAGGATCTGACTCGGCCCGCCCGGCAGAAATTCCCTGAAACAAATTTCCTATGTAGGCATAGGAACCGCTCTTCATGCTCCTAATAAGTGGTAGTGAGTTTACTTAGATACGCCTCCGCTGCATGGAGGGATTCTTGCCTTCATTCAAGGCAGTCGCTTTACAACCGCCGCGTGTACACACCCCAGGAGTCAGATTTTAATCAGCGCTGCGTTCACACACGCCAAGTCGGTTGTCTATCCTCGCGAATTTCCACTGCTCGTGCTGTGCTAATTACCTCATACTAGGTTTATTCGGGACGGCCAACGTATTATACACAGTTCGGGGGAAAGCAGTTACCGTTTGAGAGTCGTTCTTCTTACCTTAAGAGAAGGAGTTGAATTTTTACCGCAGAGGTGTTTGCACCCCAACACCTGCCTCGAGGTCGTTATGTTGTTAGAATCGAGAAAAGAAAGAAAACAATACGTTTGTGTTCGGTTCAAGTGTATTTGACGAGATGTTAACATAAAACCTATCACCGGTGCTAGTAGCAATTTTGTAAAGTGATCGTAAGCTTGTTGGATAAACAATTTATTAACAGAAAGTGATCCTAGGAAGTGATGGATAATTAATAAACTTGAAAGTCAAATAAAACATAAGATTCATTCTAAAACATTAATGTACAAAGAAACAGTGTCAACAAAGAAACAAAACAAAGAACATTTAATTAACTTTCCAAATCAGGCTGCGTTTTATTATATCTTCTTCTTCGTTGGTGATTGGAGTGCCACCGCCGCTGTTGGGATTGGAGCGCCATTTGCCGCTGTAATCTGGTCACTTTTTTTTCACACCACGGTTTATCACATGAACTTTGTTTGATAGAATATGGAATGTAGATCTCCATCCCCAGAAGAATAATCTCTGTGACAGACTCCGCACAAGCGTTAATATCGGAGTCTCGGAAGCATAGACAATGGAAAGGATGCGAAGAAATCTCGCAAATCGTCCCAGTCAGCAGCCCCATATTTCCATACACAGCGAAGCTGCCTAGGCCGGTTATTCGCTTAAAATGCAAATCCTTGCGCGACCAAGCAGTGTTCTGAGTTTCCCAGTGGCGTAGCAATCTCCACGGTATAAATATTCTCTTCGGATGTCACTCGCGTTGGTTCCTCCACGAGTTGAGTCAAGTTGTGGCTAACAGCAAACATCACCGCCAGCCTCCCGGCCTCGTCGGTTCTGTTAGAATGTACCAACCAGCCGGGATTGTGCACATTAAAATCGCCAAGGACAACAATTTCAGAAGCTGGGTGGTTGATCTGTATCCAGTCGACGGTAGGTGAAAGGTGTTCAAAAATTTCGCTGGTCGGTCGTCATTCGGGGAGCGGTAAAGACAGCAAAGAAATTTAACAGAATTCCTTGGCACGACCCTCAACTATATGATGTCCATGTTATTGCGTTCCAACGCCTCCATCCTCTGGCAAGCCAGATCGGACCGCGCGGAGACGCAGACTCCACCCTTAAAACGGAATCTCGAATGCAAGTCGTATCCTGAGCAACGAAGATATGTCGAATCAGTTGACGAATCGACCTGGGTCTCAGTTAGGGAAAGGATATCAGGTTTCGTTATTTGCAAATTTTGGTAGACGGCGTTGGGACCGACTACCGCCTAAGCCAACCTTTTATCGAACCGGACCATCAGCCAATCTCCGAAAGATGAGCAGGGATTTCTCCCGACCATGTCACGGAGCCTAAAGCTTGATGCGGTGGTATTTCATCGGGCCACGGGGCGTTGGGACCCCGCCTACCGCTCGGAAATTTATACAGGAAAAGAAAGTACGGGTAACTACCGTGAACTGTAAACAGGGTTCGGCTCTCGGTCAAAGGCGAGGTAAACGATCGGAGATCGAGGAGGTCCCTACGATTTATTATAAACATTCGAGGACGGAGATCCGAAAGTCTGAATGTAACCACTCAACGATGTTGAGGGTGTAAATCCCATGAATCCGAATAGTGGGGTGACATGGTGAGGATGGTGAGGATGGTTGGAGTACATAACGATCCGCCGCAGGTGGCCTGAATTAAGATCAAGTTGATGTTATAAACTTAGAGAAATGTTTATATACTGAAGACATGCGGCGACGAATACATGTGATCACAACGCTCATCCCACCGGATGCATGGGTATCCACAGCAAACACACATACGACAAAAAGGCAAGCACGTAAAACGCTTGAAAAACAAATAACATGTGGTTCGGTCGATTTTTATCCACCGGATGGGAGTCGCTGCCCACGCGAAGCAACCATTGCGATGTGCTTTAAGAAAGTCCTTGCATTCCATCACAATGATATGAACGGAAATGTGAGGTGAGCTATTTCATTTATGATTAACATGATTGAACATCTTGAATTTTACCTATGATTGTAAAGTCCAAGGTGATATTACTTCATGGAAACTTCACATCGACGTGACCAAATGCTATTGACCCCAAGGTAAAAACAAGTGTCAAAAGCAGATTAGAAGATTAGTCTGTTGGTTGACTAGCTGGTTGAAAGAATTCTGTTATGAGTATGAGGATCAAAATATTCAACGGTGAATCACAAAGTGAAGAAGTAGCATCATTAACGTTTCCTTTTATAGTAAAGACAGGAAGTATTTACAGATAAGTGAAACAAAAAGCAGTTGATAGTGGACAAATGGATGTAAATTTAAAAAAAATAAAGAGTTAAACTACATGGAAGAAATTAAAGAGTGTGGAATAGAGTGCAAAATTGTTGATAAAAAGCCGTTTGTATTTTTGTTTGTCCTTTCGCTTCGGTGTGACAATTCAAAGAGATATGTGGCGGCTCCGCCAAACCCCACTTACCTGAAAAACCGCCATAACTGCTACCCAACTTCCTTAAGTTCGCTAATGCAATCACATTAGCACCTTAAACGCTTTACGCATTAAATAGAGCAATTTATAATCTAAAAGCCCCTAGAAGAGAATTCTTAACTTTCATGCATCTCTTCGCATACAAATTCCCTATAAGAATTCCTTTCTAACTTATCATAAATTCCCTGAAAGAAAATTCATCGCTTTACATATAATACAACCGCATAATCAGGGAATCTTACCCTTGAGTTGGTTTTTCCCAGCTTCATCATGTGTACAACAAATCCCATTTCATACACATTGGCTGGCGACCTTTTCTCCCAACAATAACCAACCCAAGCAGCTGCATATAATTAGCGCAATCGACGCCGAAGCCAATTTCCCCAACTCGTACCATGTGCAAACAAACGAACGCTGTTCTTTCGCAGGCATTCTGGCGATACGACAAACAATCTATATCGTTTGAAGTATCCCAAATGCATCTCCGATCTAATGAGTTACAACTTGTTTACTCAGTTGAGCTCTCAGATCATAAATTCCCTTTGTCCTACATATTCCTGGATCCAGTTACCATTGACCTTCTCACATAAGCAAACACAAACCCAATCAGCATCCAATGAGATTCGGCATGTTTGCCTAGCCGAACTCACATCTGGTGGATGCACATTTTCGCTTTCTTTGTTTTAGATTCGTTGCCATGGCTTTGATCCATAAAAGAACCAATGTACACACATACATGTGTACCGTGACGATCTTCTCTATGAGATCTGTTTGGTTACCCCAAAGAGAGACTTTCCGTCTCTCTTGGAATAGGAAAATGCACCCCTTAATTAAGAGAGCCAGTTTCACTGGCCGAATATCTTTTGACAACGAATGAATATCGTCGAGTCAAATTACATCCGCCGACCATTACGGTCGTGCTATCTTCCGCCCTCGGGTGCGCACGGAGACGCGAATATACCCCGGAGTCCTTGTCGTAGTGTTGAGTACGTTGGCGTAAAGAGTTGTGATCGGGTTGTCGTAATAAAAATTAGTGCAAAAGTCGGGAATATGAATTTAAGACAAATCAAGTTATAATAACACAACCTAATAATAACAATCACCAATACAATAAAAAAAACCATTTATTCTATTAAACAGTGCGTTTTATTTCAGAATATCTACGGTGGACAATTTTTCTCTTTCAAACAATTCGTGGACGTTGCGTTGTGGAGTTTCGCTTATGTTTCTTTCTCAGTGCGTACTTTTCATCCTTCCGCGTTTGTGGACAATTTTGGTGCTGCGATATTCGGTGGAACATTTAGTGACGATTCGGTTTGGCGGAACCTTGTCGAACAGCGGAGTGTTAGTGGGACGAGGTAGAACTCGCACTCATGCCGGTGCCATGACCTCGTACCCCACAGATATAACTTGCATAAATGTAATTGCAACTTTTCAGGTTTAAGGGTTGCTTTCATCAAAGCACGGTGAAGGTGCATTTGTCTTGGATAATACAATTTATAGCTTAAATATTCAAAAATTAAATTAAGGAGTAGTACGTTTAACATACTCGTATATTTCGTAGTCTGAAAATATATAAATGTTGACTGGTTTTTTCAACTTTTTTAATTCTTCATTTATAATTTTTTTTTTTATTTATTTACTTGTTTATTACTTTTTTTATAGTGAATGCGTCACTAAACTAATCAAACTGCCTGCTAATTGAGTTCATTAACGAGTAGATATTGAGAGTACTTGCTTGTTATCCTTTTTTTATTCGGGTTCCCTCGTAGTTTTACGTATGTCATTTTGACAAATTAATACTTCCGTAAAATAAGAACTTCCGTGATCTGTTTTTCCTAATAGTTGGAAGAGTTCCTGTAAAATAAAAATACGTCTTGTGTATGGCGTAAACATTTTGAAAACCACTCAAAATTACATGATCAAAATAGTTTCACATCCTTGCATGTGAATCTATTGACTATTGTTTGGGTACCCCGATAATACGCTTTCACAGAGACTGTACAAAATGAGTCAGATCTTGTATTGATTCCCTTAGCTCACCAGGTCAATAGTGACTGTTTAAATCAATTGCAAAAAATGTAAGTTTTGTTTAAATTAGTTAATAATTTCAATGATGGTGTGTATTTCCTTTCTTCAGACGTATCAGACGTTTTACTGCCAAGAAATATAATGATCTCGAAAAAGGAAATGTTTATGATATTGCTTTGGAAGAATTGGGTCCTCCAGTGGCGTCGCAAGACTCAGTTCGTAATACGAATGCTACTCACGGTATTCTTTTCATTTCTATTAATTTTGCTTCGAATACTCGTCGATCCTGTATCCGGCAACAAAGATAATCGAAACAATCCCGTTAAACAGTATTCAATGTGAGTAGTCGAATTGTAATTTTTATAATATATCTAACCAGAGGGACTACAGTAGTCATGAATTAATGTAACTCCTTATTGCCTATAGTCGAATATTAGTTCCTAAATGTGTTCACTGCTATGTTATTCACGATAACATATTTTGCCTACGCTTTTATGATTGCTTTAATGATGTAGTAATGTATTTAGCACCAAAGCAAACAGTAGAGGTTCAAGTTAAATATTACGAAGACGGTTCAATGAGTTCGTAACTTCCAAAATTGATTTCGTAGTAGCGAAAGTAATAATTTGACCGTAATGCAAAAAAAAAAATAATAATAAATAAGTTTAGGGCCAAAACTACTTAAATATTATTCCAGGTTCCATAATAACTCACGACACTCTCCAAATTTGAACAAGCTACGCCAATTAAATTATGTACAATTAAAATTTGAAACTGTTAACCGTACACAAATACGATCTTTTGTTATTTTTTATTTTTATTTGTTTAAGCAGACCAAACAAAAATTTCCGTAATGAAATCGGATACTCGCCAAAGAATATAATATTTGGTGAAATTGTTGATACGGCTGCCAAAAAGCTGCAGTTAAATGTCACTGCATACAACAATGCAGCTGAGTTGAAAGAAGGTCTGGTTCGAAATTCCATGTTTTGTGGTGTCGAATTTCCGGATGGAACGGCCAACATAACGAGTTATCCGAAAAACTTTCAATACGTGATCCGGTTTCCCGGAATATTAAGAACTAAAGGTGGTAACGAAACATTAACATGGCTGACAAATTTCTTAGTCACTCCACTTGATCCAAATGTCCAGCCAAGTGATAGGTATTTGAATATAGATGACTTGCCGGATTACATTTCCGAAGGATTCATTGCCATTCAAGAAGAAATCGCTGAGGCATACGTGACCCTGGCTTCAGAAAGTAAAAATGTTTGGCCTGACATATTTCTTCAATCTTTCCCAAGTCGAGATCATATGTACGATCCATTGCTGCCGTGCCTGACCAAATTGATAGCCTTGATTATTGTACTTTGTTTCATTTATCCATGTATAAATATTGTACAGGTGATGGGACTGGCATATTTCATTCGGTTTTCATTGTATAACATTAGAATACTTTTTAGTGTGTAACTTTAGAGAAAGAGAAACACTTGAAGGAGATTATGGTGATTATGGGCCTTCGAAGTTGGATACATTGGGCAGCATGGTTTGTTTGGTGGTTCATCATTTACGGCGCTTTGAGTTTTATAATAGTGATCATCTTGAAGGTGTGTTATATCTACCGCATGTACGTTGATGTTATATACTGTATGCAGTTCTGTAAATATATTTCAGGCTAAATTTGGAAAGGAGTCTACTTCCGTGTTGACGTACAGCTCATTTTCTGCGCTATTATGTTTTCTTCTTGTTTATTCCACAACCAGTATAACATTATGCTTTTTCCTGAGCTCATGTTTTCATAAAGCTACAACGGCAGCTACTGTAACTTGCCTCCTTTGGGTTATCATGCATTTACCATATTTGTTCATCTCAGTGAGAGACGACTTAGCCAACGTCTATACGAAACTGGGATTTTCACTGCTGTCAAATACTGCATTGGGACTAGGAATGCAGTCTATAATTAAGCTGGAAATGCACGGAGAAGGATTACAGTGGAATAATATGTTCTTACCGGTAACTGTCGGAGATACAACAACAGTTGGTTATATTATAATCATTATGATGTCAACGTCAATCCTTCATTTAGTCCTTTGTTTGTATGTAGAACAGATTTACCCCGGTGAATATATAGTAGGGAAAAAATGGAATTATATTTTCATGAAGTCGTTTTGGTTCAAAGAAATCCCAGAGAAGCATATTACACGCGCTTCTGCTCGAGCGTCATTTATTGAGCATGATATAAAGGGACGAAAACAATTGTTATATGTTAGGCGTCTGAGAAAAGAATTTGGATCAAGAGTTGCTGTTGAGAATGTAACATTACATTTGTATGAAAATGAAATAACCGTTTTGCTTGGACATAATGGAGCTGGTAAGACGACAACAATTTCAATGCTGACCGGATTATGCGTTCCTACGTCCGGAACAGCAATCATCAATGGATATGATCTAAAAACAAATTTAGAGGATGTCAGAAGCTCAATGAGTGTTTGTCCACAATATAATATTCTCTTTGATGATCTTACTGTAAGGGACCATTTAACTTTTTATGGTCGTGTTAAAGGTCTAAAGGATGCAGATCTAGAGGCCGAAATTAAAAGTTACATTTCAAAAATTGGTATACAAGAAAAACAGAATACAGCTGTTGGTAAGCTGTCGACTGAAGAGAAACGTAAACTGACAATTTGTGCAACGCTTTGTGGAGGATCTAAAGTTGTGTTGTGTGATGAACCCACGTTGGGTTTAGATCCGACAGAAAGGCGTCACATTTGGGATATACTACGAACTGAAAAAGAAGGTCGAACAATATTAGTAACAACACGCAGTTGGAATGATGCTGATGTTTTTGCCGATTCTATTGCAATATTAACCGAAGGAGTACTAACTTGTTGCGGTTCAATGTTTTATTTGAGGAATTTGTACGGAGTTTATTATAAAGTGGTAAGTTTGCTTGAACTTTTATCCTTGACTTGAGTTTATTTTGTTGTATATTTAAAAGTATTGTATCATAAAACCAAATCAAATCCTGCCACTCCGTTGTGCTTTTTATGCTTCGAACAACGCTAACATGGGACCAATTTCAGCCAAGCAACGACCTGTAGGAACAAAAAAAAAAAAAAGAAAATTTATGTAAAATCTATTGTGACTACATTCTATCCGCCTCAGTGTCTGAGTTGGTAAGAAGATTATATCATGAATTTCATTGTGCTTTCATAACAACTTTTGGTATTGAGGTAGTTTTGCACAATTACCGAGTGGTAGGCTCGATTCCAATGCGCACTTGTCTCGTGAAATCATCATCATCGGCACTACAACCGGGATCCGGTCTTGGCCTTATTTCACAAATCTCTCCACCGGTCCCGATTTCGAGCCGATGTCATCCAGTTTGGCACTCCCAGGCTCTGGGCGTCCTGGTCTACGCCATCTCTCCATCGCAGACAAGTTCTGCCGCGCTGTCTCCTTCCATACATCCTGCCACAAAGGTGAAATACCGCCACATTAAAGTATAAGCTCAGTAAAATCAATTAAAGAAATCCTTAATCATCGAAATTGGTTGACCCAGTAAACGAAAAATAATATAGCTACGCAGAGTACTGAACTGGTGCTATAGGTTTTCCCGAGAAAAGTAATTTTTTTTTTTTATTTTGTACTTTTAGTTTTTTTTTAGTTTAATGAGGGCAGAACCCTCATTTATTTAGCTTAATGCAAGCTTTAATAACATCCTTTATTGAATATGAATAGTACAATCTTAACAATTTAATGTAATACTAGGTTTAAATTGTACTTAATTTAGTTTAATTAAATAAAACGTGCACGGGTTTATTTGGACCAGTGTTCAGCTCCCAAAAAAAGGAAAATTAGAATAAAAAAAAATTATAACATTCAACGATTGGGTATTCGATGAGATCTACTGTTCATTTTTTACTTCCATCGAACACGTGCCACGCTGTTTTAGTCGTGCTTGACCAAATATAGGAATTGAATCCCACTTTGGATGGCCTGTAAATATATAGTCAGATTGAATGAGCTAAAATACTTTTTGTTTTGAGAGGTCTTGCGTATTTGGCTTTACTTCCAACTCTTTCACATATATGGCCATTCCAACTAAGAGTCGATTTAATTCGAGTGTCAATAATGTGAAGTCTGTTTGCTTCGAAAACGGAAACGCATCTTGACGAAAAAAGGTAGCGCATTGCGTTTTTGTCAATGAATTCATGAAATATTAGATAATTCCAAGAGGGACACACATTATTATGACTACATAATCCAATAAACTACTTTTCATTTATTTCTCCAGATTTGTGTCAAACAACCTCACTGCATCACCGAAAATATAACCGACCTTTTCAACAAGTACTTAACGAATACAACACCAATTTCAAATACGAAAACCGAAGTAATTTATCAAATCAACATCGAAGACAACACAGCCTTTGTAGCGATACTGAAAGACTTAGAGGACAATATTGATACATTAGGAATTGCTAGTATTGCAATATCTGAAACCACAGTAGAAAATGTTTTTATGAAAAACCAACCGAAAACTGAGAGTTTTGAAAAACCTCACACGCGTATTATTGGTATGAAATTAATAGTGAAATATATTTATGAAATGTTAATTTAAAATAAATGATTATTTTTAGTGCCAACCGAAAAAACCCGGCTCAAAGGTCGTGATCTTGCGATCAATTGTTGGCTTGCAATGTTCTTAAAAAAATACTTTGTACTAAAAAATTACAAATTTATTACCCTTATTCATAATATGTTACCGGTGTCCTGTATAATTTTCACACTCTTACTTGCTGATATATCAAAAGAAGACCGTTTACCATCATTAGAAATTTCCCTAGGCGCGTATTCGTCAACTATTACCCTAGTAGAGAACAATCCACTATTATCAGAAAACCTTCTTACGAAGAGTATGATAAGCAGATACGTAGAGTTAATCAAATCTCATGGAGAGCAACATCAAGTGAAAACAATAAATACCAACATTTATGATTACTTTTCGAAGTTTGAAGAGGAATATCAAACAACAATCAATAGAGAGTACATCAGCGCTGTCGCCATAACCGATGCATTTATTGTGGGATACTACAATAATAAACATCTTCACAGTATACCACTCACCTTGAATTTAGTGCACAACATTTTAGCTAAGTATTGTAACAACTGTCCCATGGGCGATGTTCAATAACATTAAAACAATATATTTTGGTTTATATTCAGGGAATTTATTGGAGACGATGCATCAATCAAGGTAAGCAATCATCCACTTCCGTTTACCGACAGAGAACATATGAAGCTGCTCAAATCTGGCAATAATACAGGCCTTCAGTTGGCTATTAATGTTGTCTTCTGCATGTGCATCGTAACTAGCTTTTATTCGATATTCATAATCAACGAGAAACAGAGCGGCGCTAAATTCTTACAATATTTAAGCGGTGTTGACGTCACTACATACTGGTTGACGCATTATATTGTTGACATGATTACGTTTTCAGTCACCGCATTGCTTATCGTAATAAGTTTATTTATCATGAGATTTTGTGCTGATAATATCATTTTGGCTGTAGGTAAGCAAATATGCCAATAAAGGTTGGACATTTTTTCGCATAAACAATATTGACAAATTTTTGATTTGTTGATTAAAAATGCCGTAGAATTTTAGCCCTTGATTCTCCTTTCAACACATCCAATTACTGAAATAGTTCGTGGAAAAAGGAATTCATTATTTTCACGTTTATTTCAAAACTTATGAAAAAATGGTACGGCTTCACCGCTTTGGGTCACTAATGTACCGAGATGTTCTATCAAAAAAATGTCAAGGATTTTTTTTTAGTACGGAATGTGAGTCTTCCAACAACTCTGAATTTATTTGAAATATATTTTACGAGATATATAATACATGAACCCTACCATCTAGCGAAAAGTAATGGATTCCTTCTTCCCCAAACAAAAACCAATCCTCAAAGCATACATCAAACTGAATAACTGACCTCACCAATCTTTTCTAGATCATCTGTCAATTCTGTTGTTTTTATTTGGCTTCTCATCAATGCCTCTGACATATATGGTGTGCTACTATTGCAATGAAGCTGCTTCAGGACTAACTAGAATTTCGATTATGTACATTTTCTTTGGTAAACACTCACGTTCAACAAACATCACGAAATTTCATCTTTTTTCTACAGGTGTGGGAATCTTTATTGTGACCATTGTACTAAGACAACCAGCAATCAATATGCACGCAAAGGCGGATGAGGTGACACGCATTTGTTTGTTGTCCCCCCATTTTGCACTTGCCAATAGCATGGAAGATCTGTATGTTAATACCCAGACACAAAAATACTGTGACGTTTATATTGATCTGGCAGACACCAGCAAGCAATGTCTAGTAGCTCCAGAATGTTGTGGTACGTATTGACATAGATTTCATTTGTGTTTATTCTAAGATCTTGGGAAGAAAAGTCCTTTTCAAAGATCGGCTGTTGAGGGATCCGTATCTGCGATCACCTAGGAATCGTTGCGTTCCAAATATTTAATCAGCTTAATATTGATGAAGTTTTCCAACACCAACAACAGGCATGTTTTCCGAATCTCTGGTTTCTCTTCAATGTCGAATAAATCTTTCGCTTTTTACTAAAAATATCCGTAGACAGGATAAATAAAATTCAGGCAGTCCAATTGTTGACAGTTCACGTCCGAATTAAGAGTTCGGGCGTAGAGGAGCAGCTCATAGTAGATGATTTCCTGCCAATCCCAATAAACACACAAAACCTGCCTGCCCACCAATCCTAGATTGACCACCGTTTGCGCCGGCTCACCGGGATTCGACCACGAGTGTTTTCGTTTGACGCTGTCGCAAGTGACCAATTTTTCATCACCATTCATCGTCCGCTTCAGAACATTGGCTTCCTTTCTGTTTCCAGCCTTATTGAAGTGATTCCAATCGGTTTTTTTCCAATGTTTAGCTCTTGGGCAATCGAAACAGTCCTTACATGACGGTCGGACTCGGCGATTTCCATACTTTTTCGACAGTTGGCTTTTCAGAACGTGGCGCATCTTTGACATCAAATTTCGGCCCTGTGAGTAGGGCGTTAGAATATATTTACAGCAAGACCGCCTTATCGTAAGAGGCGACTAAAGGCCGAGTAGTAGGTAGGGTCACAATGTCCCGCCGCCTGGTAAACTTCATCTTCTAGTGATGGCCAAAATCAGGAGTTGGCTCGTAGTAATCCCACATGAGCAGTCACGGGAGACGAGCAAAAAGTTCGACATTGATAAACTAAAAGATCTGCGCAAAAGGACTGAATATCAAGACGAACTAACGAATAGATTAAGCATTCTAGAGAATGGAAGCAGTGAGGAAGAGGAAGCCAATAGCGTGGGCACTAAATAGACTTAGAAAGCTATGATGAAGTCAACGCAGAAAGATACGCGACAGTTCGGAAAGAGACAATGAGATTATTTAAACGCAAAAAAACGCGAATGGGAGAACACTCGGATCGAAAAAATCCTAAAAAATTGCAGAGCAAAGAACATCAGAGGTACGTATGCAGGGATAAATTCAATTAGAAATGTCTACCGAGGGAGAGCCAAAATAATTCGAGACGCAAACGGCTGTCTGGTCACAGAAACAAACAATGTCGTGACAAGATGGAAGCAGTACTTTGAAAACCTGCTCAATGTACGCACCCATCAACCACAAATAAACGCACCAGACGTACATACATCCGAGCCTCAGGTCCCAGAGCCTTCTTTCAACGAAGTTGTAGACGCAATAAATCGATTGAAAAACAACAAAGCTCCCGGAGTCGACTGCATACCGGCAGAGCTTGTGAAGCATGGAGGAGAGGCAACCGCTCAAAAGATCCACCACCTCATCAAAACAATATGGAATAAGGAAGTCACTTGGAAGAATGGAGAACCTCAGTAGTCGTCCATATTTTCAAAAAAGGCGACAGATCTGATTATATATTATAGGAATATCATTGCATATACAAAATATTAACAAATGTCATACTGGCCAGAATCTCACCATCCGCGGGAAAAATACTGGGAGACTACCAATGCGGATTCCGTAGGAACCGGTCAACAAGCGACCAAATGTTCACAATAAGGCAACTGCTGAAAAAGAAGTGGGAATACGGAGAGCCGGTTAACCAACTGTTCGTTAACTTCAAAAAAGCCTACGACTCAGTCGCAAGGCAAAGACTCTACCATATTGTACTAGAGCTGGAAATCCCAAAAAATTATGCGGCCCTCATCCAAATCTGCATGAACGAATAAAGGGCGAGTTAGAATAGAAAACACCTCTCAGAACCATTTGAAATCCAGGACGGACTAAAACGGGGGGATGGCCTCACCATTTCTTTTGTGCTCGAGTATGTCATCAGAAAGGTACAAGCCGGAACATCCCTGAACGGGGTTACACAAGTGCTCGCATATCCGGATCACATCGCCGGTTTGGGTGATTATCTATAAACTCTGTAGATAAAAACTGTGAAATCATCATGCAAGCGGCAGAAGAGATGGGCTTAGAAATAAATGCAGACAAAACAAAATTCATGATTACGGCCTGAGCAGTTGGAACTCAGGGAATACATATAAACGTCAGAGGCAAGATATTTGAATAAGTTAAAGAATTTAAGAATCTGGGAACGATACTGTAACGAAATGTCAAAGGAAATTAACAAAAGACTACACTCTAGCAACGCTAGTAGGCACGCAGTCAGTAAACTGCTGAAATCCAAACTCCTATCACGTAACATAAAGCTCCGTGTCTATAGAACTATAATCATGCCGATTGCTCTATACGGATGCGAAGCATGGATTCTCATAAAACGAGAAGAAAACAATTTCCGCGTATTCGAGAATAAACTTTTAAGGGGTATCTTTGGCGGTAAATATGACGAGGAGGTAGGACAATAGAGGAAACTCCATAACCACGAATTAGAAGAGCTACAATAGTGAGAGTAATCAAGTCGCGAAGATTAAGATGGGGCGGATATGTAGCGCGAATGGGCAACGATAGGACCGTGCGTAGAATTCTTGACGGAAGACCAACGGGAAGGAGACCGGTAGGACGGCCGCGATGGAGATGCCAGGACAATGTTAGGTTTGACCTTGAGGAGATCGGATCGTCTGGTCAAGCCTGGAAGGAGAGTGCACAGGACAGGGAACGATGGCCGAGTCGAGTTGGTGAGGTCATGAACTTCCGGGTTCCTACAGGCCAATAAATAAAAAATAAAAAATGTGAGGACGCTTGTGGAATTTCTCGTGCTTATTCGAACATGCTCGGTAAACGTCCTCGAACCATATCAATCAGAAGGATATAATCAATTTATTAAATTCGAATCTCAACAAGTCATACAAAAGAGGATTAATGGAATCCAATGTCTCTAGAGCCTAGTGGTATCTCTTGTCGTCCAAGATGAGTTCCAATATAGAGACATCGTCCATGAACAGAAATCATATTGTGATAGAAGCTGAATATCATTATATTTATGACTAAGCCACGATGTGAAAAGAACAGGGATGGAAATTACACCGTAAGTCACGGATGTTGCCTTGGTCAACGCGAAACTCTGGTGCCACTGCAACGGCCTGGCCCAGAAAACCAATACGGCCTTGTATTAGTATGCAAGAAGGGATCCGCGATGGATGAACGAAAACGACTACTGTTTTGATCTGATAGTAGCTGTCCCCCTGAATCTCCGCAAAAGATTAGGTCAAAGCCGATTTGTATTGAATATTCTGCCACTTTTAAGCCCTTTAAGCCTGTTAATGGTAAGAAATCATTTAAGGGCGTTTCAGCACATCTAGTAATCCCACTATACACATTGCTTTTTTTTTATTTAGGATTCCAAATTTCTTGAATAGTTAAAAACACGAATGGAATAGTCTATTCTGTTTATTTATAAGAATCCAAAATATAAAAGTATACGAACGAGGTTTTGAGGAACGCTTTAGTGTCAAGATCAACACGAGTGGAGAAAGAGGGAAAGGAAAAAAACTTTGTTTATTGTTTTGAATTTTTTAATACTGTCAGAAAAGACGAATTGGCGTCCAGATAGGCGGCGTCCTGACATTAAATCACATTTGCCTTGTTGTGTTCGCCGTGTGATATGTGAAATGATTGAGTTCAATAATAATGACACGTTGGGCATCCTGCTATAGGGTTACGTTATTTTTTGTTTAACCTGCACTTTCTTTTCCGATTGACATTATAATTATTTAATCAATCATTGTTGATTTTTCAGAAATTAAAGGATACTGGGCTTGGGAGAAACCAGGTATTGGGAAAGCTTCGGTATACTTACTATTCACCCGTGTATTCACATTTGGTATAGTCCTCTTAAGAGATTACAACGTCTTCACTAGCTGTATAGAGTGTTTTTGCAAAAAGAAATCGTAAGATACTTTGTTTAAAAGATTTTCGAACAGTTTACTAATTTATCATGAAGAATGATGCCGTCGAAACATACATCGATGGATGGAACACTTGATGAAGACGTTCAAAAGGAAACGGATAAAGTAAATAACTTGGAGCCAACAGAAATCAAGGATCACAACCTTGTTGTGTTGAACTTGTCTAAATATTTTGGCCAGTTTCTGGCTGTAAATCAAATATGCTTTACAGTTAATTCGTAAGTTGTGGTCGTTTAGGCAAACGACATATTTCCTATTAAGAGGTGTTTTCTTAATATTTACTATTTTCTAGTGAAGAATGCTTTGGTATATTAGGTATAGATGGCGCAGGTAAAACAACTATAATCAAAATGGTAGCAGGCGATCAAGAGCTTTCGTCGGGGAATATTTACTCTAAAGGCCTAAGTGTTCTTAGTACTAGGAACCGTTATAGAAGTGAAATTGGTTACTGCCCTCAGGACGAAGCTCTTTTTACTGACCTTACCGGTAGTGAAACCCTTCGTATCTATGCTTTACTTGGAGGTATACCCTGGAAGGAGATTTACTTTGCGTCACAAAACTGGGCTACTTTATTTGATTTCGAGCGTTATTTAGATACACGTGTTGCGGCTTATAGTGGGAGTAGTAAGCGTAAGCTTAGTATAGCCATCGCTGTTATAACTAAACACGCGGTACTGCTATTGGATGAGCCAACAACTGGTATGGATTCGATATCGCGAACGCGTATCTGGAATGCACTCTGTATGATTCGCGATTCAGGTGCGGCCATTGTCGTAGCCACGCATAATGCTCAAGAATGTGAAGCACTATGCACGCGGCTAGTTTTCATGGTGGATGGACAATTCAAATGTATTGGCACCAGTGAATATTTGAAAACGAAATTTTCAAGAAATACCATAATGAAAATAAAATTGAAGCAATCTAAATATTTTGCACCATACAGAAAAAGCTCAGGACTGACTTGGAGACAACAAGGCAGAGACATGCACAAACGAATGATTATCACGTTTATTCTAGAGAAGTTTCCCAGCGCTTTTTTGCAGTAAGTCTAGAATTCTTCCTAAAAATGAAATAATAAAATAATAAGTGTTGTAACTTACAGAGAACAATTCGAGGATATCCTTACATTTTATACGCCGCCAACATCATTCGGTTTGTCTCATATTTTCGAAGAACTAGAAGAAAAGAAGGAGGAAATCGGCATTGATGACTATTTAATCTCGCAGACGACTCTTGAAGAAATATTTTTGAACATATCCAAAAAATAAATAAATAGGTTTTTTTGCGAAGGATTATTAAAACGAACGAGAATCGGAGTAAATTCATATGTAGTTATTTGTTTATTTATTTGATACCCAAGTTACCACGGAATTTTGTAGAATATTCGCAAATAGCCTATGCAAGGCCTTGAAACTACTTCCAGATGGACAGAAGTGTTTTCTGTATTACATACAAATTTTAAAAAATAACAAAACGCTTAAGACAACCAAATATTCGTCTGCCCCATGTTCCACTTAAAGCTTGAAGCTTGGGTGCCAACCTAGAATGTAGAGAATCTATTGCAGCTGATACAGACCCGTGGAATTTTCTGTTATAAGGTCTTTCTATTTGTGCTTGCACAGCAGATATCAGGCATCATCAGTTCCTAATAGGTTAATTAGTTGTAAGACATCAATACTTTGTTCGCATGATAGAAACATACCCAAGGTGTTTTCAAAAACATTCTGGTTTTCTGTCATTCGCGTACATTGTTCCACTAGTTTTGGCTGTTCCAAAATTGTATTTATTAGCAAACGTTTTGGTTTCCTTTTAAGGGGACATTCCGGTTTGTCGGGTCAAAAAATAGGTTATTTTCATGATTTTTTTAAAGAGAAAGTATTAAAGATCATATCTTATCAACAATTTTTTTTTTAAACATTTTATTCATCTTTCGACCACGTTTGTAAATTTTGTCGAGTCACCGGAAACCCCCCCTCCAGGTGTTCAAAGTTAGCCATCCGTTCTGCTCGTGTAAGGGTTATTTTCGTCCCCGCTGAAAAAAAACGAAAAATGCAAAGAGTTTATTGAACTTAAATAATTTAGCCCAATGTGAGTAAAAAAAGTTTTAAACTTGATAAAAAACAACAAAATGGCGGACCATTGAAAAAAAAGTGATTTTTCGGCCCTTTTTTACCCTATTGTAGTGGGATAACATAGCCACAAAATTACCATAAAATATAATATCAAGTAAATCAATTTGACCTTGTCACAATTAACAAGGGTCATGTAACCAGCATTCGTTGGCGACAATAATTCAAGGTCGATTCTTTTCATTGAGCAAAAGAAACGAATCGCCACGGTTACGATTTGCAAGGGTCAAATAACAATCGTATGCGAGCTTACTGCAGGTGGATGATTCACATATTAATTGGGTCAAACCATGTCATTATTATTGCACTATACACCAAGCTGGATTTAGAGAATAGAATAGCGTAATAAGCATTTTTTATGTTGAGTGAATTATGGATGAATTGTAATAGCTGATGCAGCGTTATTTGTATGAGTAGGTTAAGAAATTTATGGATAATTGAGTGATTGATTGGGAGTATAAATACCCCATCAATTTCAATAAGAAAGTTAATCAAATACCCGAAACGTCTTTGGTTCAACAACTGCGACGCTCTACGCCATACTCTTTAAGCCAGCTGCGCTACTTACAGCAAACAGTAGGGTAGTTAGGTCATATACAATCTTTATAATAAAGTTTACATATATTACCACAAATATATCACCTGACGGCCCACAAAACCTTACATGGCGATCCCCCATCACCACACTATTTTTTAGTTATAACTAAAAAATTAAATAAATAAATAAAAAAGTAATTCACTCACAATTTGCGTGTGCTTGTTAAAAATATGTGTGCGAACTTTCATAAGAATCGCATGCACCGTTTTCATATTATCGCTTACATCGCACTCAAAAAAGTCGTTTCGAGAAAAACGCATTGAAAGTTTGGAGATAAATTACACAAAAGATAAAAGTGATTTTTTTCATGAAATCATCGGGATTTTTTATACTACTCGTAACAGCTAGACATCTATTCCTGGACCATAAACAATTCCGTCCACGACTTCGAATTGGTCCTCCAGTTGCATTTTCGCCTTTTTCCTCGCTGTTCGTGCCTCGTGCAAGTTGTTTACTAGGCTGCGGTCAGCGTATTGCAGCCGAGCTCTGTCCCTCTCGTTCGCATACACTCTCGCAGCGTACCCAATTCTGATGCCCATGACTTGCATTATTAGCAATACGGTAAAAACCCCTTATTAAACATACAAGCTGCGGTAAGAGTCGCAACTTCAATGATTTTCTTACCACTGTATGTGTGTTTTGCGCCATTTGCCAGATAGTGGCATTGAAACTTTCGTTGTTATTTTGCGTGCAACCTCCCTCGCATTTTTTTAACAAATCAGGAGCTGTCAGTTTTACGTAAACGGGGTAAATAGCTGTTCGTACTTTAGGATCCAAGGGAGGTTTGTCGTGGTGGAACTTTGACAGCTCATTCGCAGCTTCCGCGCGTTTCCATTTGCACCATGACTCCGGGCCCTCTGGACAGTTTTGATGTCGCGGATTTTCATCGGTTGATATTTTGTGGTGTATGTTGCCCAAATTTCTTTTGCCATTTCTTCAGCAGAGTGAGCATTGCGTCTAATCGCAAGCTCGTAATAGGTCGTCAGTTCTGTTATCATGTTTCCCGTAAATTTGCCAGGACCAGCTCCTCCTAATTGGTCTGTTTTTTTTTTTGCTTTTTTTATGACACCGCGTAATTGCGAACCGATTCGTTCAACGTGGAGATTGATACACTCGGCTTTTACCACATTTGGAAATGATTTCTACAACGCATTCATTATTTTTACATACCCGTCTCCAACGTACCTTTCGTAAATACGGCCGTGCAGATCAAAAGCGCGCTCGAACATCTCTAACATTCCGTCAGGCTCCATTTTACCCGAACTTCCATTGTGTTCCAATGTGCAAACTGGTTCGTGCTCATCCCACCAAGTATCATATTCAGGGGTGCCTTTCTTTGTTTTCATAAGGTTGCAGCCTGGGCAATAACGCGATTTCACAGTAAGATCGAGAACTTTGTTTGCTTTGTTGCCGATCAAAGTCATAACGCAATAATTAGCAGTATGACCCCTGATCTCCAGAAGCAGTAAATTTTTTATCTTCACTTTCATCAGTTTTTCCTTTTTCTTCTTTGCTAGCCTTTTTTATCACGGAAGAAAAAACGCCGATACAAGCGGTGTGTGCATAATCGAGAGCAGCCTAGTAGATGTGTTTCGTAAATTCGCCAATATCCATCAGTGAAGTGAAACAATGTAATCCATTTAACCCGACAACCAAGATGCGCATTACGAATACTATTCTACGATTAATTTCGTAAGCTTTGTTGGCGATTCGTGGACAGGACTCGATGACCCTCTCACCATAGTTGCATTCGACGATCAGTTTGAATCCTAGGCCTTTCTCAGATTTTTTTGAAAAGTTTATCGAACCGTCACAGTTTTTACACTTTATAATGTTTGAAAGTTTGGAAAAAACTGAAAAAAAATGTGACATCACGTATGCTGTCGTCACTGTGACCGTTAAAGCGAAGTCGGGCGATGTAGCCAATTTTTGTGCCGATGTAGTCGCATACTCCGTTTCCAGTTCATTTACAGTTCCCATAAATCCTTTTCGTTTTTTATATCGACTCCCTGGACGCACCCCTGACTTACGCGAACCTTTAACGTTTTTAAACATTATGTTAGAAAAATTTACCGTTGTAAAACGTATGAAACGGATGCCTAAACGCGAGCATTGCACGCTCTGAGACCACGTTTACACTAAATACTTTTCCCTCCTCATGAAAAAGAAACAAAGAAACATCAAAAATACCTACCCCGCGACGTCACCGATAGGAACATCTTCCATAGTCACCAAACAAGAAAAAGCCACCAGCACCGTGCAACGGGCAAATTAGTTTCATATATATGAAACAACTAAAACTCAGGCAATCGCAGGTCACCCGCAGTACGCCCGAATGTAAAAACAACATACACGGGAGCGACTATCCATTACTGCTTATGAACATGTTGTTCAGTCTCACAAGATTGCGACATATTCAAAGAAGTGGCAGTTGGCCGAAGCCAACAGCGAAGCAAATTAATGCCCATAAATGGATAGTCTGCATCTTTCTAAATACACGGTAGTTGCCACATATGATACTCGTACGAATTTGTATCCGCGGGAGACCCGACCCTTTAATGACCTACTCGTATAACTTTGGAACCGCCTAAGATTTCGTGTCCAAATTTTAACATATTATTTTTGAAGGATAAAACTATCGATTAAGCAAAAAAATTGATTTTTTGAACCGAACAAATCTTAAGTCTTTTCTGTTCTGTTAGAATGACTTAACCAATTAGAGTTGTACCTATTAGTGTTGCCAGGAACGACAATATCAAAAAGTAGGTGGTGAATATCTATCTAGACCAAAGATGCGAAGGATGTTTGTAAAGTTTCGTTGGTCTCTCCTCGTTTCGGGAATAGTCGAGACTACAAAAAAATTTCAAGGATCCCTTCAAAAACAGGTTGTTAGGTTGGGATGCTTCTTCTCTTTGACAAGCCAAACCAAACCGAGTGAAGACGCGACCTCTTCATTTAAAACGAAATCTGTAAGTCGCTTACGGGTCAGCCAGGATATATTGAGTCGATTGTGTAAATGTTACGTATCTCGCCGATAGCTTAGTTAATTTTGATAGGTCTCGTTTTCGGTGCGTCCTACCGGCTGCATCAAAATCGTATTACTTTTCAATTATTAAATTCGGCGTATGCAATGGCATGTTTGAGAGAACCCACTAGATCACTAGTGTAACTTTTATAGAATGGGAGGATTTACTACTCTCTGCTGTAAGCCGTTTTTGATGTAAAAGATCTTGTTGGATGTTATATCCTCACATTACACCACAAACTGTTTACCTATTATCATATCGTAGATAATGTATAACAAATATTCGGGCATTCCCAATTTTGATAACTTACATACAAATCCTTCTAACCATACGGTGTCGAAGATCTTCTCAAACACAAACAGACATTGTCCCTTTTCATTGTTCCACTGTATGTCGGAAACCAGTTTTGGCGTAGTGTGAACTGCGTCGTGTTTTGATCTAAAACCAAACTGGTTGTTCGGAATACGCCAATTTTCGCCACATCGGCTTATATGCGCTCCACAAGACAATCCGATGGATCGCACCTGTTGATGGTTCATTGCCCGACGGCGCGAACATCCCTGCATCAGAACTCGTCCCGTTACAGAACGGTGAAGCTGTGGAACTCCCTTCCCCCGCGAGTGTTCCCGGAGTGTTACAACCAGCAACTGTTCAAAAAGAACTGCAACAGTTATTTGATGGCATCTAGGGCACCCAATCGGCGCTATAGGTTCGCCTCTCCCGAGAGAAGTCTAATAAGAAAATAAAAATAAAAAAAAAAAAACATCAGAATATCAATGCTTTATATATAATTTTAGAGCGTTGATAAACAAAATATTGCAAACTTTCACTACTTCAAGAGGCAAATGCATTAGAACAATGTTAGGAATACTGTCTATTCCAGAAGATTTCCTGTTCTTAATTGATCTAAGGATGTTCGTTAGTTCATCCTTGTGCACAATCATACTCGTGTTTGGATTTCTAAGAAGGGAATCCTCTCCATTGTTTTCACCAAAGATAGTGAAACTTCGACTTTCGAGATGCCATTTGTTAAGTTCATTGCGTAACAAAATATCGTTTTGGGGAGCCATATGTTCCAGGAACAGAATGAACATATTCGCTTACTCTAGGCAGCAATTTTTTTTTTTTTTTTTACACTAACGCGCGCACAAAAGGGGATTTTTAAGTACCCTTAAATGTCAGAGCACAGTGCGAGCGGATGGAGAGGAAGTGGATAAGGAAAGGAGGTGTCGATGTATATTGGTCGTGAATGTCCGGACATCACAACGGCCAGGAAACACATGATCAGGCAGAACATTCCACATTCGTGTGGTTCGGCTAAAGAATGACTCTCTATGTTTATTTGTGCGCCTAAAGTCCACTTTCAACGTTAACTGATGCGTATTCTCAGATTGACGGGTATCGCGGGAAAATGTCTGAAGGGGCGGAACACATTCAACAAGTTCAGTTCACAAACGACCGTGATAATACCTATAGAAAAGAGATAGGCATGATACGTTGCGCCTGTGTTCTAACGACGGAATTGATCGACTTACGGTCAAGTCCCCAATAAGATGGAAACGTTTAGGTACTTGACTCTAGAATTTCCATTAAGACTACATAATTTAGTTTCTTGGTTTGAAAAAAAAGTTTGGTAAGTTTGTATATTTTACTCAATAGATGTCATTTACACTACCGATTATTGAGTTTCTTAGTTTGGAAGAAAATTTCGGAGGTTTACAATGCGTATTTAAATCACTAGCTCCGCATTTTTATATAGACAACTATAGTGCATTGTATTGCTTACAAATGTAAAATTTTATATTGGGTTGAGTAAAAACTCTGCGCATTTTTGCAACAGATAGGGTTAGTTCAGTTTGGCAATACTGCAGCCATTCAAACATGCTTTTGTCATATGTTGTTTAACAGCTGACCGTTTAAGCTTCATTCTTAACAAAAAAAAAAATGAGCGTTTGGGTCGAGTTTCAGAGGTTTTACAACGAGTTCAATGTGGAAAACCAATCTGTGCATTTTCGCCATATTTTACTGTTTTACTTCCGTAAACGCACGTGAATCTTTCACTCGCCGGGAAATGTTCCTTCTTCGAGGCATTTCTGCATTGCACGTTGGAATGCCTCTGGTCCCGTTTTAGGTGCCGCTTTGACAGCTGTGTTTTGCATCCTTCCAGGCCCAGAAGCTTTTTACTGTGTATTCCCTTGCATAGCCTTTGTATATCTTCTGTCGACAGCGCTGATATGGCCTCGGTATCAGCGTTTATTACAGCATTCCACTTTGTGTTGTCCGTCACTGCGCGGCTATTTTTTACAGCCCTCTTTAGGTCCGCATTGACTTATTTAAGTTACCAACGTGATCTCGGGAGTCGGCTCTTCCTCTTGACGTTCGCATCCTGCAGCAAGATTGTAAGGACTGTGGTCTAAGTGTTTTAATGTCATTCTTCCATGGTTTTCTTCCATTCGTGGGCATCTGTCTAAGCATAAACTGCGTCACACTCTGTGTTCGCCATCTATATTAACAAGTGGATCATTTGCACCGCACTTCCTTCGATTGTTTGGCTGCAGGATCTGACAACGACTTCAAATAAACCTTCGTCGAATGCGCTGTCCTTCCATCTAGGACCTATTTGTACGTTGAAATGGCTCTCGTTACTTCCGCCAAGTTCCACTATTATGGCTTGGTGGTCATTGTGAGTACATTTTTCATTGAGCTGCCATTTAGCTGTCCTTAAGAGTCTGTTGCAGATGATGGTAATGTCTATTACTGACCCTCTTCCTGCTTTGCGGTATGAATTCTTTTTGCCAATGTTTGCGACGACGAGTGCCAACGGAGCAAATGTCTCCAATACCCGGCGTCACTTCGTGTTGGGCCCATTGCTGCCCCGATCGCTTTTCCATGGCTAAAAGTCACCGGCTATGACAGCAGACTTTCTGCCTCTCGCACCTAGTATGAGATTGTCTAGAATTTAGTATTTGTTTGTAGTCCAACTAGGCCGTGCATAACGGCTGTTGAAGGTAACTTCAGTCATTTAACTCCTATGAAGCCTCTTTGTTGGACATCGATATTTTGAAAGCCATGTCTTGCGCATACCCCTAAGACTGCTTGTTTGATTTTGTCACTGATCAATATGTTGCAATCAAGACTTTTGCAAGGTTTGGTGATTAGTACCACGCCGGCTTTTTCCTCATTGGCCAGGATATCCTGGTCTGTCTCACAAGGATTTAGATTAATTTGTATAATCTTCATCCTGATTGTAGTTTTAATCGTCTCCTTAGTATCGGGCAGCTCTAAGTGACAGCCGGATGGTTTATTTCTTTAAGTTCTGTTTTCTTGCAGATCATCAATCTTGCCTCGTTGATGCAGCCTTTTGCGATATGGCCAAGTGTTCCGCGCTGCCTGTAGAGCTTGAAACGATCTTTATTTTTGCAGTTTAAAGTATTTGACCAGTTGGGTTCGTCTTCAGATACTGATGTGGCAGACCACCCGCCCAATTTGTCCCCTTCCAGGAGTTTTTCTGGTACTGCTGTAGGGACGTTGGTCGTAGCAGTTGGGGTACCCCCGTATGTTTTGCGAAGAGATACGATATCTGCGGATAATAGTTGATTGATTATAGATTGAAAGCCCAATGCCTCACATATTTCCATCTCTGTGGTGATCTCGTCTGCATCTATGAACTCGATTGAAGTTCGATGTGTCAGGCTTCTCATGGTGGCTTTTTCTCCTAACCCTCTGTGACGTTTCTAGCAGATACGCACGACCAATAGTGAAGAATAACACCGCCAAAAGCACATCCATTAAAGCCGTATACCATAGCAATAATATAGCATTTTCACATCAGTCGAATATACTTGACTTTAGAAATCGAATTCGTACACGCGGCCGGTAGGCTGATGTTTCAATGCTTCTCTTCTCAACCGTTTCATCGTGTGTTCAATTCACCTTCTTCCCTATCCTTGCTTAACGCAACAACCCCGACGTGATCTGTACGACATAACACACACTCTCATACGCACACAGAACTTTACCACTTACAATCACGCGATTTCTACGCAGAGCACCGGTTCACTCGCCTGCTCCGACATTCTCTCGATCGCTCTCTCCCTCGCTCTTCGCTCAGTCGTTCGCATTTCAAAGTTGATCGTAATGAAAGTTACTGGGAAGGGAGTGATGTGGCGTTTCTAGCAGATACACACGACCAATAATGAAGAATAACACCACCAAAAGCACACCCATTAAAGCCGTATACCAGAGCAATAATATAGCATTTCCACATCAGTCGAATGTACTTGAATTTAGAAATCGAATTCGTACACGCATCAGTGGCCTGATGCGTTGAGCTTTGGTTCTATCTTCTAGTGATAGCGTCGGTTCGAATCACACGCTCTTCACTATCGTCGCAACAGCTCCACGTTGTCATTTGTTTTTCCCAGCTGGAGACGCAGACCGCCTTTCTGGGTTTTAAGGATTTTAGACACAGCCTACCCCCACTTCTTCCAAATTGGGGTTCGCCTTTACCCTGCAAAGTATGTCCGCGACAGACTTGTTGGGGATTATATTAGTATAGCGTTCAGCTTCACATGTTTGTGCCGCCTCTGTAACAGCTTGCCTTCCATGATCGTCTTAGCGGTGGGTTTTTTTTTTTTTTTTTTCCTTTTGTGTGCTACTTTCTGTTCCCCGCCATCTGCCAGTGCGTATTTTTTCTTTGATTCTTTAGTTTGGGTGCTGTTACCGTCCACGGCGCTCGTTGCCGGCGTCCTCTTGGAACTGCGTACCGCCTTGTATAGCGACCCGATGTCGCGAATAATGTCTCTCGTTTCTTTATTAATCATTCTTTTTCCAGTGAGCGCAGTCGTTGGTTTTTTTGTAGACACAGCACAAGTGATGCCCTTCCGCCCAATTCAGGAGTAGGTAGAGGCCCTCGTCGTGATGGCGCTACCCATAGTGATGGTTTACCTGTTCTCGTTCTATATTGTTTTATTTACTTTTAGTTAGTTATAGTTTGTATTTTAGTTTTGATTTTTAGGTTTTTTTTCAGTTCAGGCAGTTCGGCGTTGTTTTTCTTGTTCCTAGTTAGAACAACACGAAATACTAGGAATCCCTGACAGATTCCTTTACCATACACTTTTCCTTATTCCTATTTTGTTTTGTTTAAGCGGATTTTCTTCCTATGATACGTGTCACAGTTGCAATTCGAAATAAACTTTTTTATTTATTTAATTTATTTTTGAACGCGATTTTACTACGCGTTCACACTTGATCACTTCGTAACTTTCCCTCGTCTCTTTTTTTCGGTCATCCTCGCGACCTGAGCGTTACGGATGTTATGGCATCATTTCATAATAAGCTTGGATTATTAAAATTATGTTTCGCGTCATTGCATGAGATTAAATGTAAGAAGTTTGTACGCCAACTCATGTATGATATATATTACATGGCTGTACTGTGATATGAAAAGATCATTTGTATTATATTATATCTTGATGAAAAGAGGAATTGTGTGATATTTGTGTAGATTGATATCAACAAGAATACATTAAAGTTGCACTCATGGAGTTGGGAAATTAGTTGTCATTCTTCGATTTGAAAGTTGCACCCACCCAGTTTGTTGCAGTGATGGACGCGAAACTCTGCCCCCTTTGCAACGATGGAATACAGAAGACAATTGCAACGCCTCGGAATGGAACGTGTATTAGGGACCGCAATGGATAAACGAAAACTTCCCCTACATATGGTACTCTCTGTAAGTACCCTCAGAACCCCGACCGTTACGAATATAAAGCCTGCACCACGAAAATTCGTCATTCAAAATTAATGGTATTTGAGAGGCACAACAGACGTAAAGATAATTAACGGAATAGAGGTTGTTCTTTGGATTTGAAAAAAAAATTGTAATTAACATATGAAAGCAATCTTAATCTTAAGTATGCAAAAACGATTAGTATCATAAGCAAAAATAATATGCGATAACTTGTGTAGTTATCGCTTTAGATAAACGGGAATCTAAAATGGAAATTCGATCCCTTTTGTGAGCTTGATGAAAAATATACACCGAACCGAACACTCTCCCCAATAATATTATAATAAACAGAAGCCGTAGCTACTACTTCTTAGAACGTTGACTCAAGCTGCTGTCTAATGAGCGGTAATTCCATATCAGATGAAAACACTCTAACCACTAAAGGTTGACATCAAAAACGAGTTTCAGATCATCACTCACATGAGGGGTTCTTTCAGATTAAATAGTGAACTTGAGTCTGTGCCTACCGAAGTTTTAATTACCGCAGTGCCATATTCCTTTTTAAACGTTCGTCCTTTCTTGGTTTTTAATCATGGGAGACAGATTATAAATCATTCTGCTCCAGGACTAACACAAATTGAAGTTGGATTCTCAGCTCATGTTGCTGTCCGAGGGTGAGACTCAACTTGTCGAGAAAACTTTTAACAAGCACCAATTCAAACTCGTTGTACGTGTTCTGTCGCCAAAGTTCAAGTATTTGTGTTGTTTTCATTTAATTATAAAAATGTGTTTCGAATAGAACAATTATTTAATCAATGCTTGTTAACTTTTGACGTCCGCCAAACTTATACGTAAATAGTTGTGAAGTCGAAATGAAAATAACTACTCGTCTTTTATAGTATTTTACAGTTTTTGATGCCATATTTCGTAGTAGACATTAAGTTTAATAATGATTTAATAAAATCGACAGCAAGGGTTCTAAGTCAAAGCTCAATTAACCGAAAAACTTCCGACTCTTATCTTTGGTTTGGTATCCTGTCCTGTTGTGCCTGGATGGCCCTCGAAAGTGTTTTTTTATAATCGGAGCACAAGAGATGTCGTCGTTCCACCAAGGAACATACTCACCTATAGCCAAACTACACGTGCCCACAGACACAGGTAACATACCATATACCCAACTTTGAATTCAATGGTAAAAACCAATCGAACTAAACGTTCAAAATTTCCTAATATCGAATTCAATTCATCCATTCGATTCAAACCCATTTACTCAATTTCAATTCAATTCAATGCAATTTCCCCATTTACTTAATTCATCCAATTAAACGCATTTCTCTAAAAGCAAAGAGAATAATGTATATCTCCTTATGTAGCTAATAGCAATTAGCACCTCTAAATTCCTTGCAACATCCCAAAACCAAGAAGCGCACGTGTGCAAACAAAGGCATAACAATTCGCCCGCCGACACACAATTCTTGCAATCATAAATATCTTCACGCATATCTCACGCCAGATGTTTTATGACTTGGAAATGCGATCTAGAAACCTGCATTCAAATTCCACGGTTCCTTTGTTACCCATCTGAAGCGCACGAAAACTCTTGTTGTCTTAAGCCAGGTGGGTAACGCAAACAAACCCCATGAGAGGATCGAGTAATAAGCGGCGGTACGCTCGATCCTTCGAAAGAAGATGGAAATGCGAATCGGAATGGAAATTTCCTCTTACAGATAAGAGAATGAGAATGATGATTATGATGAAAAATTAGCTTAGAATTGGAAATGGATACAGAAATTTTCAAAAGTCTACATAGTAAATCCGAAGGAGAAGGTGTGCAAAATCGCGATTGTTGGATGACGATAAGTTTGTGTTGGTCGAGTGTGCACGTTGTGAATCGCGATGTGTAATTTAGAAACGGGAATAATATAACAGAACTTCAGAATAAAAAGTAAAAATTCGTGGGCAGACATTGTGTTGATAGACATCGAGTTTCACATAAATTAAAGTGAGTAAAATCAAAGAATTCCCAAAGGATTTTCGTGTGCCTTTTCAATATTACTTTATAACGTAATGTCCCAAAACAAAAGTTATATTCAAAGCCGATGAAATGGATTTGCTAAAAAAAAAAAAAAGAAGGGAAATATAAAAAAGACGTTTGTAAAAGCAACCTCTCAGTGTTTCATTAGTGTCTGTGTTCCGGTGTGGTTCTTTTCTTGTTTGTGAAGAGTGTTCGGCGGAACACCTCCTCGGCCATCGACGAATCAACACTTCATCCGTAATAGACCAGACAAAAATCCGCCAAACACCTCCTTGAGTGGGTTCTCGTTTGCACCGTGGAGTAATGAAGTACGTGCGTTTATTTATTTTGGTAGCGGACCAAGAGACGGTTAAGAAATAATCGACTAACGCAGATAAGACCCAATCTAAAAAGAGGAAAGAAAGGAGGAAAAGGCAACAACCTGAAAATATACAAGAAACATTGGGAGTATTTGGGTAAACTATTTTCTGATTTTCCAACCCAACGTTGCTTTCGTCCTCTCCCCCGTAAATTGAAAAAAAGGAAAAAAAGAAACAAGCTGTTTGTTTATTTTTGTTATTATGTATGTATATAACCAGGCCCGTAAAAATGAATTATTATGGCAAATTTAACAAGCCTCGGATATGGACCGGATACACGACAACGACCACGGAAACGAAAATGGCTAAATGATTAAAGAATTTTTACATGGAACGTCCGCTCACTATACAGAGCTCGAGCTGCACAGCAGCTAGCAGATGCCCTGTCCGAATATAAGGCTAACATAACAGCATTACAAAAAATAAGATGGACGGGGCGTGGTGATATTCAAAGAAACGAGTATGACAACTATTACAGCTGTCACGCAAAACACCATGTGCTCGCGGTAGGCTTTCTAGTCAGCCAAAAACTGAAGCCTGCCATCATCGGCTTTAATGCAATAAATGAAAGGCTATGCACTCTTCGCGTGCGAGGCAAGTTTAAGAACATACGCCTCATAAACGTTCACGGACCTACAGAGTAGTCCCCTGACGACGAAAAAGAAGAATACTACGAGAACGTTGAACGGGCCCTCAAAGCCTGAAAATCGTTCTTGGTGATTTGGATGCAAAAAAAGGTCGGGAGCCGGTTTTCAGGCACTACACAGGTCCCCATAGTTTGCATGAGAACACTAATGACAATGGACTACGAGTCATCGAACTGGCAGCATCGAAAAACTTGGTCGTTGCGAGTACCAGGTTTCCGCGTAAAGATATCCACAAAGCCACCTGGGTATCAACTGATGGAGCCACTCGCAACCAAATTGACCACGTGTTGATAGATCGCCGCCACTCCTCGAGCCTGATGACGGTACAAACGTACCGAGGTGCTAACGTCGACTCGGATCACTGTCTTGTTGGTACAGTTTTCCGAGCGCGGATTGCCTTACGGAGACGTATTGCATCCGCGGATCAGGTTCGAATCAACACGGCTGCCTTACGCAATGAGAAAGCCAGTAACACCTTTGGTCATGCGTTAAGACTCGCTCTCGAAGAGACCGACGGAGGGAGAATAAGGCCTGGGGCCAGAATGCCGGGCGTAGAAGAGAAATGGGCACGCCTTAAGAATACTGTCATTAGTACTGCCAACTCCGTCTTAAGTAGTAGTCGTAGAGATCGGAACGACTGGTTTGATGATGAGTGCAAACTAGCGTAAGAATGCTGCATACCGGGCAATGCAATGCGAGGAGAAATACAAAGAACTCAGAAGATCTGAAAAAGGACTTCACACACAAATGAAAAGTGCCTGGGAAAAAAACCTTGTCTGTGAAATAGAGAAAAGTAGAGAGCGAAGTCCGCACCAGGCGCGGAAGTTCTACCAAATAATTCGCAGTATGACGCGGTACACACCACGTTGCACTTACTGCAAGGATAAAGAGGGTAATATGACCACCGATCCTGAAGGCATTCTAGAGCGATGGGAAGTGCACTTCAATGAATTGCTAAATGGTCAGCTCACAGAAGAATTGGAGGCTCCACCAATGCAAGAACACGACCAAATGCTGCCGCCACCAAGCATTGAGGAAACATTAAAAGCCATTAGACAGCTCAAATCAAATAAAGCCCCTGGAGCTGATGGCATACCAGCTGAGCTGATCAAACAAAGAGGGACAGCGTTACATCACGCAATTCATGAGATCGTGGTGCACGTACGGGAGCAAGAGGAGATGCCGGAAGGCAACTACAGGGGTTGCTGAGTACCGCCTATAAGATACTCTCCACTATCCTACAAAATCGGATAGCTCCATACGCTAAAGACATCATTGGTCAATATCAGTGTGGCTTCATACCAGGCAAATCAGCAATTGATCAGATATTCACCTTTAGGCAGGCGATGGAAAAATGTCAGGAATTTAAGATTCCATTATATCATCTATTTATAGACTTTAAGGCCGCCTACGACAGCATAGCCAGGGTAGAACTATATAATGCCATGAGAGAATTTGGCATTCCAAACAAATTGATACGACTTTGTAGGTTGACCATGACCAACGTAACTAGTCAAGTAAAAATAGCGGGATTGCTGTCCAAACCAATAAACATATATAATGGACTCCGACAAGGGGACGGTCTGGCCTACTTCCTTTTCAACCTAGCGTTGGAGAAAGCAATCCGTGACTCTGGCGTCACAACTAGAGGGACTATTATCATCAAGTTCAGCCAGATGCTTGCCTACGCAGATGTCATCGACATCATCGGTAGAACCGAAATTTATCCAGAACATCCAAGCTACTACCGTACAAGACCATGGTCTTACCAGTACTCATGTATGGATCCGAGGCCTGGGTGCTCAATAAAAGTCACTCTGAACTCTTAGCCGGGTTCGAGAGAAAGGTCTTAAGGAGAATTGTTGGCCCCGTATGTGAGGGGGACGATTCCGGAGACGGTACAACTTTGGCGGATTTTAATGTCTTGGTCGAAAGGAGTGTTCTGCCGAACACTGTCCGCAAAACAATTTGAATCGAAACCAGAACTAAACACGCTGGAGCGAAACAATACAATTTAAACACAGAGATATATCTTTACTTTTATGTTTATTGTTCATAGAATTTGCTCTTCCCGGCACGTAAATTCCTGCAGCCTTACGATTAGACTAGCCACTTACGGCCGCACATAAGAGTCAGAAACTTAGTAATTAACCGTTACCCGTTACAATAATTGTTCGGCTGGAGTCCAACAGAAAACACAAAACTTTTGCCACACTTCGAACCGTATTCCTGTTTAAAGGTTCTATCTTTACTCTGGTCTATCGCGCATAGTCTTTCACAATTTCCTTCCGCACAAAAGACGGTAACGTATCTAAACGAGGGTACTGATCCGGCGCGCGTGGATAAATCAAATATATGTTTTGATGTTGCCGTCGGTGGCAGTTGCGACAATTACTTTACTTACTCGCGGAACTTAGTGTACGTTGACGTCGTTATTTTCAACTTCGGTACGGGGCGGACTGACCTCGTCTAAAGGATTCTGTAACTGTACTCTCCAGGACGATCCAACTT